>JAIGNY010001483.1:500000-710000 GCA_020152595.1 Chiridota heheva | reverse complement strand
CAAATAGGATAAACAAAATTCAGTTTGCTAACTGTTCTGGGTAACAACAATCAGATTTACAAAGCAAGCAGCGGGCCCGTAGGCGCAAGTTTTGTACACCAATTTGCCGTCACTTAGTCTGTGTGTGCAGAAATTTGTTTTGTACAGTAAATTGCATTACAGTACCAGTACAGCATAGGATGTTTGTCCCACTTAGTTATGGAGATTTTGTTGCTGTGATCGGTTGAAACAAGCTGTCAATCATTAAACCCAGATAGGTTAATTAACAGCATGGAGCACATTAAAATGATTGTATTTTCCTTTTTTAGTGTGTGTTATGATTGCTTTTAAGTGCACCTTCAGAATTATTGATCGGAGGTTATTGATTTTCCATGTTGGGGGAAGTCGGTTCAAGGGGTTTGACTCTTTGATGTCTGAAAAATTTAAAGTTCAATTTTTTCATTTTATTTTTGTTTTTTGCTTATATGGACAGATAGAGGAAACAGCTAAATTGTTTTGCAATCTACTAACATGAAGAACAGTTCATCAAATTAAGTTAAGAATTGGCCATTTTACAGCTTTTTAAAGATTTTTGTGCAAATATGCAATTTTTGTGTTTTTCTTATGATGTATGGATGGAAAAAAAACCCTATTTTCTTATGTAAATCAATTGTTTTTTACCTCTACCATTTCTCCTTGGAAAAAAACAACAAAACAAAATAAGGATATTTATAAAAAAAGAGGATTTGATCCATACTCCACCCATTCAACTTTGCTGGAGAAGGCATTTTGAACATGTTAAAGGTCTGAAGTTAAGTGACGAAATATAAAGGAAAACAAAAGCAATTTTGAGATGTTTTCCTCTTCAATACATCAATTTTTTTCAATACATCACATTTTTTCAATACATCACATTTTTTGATACATCACATTTTTTTAATACATCACATTTTTTCAATACATCACATTTTTTCAATACATCACATTTTTTCAATATATCACTTTTTTCAATACATCACATTTTTTCAATACATCACATTTTTTCAATAAATTAAAAAAATTGAGTCTTTGATTCCTCATAACTCAAAAATTACCCATGCTATTTTTAAAATTCAAAGATTATTGAATTCAAAATTGAATGCTCTTTACAGTTAATGGTTGAGCAGAATATGCTGTCCATAAACCTTTATATTATTTCCAAGTGGCGAGACATTTGCTCTGTCAAGTCTCATAGAAATGTTTGCATCAAATTCTTTTTAACCTTAAATACCCAGACTGGGCATGTCACACTCGATTGGGTACATACTTTTTCAAAACATATTGTTCTTTGTCAAATAGGCCCACAGCAGTGATCTTGGTATCATTTGAAAGATCTCGAATAATTCTTTCAGAAAATATAACTTTTTGATGGGGGATTTTGCAAAAAAATTGACTGAAAAAGAGAGAATTAAAAAAATGCACAAAATTTGAAAAGAAAAACTTTTTTCTCAAAAGCCTCCTTGCCATGCTTGAAAAGCCATGAACAACTGCAAAAGACATCTAAAGTATCCAATTCCGGTCGAATTTTGACTGCCCCTACCTTGATGATTTCTAGCCTTTTTGAGACAAAATTTCTATGAAAAAAACCCTACCTTGATGATTTTTTCCCTTTTTGAGACAATTTTTTTGAAACAAATTGGAAGTTTTGATTGCAATACACCTACCATATGCGAAATGTATCATAAGAAAGGCCAAGCCATGTACTTTTGATTGATATCAAGAAGCGTAAGCACCCCCTCTAATCACATCTAGATTGAAGTAATAATAAAGCTCCCTATTTCACAGACACTTTGATTTTGTGGCAAATCTCTGCGCAGCGGATATGCCGCTTTCATTTTTCCACTAGTGATTAGAGCGTTGATTATTTTTTGTTTATTTTCATTGTTTTTGCATGTTTTGCTTTGAGAAAAAAAAATTAGACTGGTATCATTAGAAAAAATTTCCCAAACAATCTAAATATGTAAAAAAAAACCTCATTAATCATTATTCACAAGAAAAATAAAAGCTCAAAAAAATTGTCCTAATTTGGCCTAAAATTTGCAAATTTGCATATTTTTGTCAATAATTTCTTTGATTAAATTTTTTTAATGAAAAATTTATTGTCTTAACCCTTACTCTACCAGCACCTTTTTGAAAATGCGCTCGGGAGGCGGGGCCAAAGACGGGGCACCCAAAACGGCGATAATATCGCCGCGTGGTAGAGTAAGGGTTAACATTCATATAAAGTAAACTTGTAGTGGTAGAAAATGAAAGGAAAGTTGTGAAAATTATTTTTAAAAACAAAATTCCAGTAATTGTTTTGTCACGTTTTGAACCCCTGGGTCTTTAAGTGTTAAGTGTGTGCATTTCTTTTAAAACAGTAATCTTCTGTAAGAGGTTTGATATTAATAAACTAGTAGTTTTAAAGTTCAGTTGCTTAAGGGAGAATTTCCCCAACTTCACTTATGCCTGTACTGGTACACCTGTATGATGTACATTCTCTTCACCCACAGTATATCAAGATGTTATTAGATGTTGTATTAATTACACAAATTTTGAAAAGGCCCAAATTAATCTGATTTCAATAATTTAAAATTTGATAATATCTATACAAAAAAACTTCTTTCAGAAAATATAACTTTTTAATGGGGGATTTTGCAAAACTATGGACTGAAAAAGAGAGAATTAAAAAAATGCACAAAATTTAATATTCTATTGAAACTTTAACAAAATTGAGCTTAGATTAGAATCTATGCAATATTCATACTTGTTCACATTTTAATGCTCAAGCTTTCTTTAATCTTCATCAACGAGTTTGCTCCTTTTTTTACCCATTTAAGGTTTAACAGTAGATTAAGTTTTTGCTGTTTTTTTTCTTCTTGCAGTTATTGTTGATTGGATTCTTTACAAGATTAGTTTAGTGGTTATCTGTGGTCCATCATTTGGCAGAGGACAATGAGATTACTGAAACAACTGTATTTAAAATCATGTGTTTCAAACGAAAGAATGTATTATTTTGTCTTCAAGCAATGGACAAATATTTGATCTTTATTTGTCCTTGGAAATGATGTTCAATTGAAAATGAATAAAATCGTAATCACTCCTTTCGAAACCTTATGTATATTTTTGAATTTTGATTTTTTTTTTAAATTTCAGAAATCAGAAGAAGGGGGGGGTGGGTGGAATTCCCCCTGTCCCCCAGGATTTATGGCCCAGCTATGCAAATCCTTTCATTTCAATCATCTATCATAGTTCATTGAATGGGCTGCAGCAAATTCAATTTTGAGGCTTTTTTAATCAAATTCCAGTTGGAAAACTTTTTGAAGCTGTTACAGTCAGTTACTGAGATTTAGGATGGAAAAAGCAAACAAACATGAAATCATTTAGCTGGATTTTCTGATGGGGTATGGGAGAGGGGAGGGGAGGGGGGAGGGGGAGGGCATGATACAAATTGTTTCTCTGTCTCTTCTCTGTCATTGTGGTCATCTTTGGTTGACTAATAGACTGACATGCATACACTTCATGCTCTGCTTTGGACTTTAATAACACTAACATACTTTGCCTCTTCTGCATGCCCTTAACCCTTTTTGCATGCTCTTTACCTGTCTGCACTATTTCAGATGTTACTAATTGCTCAGAGGAGAGAAAGTGCATAATTGTTGGTACATGCACATCTTCATACAGTGCTACAGACGGTTTACGACATACATGTCTATGTGAACCAGGCTGGACTGGGGTTTTATGTCAGAATAGAGAAGTTTGTAAGTATGCGTATGTAAAGGTATATGAGTGTGAGTGGAAATCTATCAAAAGTTTGACAAGAAGCAAAAATAAAAGCAAACAATTTCTGATCAAAACTATCAGTCTTTACCATACTGCCAATAACAGTTTAGTAGGAATAGACTATATCTCAGTCATTTCCAGTAAATGAGATTTAGGAATGAATTTATAAGAGTTACATTAAATGTGCAGAAAACAGATGGATATCCTTGTGTTAAAGTAATGTTTTTCAATCCTTCACCAAAATTTAAAAGTAAGCAGTTGAATATAATCACAGGGTCTTAAATCTTTGTCATACCCTAGCTCCATCAAAGTTTAGTACGAGAAAACAGTAGGATGATTTTTGGTAACTGAAATTTAGGACAGAAATTTAAAGAAAAACATTTGGAGCTGCTTTCTCTTTCATACATCAGATCTTTTGCATGTATTAACAATTTTTCAAACTTTGATTAGCCATAAATGTGAGACTGCAGGTGGCATAATTGAAAGGCTTGGAAAATCAAATGAGCTATTTTTACAATTTTAACTTCCTAGAAGTCTATGCTTTCATTGGTGAGGAACAAGTGAGAACATTTTTGCAGCTGTACATTTCCTTTAATAATTTGAACTGTATTTGGTTCAAAATTAATAGCTTCATGATTGCTGAATGTGGTGGTGGTGAAAGTTCTTAAATAATTTTTTGCAACTAAATGCATTTTGCAATAAAAACCACACACTGCTTTGTTGAGTACTGAATTTTTCTTTGGCTTTCTTACAAATTAAGGCCTTTCCTGAATAAAAAAAAAAAGATTACCCAATTAAGACCGAATGTTCTCTAATGCACGTTATAATTTGTAACATTTAATGTTTTATTTTGTAAGAATCGAGAAAGAATTCAACGATTTCTACACAAATTTGATTCTCGAAAGCCTTTTTATTGATTTAGGTATGTGATCATATATAGGTTAAGAGTTTCTTATTTTTCAAGGATTGAAATTTTATATGTGCTTTTTATCCTGTGCTGTAAGATTGTGGTGATGATTAATCGTGATAACCCCTTTTGCAAAGGAGCAGCAAGGTCTTAACTATTAACCAGCTACATGTAAGAATTTGAAAATGATTTAATAGACTAATTCCTGTTCTTAAAGGTGTGTGATATGGTTTGTCAATATTAGTAATAAATAGTTGCAAGGTATCAAACTTGTGATGTAGAAACATGACTTTTAGACATTTTAATTATGATTTATAGTGTATTTAGCCCTGGATATGTAAAGTTTGGCACAAACAAAGCTAGTAGTAAGTATTGTTGGTAGGGCAGAAAAAAAAAAAAAAAACTTGATGAAGATTTTAGGCAAAAGGAAGATTTTCCACCTGAATATCAAGAGAAAGAAATATTATATGGAAGAGATGTTTCCAAAATTTAATTGAAAATGTATGAAAAATCAGAAGGGAGAAGTGAAAGAAAATTGAATAAAATCCTAATTGAATTATGTATTGTTTCACACTGAAGAATTGATAAAAAATATGCAAATTAGTTGGATGCAAAAAAAGTCTTGTAATGGCTAGGGCAACATTGAAGAGCAACAGCAATTTTTGTGACAAATGTCCATTCCATAAAACAGTTTTAAAGTATCAACCATGTCTTATAAGTGAGTGTAAATAACGCTTTAAATAACTCCATGAAAGGCACTATTTGAGCCCTTGCTCCATGCGTTGGAGGGCCCCATTGACCCTTTGCAGTGAAGGACGGGAGATTTCCCTCACAATGCAGGCATCCTTGATAACCAGTGCTGCTAAAATGGAAGAGGGGGGTGGGCGGGGGGAGGGTGGGGAATGTTGAAGTGTTGCCAAATGTACCTGAGTACATTTATTTGGGGCAACCAAAAAAGTAAAACAACCACAGGAATAAAAATTGGCAAAAACCACATTTGACAATGGTGAAAATGGTATAAATTGGACTAAAAATATCTGAAGACCTTTTTGTGCTTTCAACATATGAGGGGCAAATGATAGTTTGCTTAGGGGCCTTGCGATTCTCTCAACAGCCCTGTTGATGGGTACAATAATCGGGGCCTTGCGATTCTCTCAACAGCCCTGTTGATGGGTACAATAATCAAGTAATTTGAGATAAAAAGATATTTTGTTGAGATTACATTTTTGTGATTTTCAATTTGTGGATGCTTAAATTGGTTGATGCAGAAATAGTAAATGTGAAAAAGTAATTGACCTGTAATCCACAGATCATTTTCATATATCACAATTTTGACTGATTTTAGGAATGTCTGTACCAGTCAAATTGTGGATTGAATAAAATCTTGTTTTTTTTTAAAATTATCATGGCAAGTGAATAAAAAAACAATGGACTGATGGAAATTGAGAGGTTGTGGTCTGTTATGTAAAGAGTTACAGAAGTTAATCTTTTATTGAAGTGAAGTTATTCAAAGCAAAGCAGTCAAATGTTATATAAACTGTCAGTTTGACAATATAATTTATTCACTTTTCTTTTAAAAAAGGCAATATTAAGAACTGATTTTTATATGTTTTAACAGCGAGCCCATGCTCATCAAACCCTTGTCAGAATGGTGGTACATGCCTGGAAGACCTAGTAGGTGGAGGAATGTATAATTGCTACTGCATTAATGATTATTTTGGACAAAACTGTGAAAGTAAGCATTTCATCTTTTTTTTTTCCTTTATATTTTGATGCATCACTGGAAACATTTCAAAATCAATTTGTTTATAAATAACATTGATTAAAGGGTGCTAAGATATCAATCAAGTCAAAATTGAAATAATGTTTCTGTAGAAATTTGAATATGTTGGTGCAAAAGTAGATGAAAATAGCAGCTGCTATGATTTTTATGCTGCCCTTTGATAAGCATAATTAAAATCAGGGATTCTCTGCTACTGAGAATGAAAGGTCCTATCATATTTTTTTCAGCTTATATTTAATGGGTATATCTTTTGTTGATGGTAACTTATAATACTCTTAAGTAGTTAACTTTAGTGTTCAGACAATCTTAGTTTGATTATGTGAATTCCCCCCTCCCACCCCTTCCCCTCAACACGTTTTTTTGGTCGGCAAATCCCACTCAATGGACTTCATGAAGTGGAGAGATAATTAAGCTTGGAAAATAACAGAATAACATATTTCCTTGATTACTTAAAAACCTGCAGGTTTGAAAAAAATATAAAACTGTCAATTTTGCAACTTATCTTCTTGCCTTTCAAGATGTGGATGTTCAATATATTTCAAAAGAAGCTGATGCTGCTTGGTAGTGAGTCTCCTCTAGAATGTAGGTCATAGGTTGTTTTGGTGAAAACATGAGATGGCACTAGGATATTTATTCTACTGAAACTTGCCAAACCAATGAGAATTTGTGGTTTCCATAGTGTCGAGAAGGAAGGTGTTAAATTATGAACATGTCATGCAGTTGGCCAGTGAGAATGAGAATGAGAATATGCGGTCTGCAGTGAGATATGCGGTCTGCAGTGAGATATGTGAGGAAGTTAGTCATTCATATAGCAAAGCAGTCAAATTTGATCAATGTTTGTAAAACTAGAAAGTTTGACAACATATTCTCCTTTCTGCTTAGAAGATGTCAATATTAAGATTCTTATTTTTTAACAGTCGCCGGGTGTGCATCGAACCCTTGTCAGAATGGTGGTGTTTGCAGTGATAGTGGAGGAACATATACATGCACCTGCAGTGATGGATTTTTTGGAATTAATTGTGAAGGTAAGCATGTCATCTTTTTTATCTTTGCAGTTGGCAGGAGGGGGTGGCAGGAGGGTGGGGGTTGGGGGGTGGAGAGTGTGTTTCATCTTTATTAGATCTGTCAGACCATGCAGCACCACTGAGTTTCTTTAATTGATGATGTGTATTTTGTAGTGAAGCTATGGTTCAGGGATCTAAGTCTTTTTATTGCAAAATTAGAAACCAAAAATGGAACCATATTTGTGTAGAATATGAATATATTGGTGCAAAAGTATATGAAAATAGTGGCTGCTATAATTTTGATACTGCATGCCCTCTTGCTAAGCATAATTAAAATCAGGTATTCTCTGCTGCTGAAAATAAAAGGTCCTTAACATTTTTGTTAGCTTATTTTTAATGGGTACATGCATGTTTAGTTCACATAGTCCTGTAGTCTTAAACAGTCAAAGCCTTCATCAGTTTTTAAGGTAGGCCTACAATACCCTATGAATTAAAGGTTTTTTATCTAATTTGTTAAGCTTAGTATTCACTGTGAGTTTTGATCGGGGGGCCAAAAAAAGAATAAATGTGAGATTTACTTTCATTTTGTTCAGCAGAGATTGAGTTTTAAATGATTTAATAAATTGCACAGGTGGAGAAAGCTTACTATAGATTAGCGCCCTCACTTTCTTAAAGAATAAGTTCAGGGGTCAACAAAAGAAACAATGGTGAAGAGAGCATTCAAAAATCTTATTTCGTTATCTGCTGAAGGAGATAATATTGATTAAGTTTGATATAATTTGTGAAGAAGTGACTGAAATCAGACTAGTTGTGACATAAAAGCCTCAGACTCCTCAAAGGCTTTATGTATCCTATCATATTTTTTCCTGTGATTTTGTAGCTTAACCCTTCAACTCCCAAGGGTGTCCAAAGCACAGGTGGGGATTAAGAAATTTTAGAAAGAGGGCTTTTTCATACATTTTCCTTAATTTTCTACTGTAACATGTTTAATTTGAATGAAAGCGAAGACTTTGGATGTCCACAATTTGTCATATTATTGGTTGTATGTAAGTTTTGGTTTGTGATTTCCCCCTCACTTTTGGCTGGCAAATGGCGGACCCTACAGCAGATATGTGACAAAATAAAATTTATATCTACAGTATGTATTGTTTGTCTTTTGCACATGTATGCTTTATTTATCTTCAAAGCAATTAACACTTTTTTTTATTGAGTAACTATTTGGGAAAATAAGTGCAGCAGAAGACAAAGCAGTAAAACTGACATAAAATGATGACAATAGTGAAAAAACGTATAAACTATACTCACTGCTGTACTTCCCATGAGTTAGCAATGCACACCTAGAATTGACATTATTTTTTGCTTATGAGGGAAGATAGCAGAGAGGGAAGCAAGGGGGATTGGGTAGTGGACAATCATAGATTTCTCTGAAATGTGAGTATTTCATTTAAAAACTGTTCCAGAGGTGGCTCTCTTAAATATACTGCAGAAATGGAGCTTAAAGAGTCATGGCGGTTTTTGGTTGCGATACGATGAGCCAGGAACCTATCCGGTCAAGAGGTCTTGCATGTGTGCGTGGGTGTGTGTGTGTAACGCTTAGTTTGTAATCGCGATATCTCAAGAACAATACAGTGCATTCAAGTCATATGTCGTACACTGATAGCTCATGGTCCGAAAATGTTCCTTATTGTTTTTGGTGGTGATGTCATGCATATTAATGAGTGGGTGGGGCTTAGTGTTAAATTATTGAAATTTTCATATTTCAACAATCGTTTGTATTGCTTCATATGTGTTATAATAATGTTGTCAGGTAAGTGTCCTCTTGCTCATGATATAAAAATTCACAGGTGAATGGATGATGGTAGGTGAATAGGGGATGGCAGATAAATGGGTTATGTTTGGGAATAGAGGATGGTAGGTGAATGGAGGATGGTAGATGAATGGAGGATGGCACGTGAAGGGGTGATGGTAGATGAATGGGGCATGTTGGCTTAATAGAAGTGAGGGGATGTGAGTTAGAGGAAAGAATGTTGGGTGGAAGATGGTAGAATGATTTGGTAGATGTAGGAATTGGGATGCAGGTGGGTTGGCATGGGGGACAGGATGGGATGAAATGTGGGACAGGGTGGGATGAAATGTAGAACAGGGTGGGATGGTATGTGGGACAGGGTGGCATGTGGGACAAGGTACCATGGAATGTGGGATTAGCCTTATGACAGGCTGGGATGGCATGTGGGACAATTAAGGTGGGATGGCATGGGGGAGAGAGTGTAATGACATGTGAGATAGGATGGCATGGGGGACAGAGTGTAATGACATGTGAGATAGGATGGCATGGGGGACAGAGTGTAATGACATGTGAGATAGGATGGCATGGGGGACAGAATGTAATGACATGTGAGATAGGATGGCATGCGGGACAGAGTGTAAAGACATGTGAGATAGGATGGCATGCGGGACAGAGTGTAATGACATGTGAGATAGGATGGCATGGGGGACAGAGTGTAAAGACATGTGAGATAGGATGGCATGGGACAGAGTGTAATGACATGAGATAGGATGGCATGCGGGACAGAGTGTAATGACATGTGAGATAGGATGGCATGTGGGACAGAGTGTAATGACATGTGAGATAGGATGGCATGCGGGACAGAGTGTAATGACATGTGAGATAGGATGGCATGGGGACAGAGTGTGTAATGACATGTGAGATAGGATGGCATGGGGACAGAGTGTAATGACATGTAATGACATGAGATAGGATGGCATGGGGACAGAGTGTAATGACATGTGAGATAGGATGGCATGGACAGAGTGTAATGACATGTGAGATAGGATGGCATGGGGGACAGAGTGTAATGACGTGAGATAGGATGGCATGGGGGACAGAGTGTAAAGACATGTGAGATAGGATGGCATGTTGTTTGGATTTTAGGAAGAATGGCATATGGTGGGATAGCAGGTGGGAGAGGATGGAATGGTTGGTAGGATAGGGTGGGATAGCAAGTGGTACATGGAGGGATGGCATGTGGGATAGAGTAGGATGGTACAGGGATTGATGGCATATAGGACAGGGTGGCATGGTATATAGGACAGAGTGGCAAGGTGGGATGTCATCTTGTTTGCAGGTGTGATTGCATATGGGGCATGTGGTGGAATGGTATCTGGATTTTATGTATGATTTCCTGTAGGAAGGCCGGGATGTAGAATGGGACATCATGCAGAACAGAGGGTGGGATGGTAGTTGTCAGTGTGGAAAGCATGTTAGTAGTGGCGAGGGGATTTGTATCGTTTGCGATATCTGATTAATTTTGGGAACTGTAATCAGCATGAAAAGAATGCAACAGTTTTAAACAATTCGGAACAGTTTCTTTTACTTCATCACAGTCAATTGATTTGATAGAAATTTCATCATTTTTGGAGGGGTTGGGGAGTGCCGAGTCCCCAAATTCAAGTCAATTTTTAACAAGGAGCCCTGTGTAGAGTGCTTTGTGAAAAGGGAAAGGGTAGAGGCAATAAAGGGTAGGGTGGAGCACTCCTCTGAAAAGGCAAAACTAGGGGCCTGAACAGTGTCCTGTATTTCAGTAACAGGCTTAGTGAAGTTGTATTGTTCTTTAATAGAAAGAAGACAAAAACTCAACTTCTGTAACAGTTACGCAAATATATGAGGAAGGAATATTTACATATACATATATTATTCTGCATTCGCTTTTCTTGAAATTTAAATACTTTCGTCTTCAGTGAATCTTAACCATCCTTGCTATACTGATTCCAACCCATGTTTCAATATGGGAGAATGCATTGTGCTGTCTGACATGGAATTCATGTGTAACTGTACAGGACCATGGATTGGACAATACTGTGAAATTGAACGTAAGTCAGATGTGGTTGTTTTTGCCTGGATCACGACATGGAATGGGTATTCTTCAGCTATGGTGGGCGCATTTTGTTTTGGCGGTGCACTTTTGTTTTGCCGGTGCAATTTTGTTTTAGCGGTGCTTTTGTTTTGCCGGTGCATTTTTGTTTTAGCGGTGCTTTTTATCCCCTTGCCAACAAAGTAGGTGAAGAGGGGACACATCATCTTTACCTTCTGTCCGTCCATCTGGACGGACGGACATTCGTTCATCCACATCGTCCATCTGACCTCATGCATTATTCAGTTAATGTGGAACAATAGATTTTAGCCCTCAAAAAGAAATTCCAACTATTTTTGGTTCACATGCGAAGCATAATCCGAACTTTTATGTAATGGCAATTCCGTCCGTCCGGCTGTCTGTCTGTCCGGCCATCCACAGTTTTTCCTCAGATTTCCTCAGAAGTGTTAAAGTTTTTAAAGAATTCCTCAGAAATTGTTAAACTTTCTTCAGATATCCTTATGGAAGGTTAGAATTTCCTTATGAAATGTTAAAGTTTTTTAGAGACATTTAGGACAAGATTGAAGAATAGCTTCCTTAAGAAGTCTACAAAACATTTGATATTTCCTTAGAAGATAAATGTAAAATGATATAATTTTCCAATATTCTTCAGAGATCCTCAAGTGTCTCGTAGCACTGGAAATCCTTAAAATTCTTTAAAATATTTGGGCACTAATGGTTGTATCATCCATAATTATTAAATTTTGCCTCTATTATTGTGTTCATTTGCATAAAGTTGCTACAGTATATAAAGTGCGGGCCAGACTTTTTTATTTAGTATGCTCAGTCAGGGAGTGTGACAGGATGTGACTGCATATGTACATAGGGAGGGATGACATGTGGGACATGGATGGGGGCCATGCGGGACATATGATATGATATATACAGGTACCATGTGGTATACACCAAGGTCTATATCAGGCATAATTATTTGACTCCACTCTTTCTTTTTATTCAAGAAGTCATTTGCATATAAGTTATTATGTGAAGGTGAAGGTAGGATGGCAGTGAATGGGGCATGTTGGCTTGATAGTTCTAAGTGAGGAGATGGGAGGAAAGAATGTCCGGTGGAAGATGGCATAATGATTGGCTGCAGATGTAGGAATTGGGAGGAAGGTGGGATGGCATGGGGGAAATGATGAAATGAAATATGGGACAGTGTGAGATGGAATGTGGGACAAGGTGACATGCGGGACAGGTTAACATGTGGAACAGGGTGCCAAGGAATGTGGGATAGCATGTCATAGCATCTAGGACAGAGGGAAGGCATGTGGGACAGGGTGGCATGACATGTGATACAAGGTGGTGTCATGGCATTTATGACAGGCTGGGATGGTATGTGGGATGAGGGTGGGATGGCATGGGGACAGGGTGGGATGACCTGTTGGACAGGGTGGCATGCATGTTGGACAGGGTGGCATGGCATCTTGGACAGGATGGCATGTAATGGAAGGCATCTAGATTTTAGGTGGGATGGCATGTGGGACAGGGTCGGAGAGCATGAAATGGCCAGTGGGACATGGTGGGATGGCACGTGGTACAAGAAGGGATGGCATGTGGGACAGTGTGGCAAGTTATATTGTTGGATGTCATCTTGATTGCAGGTGTGATGATATATAGTTCATGTGGTGGAATGGCATCTTGATTTTTGGTTTGCATGGAAAGCATAAAGCAAACCAATGTAATGGCGATTACGTCTGTCCGTCCACAGATTTGTTCTAAGATTTCCTCAGAAATATTAACATTTTTTTGAGAATTCCTCAGAAAATGTTAAAGTTCCGTCAGAGTTCCTT
This sequence comes from Chiridota heheva, assembly GCA_020152595.1. Classification (NCBI taxonomy): domain Eukaryota; kingdom Metazoa; phylum Echinodermata; class Holothuroidea; order Apodida; family Chiridotidae; genus Chiridota; species Chiridota heheva. Next base: position 696,822 of record JAIGNY010001483.1, on the reverse strand, counting down.
AGAAAAAGTTTAAAGTTTTATTTAGATATCCTTACGGAAGATTAAAATTTCCTTACAAAATGTTGAAGTTTTTCAGAGATACTTAAGACAGGATTAAAGACTTGTTTCCTTAAAAGGTCTACAAAACATTTGATATTTTCTTAGAAGATAATTGTAAAATTATATAATTTTCCAACATTCTTCAGAGATCCTCAAGTCTCTCTTGTAACACTTGAGATTTAAAATCCTTAAAATTCTTCAAAATATTTGGGCTCCAACAATTGTATCAGACATGATTATTAAACTCCACCTTTATTATTGTGGTCATTTGCATAAAGTTGATACAGTATATGACCTGACCAGACGTTTTTATTTAGTATGCTTAGTCAGGGAGTGTGACAGGATGTGATTGCATATGGACATAGGGATGAATGCCATGTGGGACATGGATGGTGGCCATGAAGGGCATATGATATAATATATACCATGTGGTATACACGAAGGGCCATATCAGGCATAATTATTTGAATCCACTTTTTTTTTTTCTTATTCAACAACTCATTTGCATATAAGTTATTATATGAACTGACACTTTCATACATAGTATGCTCAATCAGGGACTGTGACAGCTAGGATAAGACTTCTAATGGAGCCTATGGGACGTCATGTGAGAAATAGGGTGGGATGCCATGTGGGACATGGGGTGGGATACCATGTGAGACATGGGGTGGGATGCCATATGGAACAGGGTGGAATGCCATGTAGGATATATGGTGGAATGCCATGCAGAACATAGGGTGGAATGCCATGGGATGGAATGTCATGTGGGACATGGCGTCCCACCCCATTTCAACAATCATTTGCATATAAGTTATTATATGAACTGACACTTTCATACATAGTATGCTCAATCAGGGACTGTAATAGCTAGAATGAGACTTCTTATGGAGCCTATGGGATGTCATGTGGGACATGCATGGGGTGGGATGCCATGTGGGACATGGGGTGGGATGCCATGTGGAACGGTAAAATGCCATGTGAGATATGGTTGGATGCCACGAGTAACACAGAGTGTGACATAGGTTGGGATCCCACGTGTGACATAAGGAAGGATGCCTTGTGTGACATAGGGTAGGAGGCTATGTGGGACATAGGGTAGGAGGCCATGGGGACCTGGGATGTGATGCCATGTGGGACATAAAGTAGGATGTCATTGGGAGGGATACCATGTGGAACATATGGTGGGATGCCATGTGGGACATTGGGTGGGAAGCCACTGATGCGGGACACAGGGAGGGATGCCATGAGGGACATAGGGAGGGATGTCATGTGGTACATATGAATGGATTAATGTGGGACATACTTGTAGGATGGGATCCATGTGGGTCTTAGCGTGGGATGCCATGTGGAACATATGGTGGAATGCCATGTGGGAGATATGGTGGAATGCCATGTGGGAGATATGGTGGAATGCCATGTGGGACAAGGCATAGGATGTCATGTGGGACATGAGGTGGGATGTCATTTGGGACATGGGATGTGGGATATAGGGTGGGATGTCATGTGGGTCATAGGATGGGATGCCCTGTGGGACATATGATGAAATGCCACGTGAGACATGGGATGTTATGTGGGACATGGGGTGGGATATCATGTGGGACATGGGATGGGATGCCATGTGGGACATGGGGTGGCATGCCATGTGGGACATGGGGTGGGATGCCATGTGGGACAAAGGATGCCATGTGGGACTTAGTGTGAGATGCCATTTTTACAATTGGCAGGGTCATATGATATGGGTGTCAATTTGCATGGGCATGGTCTACTTGAGTATAGTTTTCTGTAGGGAGGGAAGTAACATAGTATGGCATGTGGAACAGAGGGTGGGATGGCAGGTGTGACAGAGTCTGGAATGCATGTTATTAGCAGTGAGGGAATTTGTATCGTTTTTTGATGTCTGGTTGTTTTAGTTATTGCAGTGCTTTTTCATTTGCAGGTTGCGTAGAGTGGTCATTGTTTACATGCAGGGTATTTAATGTTCTTTGGGTGTCCACTAGTCAACTGTTTGACAGACTGACCATTAATTTTAGAACTGAATTGCATATTTGAAATTCCTTTCATCAATTATATAAGATTGATTGTTTAGTGTTAGTGGTAGAAGAAACTTGAAAATCTACAGACTAAAAGCAGCAATGCTTTAGATATTTCCTTCTATCATGAAATTATTTCTTTTTGGGGACGACCAGAAGGTGCATATTTTACATACTTTTTACTTGTTTTTGCCTGGTAGTATCTTCTTGCGCATCAAATGTTTGTTTAAATGGTGGAACATGCTTTCTGGACAGCAGCAGTAATGAACGCTGCATATGCCAGCCTAATTGGACAGGAATGATATGTGAAAGGAGTAAGTCTGCTTTTAATCCCGAGTAGTAACCAGGTCAAGGGGTGGTATTAACAGCAGGACATGTGGATTTAATGGGTGTTGGTCAGTTGCTTATGGATTTCACTATTCTTTAATGCACTGAACAATTCAAGGTTAATAATTGTTGTTATTTTCATATGCCGTATAATTAACCCTGCTTTAATTAGAGCTCATACAACATTTGAATGACAGCATCATTTATTTGATTAATTTGACGACTCAAGTTTTTTTTATTACATTCTTTGCTGATTTTGCATATGACGCTCCCAATATTTTTATACTGGTTATTGTGGGGCTGGCATAGAACCAGCTCACACAATGCAGTTTGAATACTACGTCGAATACGGTGTATATGTACATCTGATGACAACTTGCATGAAAGCTTTTATGTTAAAGTTTTAATTTTATTTCATTTGTAATTTAATAGTGGTTTGTAATAAGGTTCCAACTAATACTTCATTATGTTACTCTTTTTAACAAAACAGTGGTAATCATTTCCATGCTTTGTATGGGATAGAAATGCACATTTATATGGTAAATATACCTGACTGTATCCTGTAATGCTCTTATTTTACATAACATAATGGCACATACAATAATACTTGATATATGCACAATATCTTTGTATATCTTTGAAAATTGATTACCTGCATCTTAATCATTGGAAACATAAATCATTGTTATGGGGTATAGATGCACTTTGCACATCACATGTACATGTACCTTACACTCTTAAATTGTAAAGAAATACATAAAGAATCTTCTTGGACCTGCAATTATGACATCACACTGTACACTGTGAGGTCACTTTTCATCACACTGGTGAAATCTTTGAAATGCAATAACTAGGACAGTCTGGCAGCATGCCTATTAAAAGGAACATAAATGATCCTAAAAATAGGAACATTTTGCTACATGGAAGCCACCATTTTGTGATATTTCCCATGATCCTTTGCTAATTCCTAATGATAAAGCTTTATGCAATGTTACATATTTCAAATTTAAAATACCTTTGGGAAAAATCTTTTGCTAGGAGAAACTTAAAACTCATAAAAATACCTTCATTACTGTCATGGCTACAACTTTTCCATTCCCATTTAATATGTTCACCACGAGGTTTTTGAAATAAAAGACAATAGAGCTAGGCTTTTATGCAGGAAACGATTATTTTAAAAATTCAAATATTTTTCAACACAATGAGTTTTGATATTTCAAGTACATAAATTAGAAACTATGACATTCTATCACAACATATAAACAATATGACTGCATTCAATATTCTCTTGTGTTATAAATGTTCCTATTAATAGACATGCTTCCTGACTGATGGGTTGTACAACAATTTGTTTCTTTAGCAGTCATCTACCAAATGAACGAAAATGAGAATTCACGGGAACCCCGGATGGGAATAATGCTTTAAAATGATTTTGTCCTATTATTCAAGGCGCCTATACCTAACTACTAAACGTTTAAATAATACTATCATCAATTTATTTTTCGCATAATGTGTATAAGAGTAATGGTTACAATAACACTTGACACTCCAAAACTTAATGATTTTGTATGAACTTTTATAGATATACTGTATATATATATGCTTGAAATAGTTTGTCACAAAAATGTATGATTCACCAACCCAGCCTACTATTCAACTATAGGATTTAGTCCTTAAATATGACATTGCCTTTTAAACTAGATTTTGAAGGTTGTTTCCTACAAAAAATATTCAAACATAAAAGCAACTTAATCATTGAATTTTGTGTATTTTGTCAATAATTCTTGGTTTCCAGCCAGTCATTATATACAGCAGTGAACGACACAGTTTAACATCTCTTCATAGTGAAGTGGGTTTGGATTCAAGGCCAAACTTTGGTTGGTTGCATTTCATGGTTCAGAGATTTTGTGTTTGTAAAATAATTGTGTTTGGAAAAAAGAAATATCCAGGGGTGGAGGGGGTTGTGGGCACTTCTATATGTGATGTATATGTGCCGCCCGAGCAGTTGCCTTTTTTTCCGAATTTTTGTAGCACAGGTATCAAAAGTCTAATATCTCATACGGCAGGTCTAAATTTGTTTGCATATTTTCATACAGCATCAATCAAAAATCCCTTATTTTTGTACTGCAGGTATCAAAAATGACTTGTTTTCATACTGCAGGTATCAAAAATGACTTGTTTTCATACTGCAGGTATCAAAAATGACTTGTTTTCATACTGCAGGTATCAAAAATGACTTGTTTTCATACTGCAGGTATCAAAAATGACTTGTTTTCATACTGCAGGTATCAAAAATGACTTGTTTTCATACTGCAGGTATCAAAAATGACTTGTTTTCATACTGCAGGTATCAAAAATGACTTGTTTTCATACTGCAGGTATCAAAATGACTTGTTTTCATACTGCAGGTATAAAAATGACTTGTTTTCATACTGCAGGTATCAAAAATGACTTGTTTTCATACTGCAGGTATCAAAAATGACTTGTTTTCATACTGCAGGTATCAAAAATGACTTGTTTTCATACTGCAGGTATCAAAAATGACTTGTTTTCATACTGCAGGTATCAAAAATGACTTGTTTTCATACTGCAGGTATCAAAAATGACTTGTTTTCATACTGCAGGTATCAAAAATGACTTGTTTTCATACTGCAGGTATCAAAATCATAAACTGTCATACTGCAGTTACCAAAAAACAATCTCGCATACTGCAGTCCAATTTTGAAATTCTGGGTGGCACATACCTACCACTTTAGTATGGAAGTTCCCCCATCCCATTAGGGGTGGGGGTGGGGAAGAGATATAAGTATTATTAAACTCTATACCTTTTGGTATGGTGATAAAAGTTAATTAATCCCATTATTTGTTTGTCAGAAAAGACTCATAAAGTGTACTTGTTGTATTGTAGCTTTGTTGTGTTTAATAGTGAAAAAAAAAAGACTAAAAACAGACAAACTTGTTATCTAAATAAAGTTTCATAATGTGGGATAAATGTATCCCCTACCCCAGGCCCCCATTGCTCCACAATTTAACATTATTGTGTAGATAAAGAATTTGTATTGTCTTGTGAATTTGAAGTATTACTTTCAGCATTAAGCTCAAATACCTTTGCTGGTAATTCAACAATATGTTCTGTCATGTTTGTTGCCCTCTCTAGCAATGCAAGAAATCTCATCATAAGTTTGTGCAAAATACAGGTATACAGGGCATCACTGTTCTGTTGGAACAGTGTTCTTTTCACAAGTATGTGACATGAATGATCAATAACTTGATTTCTGCTCAAAACTAATTGTAAGGTTATCATAAAAATAATTTCCTCTTGTAAGAAGTAGCTTTTGCCACCCTTCCTAGAGATATCAGCACCACAATAAATCATGAATATAAGCATATGCACTGCTTCTTGTATGTGTACAACTGTATGCTACATCATGTAAATAAACTACATACATATTTCAACATATTAACCAAAATTACTAATTAATTTATAAGCCCATTTTGAAGGAAGGAATTTTGTCTTGTTATTGGCAGAAAAGTTGGAACAGTGAAATCTGATTTGGAACAGAACTAGTTGAGGAAGTACTGTTCCATGGATTAGTGGTCAAAAATTTAAATTTGGACCCCAGGTATACCAGAAAACTTGACAATGAGTCCATTGTCGGGAACCAAAAGGTGAAGAAGAAAAAAGCGAATCAGAAATATTTTTTATATCAATATGAAATATGTTTCAAGAGTGTCTAAAGATACAAAAATAAGCAAAGACAATATTAAGTTTGTTGGGGTTGGTCCTCTTCTCTGCATAGTAACCTAGCTGGCATGGTTCGTAGCAAGCTTGAATATATGTATATAAAACAGATAACATGACATCCCTTTCAATGTATATTTAGTATTTGGTACAACTAATTTCCTTTATTCCTTTCTTTCTGCTGAACAACAGTCAGCAATCCATGTGACCAACCAAACCCTTGCAGAAATGGGGGTCGATGCTTTGTATTGAATGGCACAGATTTTTTTTGTGATTGCTCAGTTGCTTGGACAGGATTTACTTGTGAAGGTAAGGGTTTTGCAATTACATCGCTGAGGGACTACAAACGTGGACAAACTGTTGGAACAGTTCAACTTTTGTCTAAGGTTGTAGTAGCATGAAAGACAAATATTATGCTAGTAATTGAATGTCATTTAAATAGTTATTTTGGTTACAAATTGGCCATTGCACAGCTGTATTAAGTTTGGAAATAATTATTTATGAAGACTACACCATTTTGAACTTTATTCCATGTTGCAAATTGAATCATTTGTAAATTACCAAAGAAAACATATTTTGGACTCAAAATAGTTCTTTTTATCAAAAAAGCCAAGAAGAATCTGAAGTATGTTCACCAAACTTTGGTTGCCATTTGATTTATTATTTTTATTTATCATAAATCTAGGCTTGATGGCATTTGTTTGCACCACAAAATATGAAATGATTGAAAAATTTGGTCTCATCAAAAATTTGGTCTCATCAAAAATTTGGTCACATCAAAAATTTGGTCTCATCAAAAATTTGATTAGTGATAAAAACACGTAAAAGTAGTGAGCAACAATCCATTCATTTCAGGTTTGATATAATAGATAAACAGGCTTTGAACACTGATTAAGCCAGAATATACTGTGCACATGCAGTCCTATAGTGGTGACATATCTAGCCTTCACTGTTATAGGGGGAAACCTTTATGTGCTCTAGTGTTTGTGCAGAAAACTATAATTCGGTGAGGCAGATAACGTAAGTTGATGTAGACGGTGGTAACCAGGAGGTGTAGGGAGGGGTGCAATTGTCCCAAAGTTTTCCAAAAACTCAAGTTCGAGGGCCATAAGATGAGGATAAATATCAATCGGCACTGAATGTTATCAACTAAAAGTTTTCCCCATGATTTTAAGTATTAAGTTGGCGATTTCATGTGCAGAATTGAAGTTTGTATATTGGTCCATCATTATATTTTCCAAAAGTACATTTTTCTTAAAAGAATATGGCAGTGGGCATATGTCGCAGCAAAATGCCTTTACATGCAACATCAAATACAAATTGCTAAGAAACTTTTTCCTTAGTATATATACCCTTTCTCCTGTATTGCCAGTTTTCGCTATTTTGCATATTTGTATAATGATTTATGATGATATGCATTGGTTAGTACCAGCTTGCTGGGAGTTAACCTGTGATGGACTGGCATGCCTTCCAGGGGGAGTCATGCGCTCTCATCTGCCAAGGAAACGAGATAAGCACTGGTTCTATGGACCTAATGGCTCGGATTGATAACTTTAACTTACATTGATTATATAGTCCACCATTAGTATAAAACAAACTGAGTACTATCTAGAAAAACAGGGGCATAGCAATTGGGTGGGAGTGGGGGAGGGGGGGGGGTGTTACACCCCTCAACCGCGTTGTCAGTGAAATTTAATTATTTTTAACCTTCAAAATGAAATTTTATCAACTCATGTTCATCGCTAATCACTGTACATTTAAATTTCTGTTGTTCTCAATTTACAGGAAATACATATACATATATATGTATATTCACATGAATACACACACACACACACATCAACTTAATTCCTTGTCTGTACTAGACTGCAGATGATTGTTGTCAACTTATTGAATTGAATCACAATTGAAGCTATCGTTTTACCCAGTGAGGCAAGTGATAAGAGATCAGATAACACCCTCTCCTTAATAATCATGGCAACTTGTGGCTGCTGCAAGTTGGCAGGTAGAAGATCTCTGAGTCCCACTTTTCATCAAATAAGTGAATTTTGTTTATTTGAATGGTATAATCATATTACCCTGGTATAACAATTACAAGAGAGCAACTTTTGTCACTCAGGATGGAGGAAAAATGCAAAAAAACCTGTCAGAACTAAGTTACAGTGTGGACTGTGTAACCAACAATTTGATGATGACTATCAGAAAAACCATAATGTGAAATATCCCATAAGGATCTATTTTCAAAAGGAGTGCATATACCATTGAAACTGTCAATACCCCAGTTAATCTGTTTGTGGCAGCTGCAGCTGCACTAGTCATTTTTTTTTTTATATATATGAAGAATTATTTTCAAGTAAAGTTGCCAGTTTTGTAAAAGTCTATTCAAGATGCACCTCTCTTGCATAACGTTGAAAATAAGCTGTAGATTATCTGATTATGGGTTGAGGAGGACCCTATGGCAAAGCTAGAGATGGGTTTCTCTTATATTTTAAGTGTGGGGTTCTTTCATTAATTTGATATTAAATTTGAAATGGAAAATTAAGCATTTTATTTCTTTCCTCCACTTTGAAAACTTATACTTTAAAGATTGTTGATTTTTGTTAATAGTGCCTACACATTTGAAGGGACCTGGTGAATTTTAACTTTTTAAGGACCATAGGCTTACACTCTCCTTGGCATAATTTCTGAAAATTATACTCAAAATTATATTCTAATTTTTGCGCCACAGGGCAGTTGCTTCCTGCAGTGCTCCATAGTAATCAGACTCTGACAGGGGCACACTAGCCTAACTACAATTCTAGATCTCGTTGATGTTGATATATATTTTAAGTTTTTGGAATTAATCACAAGTGTCCAGGTTTTTATGCGAAATAAACAACTTAATAACAAGTTGAATGATGCCTGTCGAATGTTGAGTCACATACAGATATGATTATTTAATTATCAGACATATAGGCAACTTACTTAACTCGGAATGGTGATCTGTTATGAATGTCGGGAATGAGGTGTTGCTATTATTTGATTAAGATTATCATACACCAATGGCTTCCATCATCAATTGTGAACAAGCTGACTGGTATAAGATAAAATCAACAAAATTGTTCGTAGACAGAAGTTATGGTAAATATGAAGCAAAATATTTGTGGGTCAATAGTGATGAGAAAAACAATTTAAAAAATTATTTTGCGTTTTTCTTCTGTAATTCAAAATAAATAGTACCTTAATTAAGGCCAGTGCTTAGTCCCTGGATCCCACTAGGAGACCCCACGCCATTTGGGCTACAGCTTCACGTTAGCATATTCCTTCACATTCCGCCAATAATTATTTTTAGCTATGCCCCTGAGTTTCTATGTAAATTTGATGATATTTTATTAGTAGTCAAATATGACGCTGACTATTATTAGGGGATAAAGGATGTGCTTATATGCTTTTCATGAAGTAAAAGCTTCAAGGAAAAAAACAACATGCAATAATTGTTACTAAAACAGTCCATTCAAATTTTAAAATCAGTTTGAATAAGTGTTGTCTGACTGTAGTCCTCTGGGACTGACTCAGATAGGATGGACTTAACTTTATGGATTCAAGTTTGGTCTCAGTCTTGAGGCAGGACTCTATAATCTTGTTTACAGATTTGGACACCAAATATTTGAACGTGGACGAGATTGACTTGACTACAACATCACCTAAATTAAACATTTCAAAACCACTTAGGAAAATATGGGAAAACTGAAACAAAACATGTACAATATAACACAACACATGCAAAGTATTCAAACTAACAACATTCATGGAAACTGCAAAAATAGTCTTGTAGAATAATAGTACTTGAGAATATAAATGCTAAGACAAAACGAATGCAGAACAATGGTAGAATACTGCATGCAATATGATCAATAACACAACACTGTGTGCACTATCATGCATCTGTGTGTTTCTAAGCTATCAAGGGCCTTTATTCAGACACTTGGCAGAAATGAAAAAAAAAAAAGGAATTCAAGTTCATTGGCAATAAATGCCACAACCTTTATTACTAAAATTGACAACACCTGCCACAAAATGAAATACCACTTTGCCACAAAATATAAACTACCGGCCAAAATGTTGGCCCAAATTACGTGCAGTGCCAAAATGATGTAGAAACCGGCCATAATGATGGCCAAATACGTGCCAAAATGATGGCAAAACCGGCCAACATGATGGCCAAATACAAGCCAAAATGATGGCAAAAATGCCCAGCTAAAACCCCTGGCCGGGCCCATGAGATACGAATATGGGAAACAATTGCTCCCTGAGGTAAATCAAGGCGAGCATATAATGTATCATACATAGTATGAATAATAGGTACAATTGTGGGCCACAAATTTAGGAAACAAAGCCATAAACTAAGCTATGCTTAACAAGGGTGGGAGGGTGGGTCAAAATAAACAAGACAGAATTTACATAACCAAAGGCTGTGATCGAATGACCTCAATCAGAGGCAGGGCTAGCTTGTATACATAAACTGTGGACGTTTTTTGGCAATATAGCAATGCCCCACTTAAGAGGGCCAACTAGGCAAGACCCGGTCTAGTAGAAAGGACAAGAAATGCTTAAAAAAGACAGGGGAGCCTTAGAACACACAGCAGAAAGCACCATCGGAACATGACTATAGAAAATGGGCCAGTTAGGATGCAAATTGAGTGAGTAGCACCAAAAAACCCTAAGCTTAGATGAACTAGAACGCCCCTGCATAGGCAGAGCTATGTTAAATGATAAGAAACCTCAGCAGGGGAGCAAGGTGACGTCAGGCCCCTGTAGCAACCAGCAAGAGGCGAAAAATATGAATATGCATGCTGAAGCCAGGTAAGTATGGCGGCCTATGATAATAAAAAGACAACAGGACCTAAACACCCTACGAAGGCTCTGAATAAAATGTTTGAGAGCCTACGAACGGCCCTAGAATTGATTAATTACACATTGATCAACCGAGGAGCTTAAGGCTGACCAAGGATTTATGTATGGGTCCTGGGAAGAAAGTATGTGCAAATGGTCACATTCATCAAGTTGAGGAATTCAAATTTGAGGTTAGTGTGAAGGGTCCACGTTTAATTATGCAGAAATTTATTATTGTGTTTATGATTGTGATTGTCAAGACCTTACATCGGTCATACAGCTTGAAAAGAGCACCCACAAGTTTGAATGCGTTAAAATGCACTACTTGGTAAATACTTAAATCATGCATGATATATGCAAGTCCTAGTTAGACACGTTTTTCTCAGGTACGTGGGCAGGTACGTGGGTCATGAGTTCTCGGTACATACAATAATGTGCATGTGTATGAACATGTGCAGCAGAATAAAAACAGTAGATTTACATGTATTCCAAATATAAAGTTTATCCCATTCTTGTGTCATAAATATATCCACAAAATTGCATCATAAGGTCTGAAATGAAAAAAAAAGAAGATGGAAATAGGCATTTTTTTAAAACTCGTTTGGCTTTGATATTTTTTATCTTGAGTCTATATAAAAAAATGAAATAATTGAATTTAACTAATGTATCGTTATGTATTTCTTTTTTTTTTTTTTTAGTCCCGGACCCCTGTGTGCCCATGCCTTGCAGCAATGGTGGGTCTTGTGTGGACTATTTTAATGGCACATATGAGTGTATCTGCTCTCACCCATATTATGGAGATGAATGTGAATTGCGTATGTGAATTCAGTTATTTTCTAGAAAACATCAATTTTCACATTTAAATGCACTTTTTCTTGTTTGTAAATTTTAACCCTTGTCCTTGTTTTTCAGCAGACAAAGTTTGTGCCTATTTATCTTATGCATATGAAGCACTCTCATGTTATTAACCATGTTTGAAAGAAAGGTAAACTGAAACAAGAAACAAGCAGCAAACCAGGGGAGCTGCTAGCTTAGGGTGGGATTGAAGCTTCCCAACAAGGGTTCCAAATTTTATATCAATTTGAATACCAGTCAATATTTTTCTTACAGATTTGTGACAGATTAAAAATCTCTAGGGGTGAAATACCCCTAATAGCTCATTTGGATTTATCCGTGTCTCAAGTATGTAACCAAAGCATTTTGAAAAGAATGTGACCTGTTACATGGCACACTGAAAATTAAATTATTAACGATGAAGGTAATAACTTTTAAGATTTAATCCACTATTCATGTGTTAAATCCTAAAGGCAAGGATTGTCACGGAGTGATTTCTTAAAGGAATGTTCCTGTGAGTTTTCACTTTCATTTAAATGACAGAGGACTATTTAAGAAACAATTTGATGTAAAAATAATGTTGATATTTTTGTCCGTTTAGGAGTTATTGATTTTCAAAGATTGTGTGAGTGTTGAAAAGTGTCCTCTCTGCGTAAAATGTGATGTCCAGGAGAATCCTGGACTTTCGGTGTAATAAGAAAATACACCAAAACTTGGAGCTTCGTATTCATTACATGGAGGTCGCCATTTTAACTAGTGATAATGTTAAGTCAATGGGAATTTGAATGGAACGTGAGTGGCTCATGAGCAGATGGGCAAAGCATGTTCTTATGGACTGTATGTTATACCACATCTCAATAAATAAACATAAAATGCTTCCAGTTGTTTAGGAAGAGGCAATTGATTTTCAAAGAAATACACAAAAATTGTCTTGGATTTGCCTTAATGACATCACACTGTACACAGTGAGGTCACTTTCTAACGAACTCTTAAATCTTTGAAATGCAATAACTCTTAACACTGAATTGTTTCTTTCAAAGTCCACTATCATGCATAAGAAAATGAAATATTATGGGAATAAAAGATGCTGCTGTATGCATAGCAATAAATCCTACTTTGAGCCACAAAGGTCAGCACTTATTCCATGCAAGCAGATGATGGTCAACAATTAGCGCTCTCGATCATTGGATGAGGCAATACTCAGTGGCGTAGGTATCTGTGTATTTTCCCCCCACGAGATCACTTTGCTCGCCCCGAGATCACTTTGCTCGATCGCTCTGCCCACCCCACCTGCCCCCCATAAAATTAGGAAAGTGACATTTTGTCTGATTTATAAGGCTCTTTCCTTCCCATGAGACAAAATTACCCCTCTCGCCCCTCCCTTCCGATGAAAATCCTAGCATTGTCCTTGCAATACTGCTAATCATTTACAGCATATTATACCGAAGCAAGTGGAATAATGTGTCTCGCTCAAGAATATAATATAGAGAACTGGCACTGGGAATCGAACCCAGGACCTTTTGATTATGAGTTTTAACTCTCTAACCACTAAGCTACCATGCTCATTGCACAGCATAGCATCCATTTAATTCATTATTCTTAATGATGCACAAGTACAAGGTCCTATGTTTTCATCGACAGGGAGTTATGAATGTGATTTTGTTAGCTGTTTAAACGGTGGAACTTGTGAAGATTTAGCTGATGGAGGTTACCTTTGTGTCTGCACGACGGAGTTTACAGGCACTCAATGTAGAGGTGAGATATGATCAAATGCCCTGCTTTGTAGATATTTACCATATCATACCCCTGCATCAAATGTTCTAACTTTAATAACAGTTTCCCATGTTAACCATCATCAAATAAAACACGATGAGTACCCACTTGCTTCTGTGCCAGGAATAGCCAGCCGGGCAGAGGATCTGAATTTGTGGTTGTCCCAGAAAGCAAATAAAGTTGTCCATGAAAATATTTCTGTATATGCAATACGGAGAATAGGTAGCTCAGTTTGCAGAGCGCACAACTGAGATGCTGGAGGTCCCACGTTCAAGCCTCGGTCAGGTCTAACTCGATTTTTCCACAGCTATGCAGACAGGTATGCCGAACATTGAAGCGGAAGCATTTCACTTGCAGCTCCTACTTCTCATTCAGCTGTTGAGAGAAGTGACTGGTTGAACGGCACACACCGTCCTTCGGAGGGGACGTTAAGCTGTTGGTCCCGACAGCAGAACAGTCAACCCCTGCCTGGTTCTCTAAACACAATTCGAGAAGAGAAGCATGAAAATGCGGTGTTCATTCAATTCTCGTCCTGGCCCAGTCAAAAGTCAAAGTTCATGTGCGCCGATTCGTTGGCAGTCGGAGAACTTTTCTTGAGGCGCTGTGGTCGAATGGAATGGTGCGATATAAAAGCCAACAAACAAGCCAACAAACAAACAAACAAATGCATATTTTGTTGAAAATTGTTTTTCATCTGCTTAGATCAAGTAAATGTCATGGTTGCCCGGATAAGATATTTGGTCCTCTAAGAAATTTGGTCCTCTAAGATATTTGGTCCACTAAGATATTTGGTCCTCTAAAATATTTGGTCCTTTAAGATATTTGGTCCTCTAAGATATTTGGTCCTCGAAGGTATTTGGTCCTCTAAGATATTTGGTCCTCTAAAATATTTGGTCCTCTAAGATATTTGGTCCTCTAAGATATTTGGTCCTTTCACGCAGCCGGACATGATTTGTTGATAATGGTTGTATTGATTGCATTTTGATTGTAAAACATGGTGTATGATTTTAATTTCAATGAAGCTTTAGCAAAGAAAAGTATTGAAACATTGATCAAAATGTGACTTTTTTTTTGTTAATGTAAAATTATAATCCTCCAGAAACTCCATTGAATGCATGTAAATTTCTATCATACAATTTTGTTGTGCACCCCCTTATTTGTTTTTCATTTCAACTGCTGCACTGGAAACAAAAATGAATATGCCTTTTTTCTCTATTGAAGAACGGATCACGTCCAACAACCCCAACGGCTCTAGTCCGTTGCTACTTTACATAATTATTGGAGCTGCAGGGTTTGTCATGTTTTTATTCATCATACTGATCATTGTTTGTCTGTGCTGGCGACGAAAAAACAATACAAAGGAGGACAAGAAGAGACTGAAAAGGAATGAAGTGGAGATGGTATGTATGTAGTCTTCCACCACCTTTTGAAGGTTTTTAGACATGAAGTTCGAGATGAAAGAGATTTTTAAGTTATGACAAATCAATGTTTGTTAAAGTTTTTTAGCGTTGTGCAAAGTTATGGTGTATGAACAGGACCCTTACAGAAATTTTAGCTTGCAGCATGCTTGCGACAAGCTAACATTTTTGTCTTGTGCAAGTGTGTTGCCAGCTTGTGCAAGCATGCTGCAATCTTGTGCAAGTGTGTTGCAAGCTTGTGCAAGCTAACAAATATTTTACGCAAGCATTGCAGAAAGTTTTTGCTACATGCTGCTTGAACAAGCTAATGTTAGCTTGCAGCACACTTGCTGCAAGCTTGCAGCACGCTTGTGAAAGCTTGCAGCACGCTTGTGAAAGCTTGCAGCACGCTTGTGAAAGCTTGCAGCACGCTTGCAGCACGCTTGTGGAAGCTTGTAGCACGCTTGTGGAAGCTTGCAGCACGCTTGTGGAAGCTTGCAGCACGCTTGTGCAAGCTAAAACTAATTGGTTTGTCGCAAGCGTGCTGCAAACTTGCATTTCTGTAAGGAGTATACTGCTAACATTTTGTTCAAAATTTCTGATACCAAAGGTTCTCAAATTGGGTTCTACTATTCACTCTGAGCCAAGGTTATAAATAACATCCACACTCCTTTTCACTGTAGCCAACTTCTACCATTCAAAACATTTTGGGAGAGGACTAAAATACAATAAGTTAACAATTAAATTTCTAGCTGTCCCATTTTGAGGTCACAAAATATTGCACAATTTTATGGCTTAATCCATCAATTTTATTAGTATCCAAGTTTGAAATGTTGTAAAATGGTCCATTTTGAGACTATTTTGATGTGACTTTTTGCTGTTTGCGTGGTTTTTAATACATTTTAAACGATTTAATTTCATGCATGCTTCCAGCCTATAGTACCTTTAAATCATTGCCAAATCAAGACAAATTAGGATGAGCCTAAAAGGTATTTACACTTTGGACAAACCTGTTGGAACAATTTAGCGTTATGAGAACTACATATGTTATAGTGTTACGTTTCTGTATCTTTCTTCCGAGAATTGTAACTTCCCTCGCCCTTCCAATTTTCAATGTTGAATTTCTGTATGTTCTAATTTCATTAAAAAAAAAAAACCCATTAACATCGTTAACATTGATTAGGGGAGGGGAGGGGATGATAAAGATTGTATAAGCAGTTAGTCAGGCCTCACCTTGAGTATTCTATTCAGGCATGGAGTCCCCTTTTATGAGAAGAATAAGTTCATTCTGGAGCAGGTTCAGCAAAGAGCCACTAGCCCGAAGTAAAGAATCTTTCTTATGAATCTAGGTTGCGAATTCTTAGTTTGACCATGCTTGAGTTGAGTAGAGTATGTGGCGATATGACTCAGGTTTTTAAATTCCTATCTGGTAGTGATGCTGTGACTTTCTGTTATTTTTTGCATGTTTCAGCTAATCCTCATGTGACATGTTGTAACTGTTTGAAGTTGACCAAAGAGTTCTCATGAATAGATATTTGGTGTTTTAGCTTTTTGCAAAGAATTGTTAATGAGTGGAATGGTTTGCCTAAGTGGGTAGTTAGCTCCAATTTTGTTCACAATTTCAAAGTCAACATTGATAAGTTCTTTACTAACTCTGGGCGTCTTTGATTTTGTTGTTGTTGTGGAGGGGGTTGTGTTAGTTTGGGCTTTTTATGGGGAGACTATAACCCTTCTTAGCCCGTCATCTTTTCATGTTATGTTATATTAAGATAGTGAGATAGGGGAGGAGGATACTGGCAGCATCAATAAAACATAACAATGTCCTTAAAAATTTTAAATATTAATCACAACCAAAAGAATTGGTATTGAAAAAGCAATAGAAAAAATTCTGACATTTCTGATTTCTAATGTGGAATAATTTACAATAAAAAAAGTAGGGTCATGAAAAACATCACTTATTTTTACCAAGTGTTTCAACGAGTTTTGTCCAAGATTGATCTTGAACAAATTGTTGGAACAATTCAGCATTATGAGAACTACATATGTCATAGTTTTATGTTTTTGTAATATTTTTCTGAGAATTGTAACCCCTTACCCCTCCCGTTTTTCATTGTTGGATTGCTGTATGTTCTAACTTCATTTCCAGAAAAAAACATTTACATCGTTCAACATAGAATGGGGGAGGGGATGGTTAAGATAGTGTGATAAAATATTAATTACAACTGAAAGAATAGGGTTGAAAAAGCAATAAAAAAAAAATTCCAGCATTTCTGATTTATGAATATGGAATAATTTACAATAGAAAAGAAAAGTCATGAAAAGCATAAGATATTTTCCCCAAGTGTTTCAATGAGTTTTGTTCAAGATTGTAGCTTGTTCAAATGTTCACAAAAGATGCAAAGTCCAATTTGAGCTTTAAAAACCATCTTTAATGACTTCTTTTAGAGAATAGGTGATTAAATAAACAATTTTGAAAAGATGTGGAATAAAATGAAGCAAACTCTTTAAAACATGAATTGAAATCAACAACAAAAAACCGAAAAAAGTTAAGATCAACAGTCTTTTATAATACAAAAACAGTGAATCAAAAATTGGGTTTAGTTACCAATCATTTTGTTACTAATCATTTTGTTACCAATTAACCTTTCCAGGTTTTCAAATAGGCCACGCCCACCATAGCAACACGGTAAACAAATGTGGGGCAAACAAACCTCAAATCTGCAATTGTGCATTACCAATGCGTCGACATTTAGATGTTCGCGAGGCCTACTGCAAGCTTTTGATTCATTTATGGCACTTCTTCGGATCTTTAGAGCTTTTAGTAAATAGGATAAACAAAATTCAGTTTGCTAACTGTTCTGGGTAACAACAATCAGATTTACAAAGCCTGCAGCAGGCCCGTATGCGCAATTTTTGTTCACCATTGTTCTGTGTGTGCAGAAATTTGTTTTGTACAGTAAGTTGCATTGGCTACATAAGCACGCGCCGGTAGCTAGTTGTACTATACCAGCACCACATAGGATGGTTGCCCCACTTAGTTATGCAGATTTTGTTGCTAGGCAAATTCGTGCGGTGATTGGTTGAACGAGCTGTCAATCAGTAAACCCAAAAAGGTTAATTGCTTTCTAGAAAAATATAATAGGTGATAAATTGAATATCTTGGAAAATATTTGGAATAAGATAAAGCAAACTCTTTAAAATGAATTGAAATCAACAAAAAAAAACTAAAGTAATATCAACAGTCTTGTATAGCACAAGAAAAGTGAATCCTCATATAGCAGTTAATTGCTATATAGAGTTCAATTGATTATTTTTACTTTTATTAGTTTTCATTAATTTTTTATTCTTGGACTCAAATTTCATTTTTAACAAAAATTTACCAAGAATACTTTCAGTTACAATTATATAAACCAAATTGATTGAATCATCAAAATATCGCAAACATTTTCAATTATTTTTATAATGGAATAACATTGTATTCCAAGAAACACATATTGCCAAAGTTGTATCGCTGTACTAGGATTTGGCCAACTTTTGTCTATGGCATCTTAATGTATTTTTATTTCATCATTTGCTTTGAAGAAAAATATATCAATGCCACCCTCAATGATGGGCAAAGCTCCTCCCAATTTGTACATTCCTTTGCAAAATCGGACAGACAAAAGCTTTCCCCGGGAGAGACTTCGGATCATAGAAGAGATTGGAAGTGGAGCTTTTGCGACAGTGTACAAAGCAGAAGCCCATGGGATAGTTAACGTGAAGAAAAAGAGCATTGTTGCAGTCAAGCAACTCAAAGGTGAATTATATTATTTTGTTATTTGTGATGGTAGGCAGGGGCATAGGAAGGGGGACCTTTCAGGGGGCAAGAGCCCCAAAAATTAATGGTTCCAAGCGGAAAAGGTGCGCTGGTAAATTAAGTTTCCATGAAATGTGCTGGTAATCAGGAAATCTTCAAATTTCAGGGAACTACTTTCATTTTCGAGAAGCTTTTCTTCATTTTTGGAGAATTCTCAATTTAAAAAAAACAAAATTGTTTCAAGAAATGTTTTGAGACATTTCTCTTAATTTTTGAGACATTTTTCTCAGTTTTCGATCAATATTATCTCAATATTCAGG
The DNA here is from genome assembly GCA_020152595.1 of Chiridota heheva. NCBI lineage: Eukaryota > Metazoa > Echinodermata > Holothuroidea > Apodida > Chiridotidae > Chiridota > Chiridota heheva. The sequence goes on along the minus strand of JAIGNY010001483.1, from coordinate 677,692 downwards.
AAATGTTGCAAAATGTCACCAAAGATTTTGTGCAAGCTTGCCCCTCTGACCCCACTTCCTGCGCTTTTGATGGTATGCAGTGGTGCTTGATTTTGTTAATGGGGGTGAGAGGCACTCTTGACACTAGAAATTGAAATTTGAGGGAAATTATTGGTTTTTGATCGACTAATCTGTGCTGAGATTTACATGTTATGTGCTAAAGCAATAGGAAATTACCCCCTTTGTAATATTTTAAAAGGGGAATTCTGATAGCAGAAGGGGAATCCCTCTATCCCTGTCACTAAAGTAAAAGTGCACAGCACAGAAATTTAGTCTTGTTCGCTAATGTGATGCTTTCTTGCAGTGAGGACTCCCTTTTGGACTTTCGGCACCAAACTATAGCAGACACTGACTACAGTAATTGCGAGTCTGGTGTGCTAAACACAAAAAGTTTTTGTCTCTACAATGTGGCATTTCAGATGGGAAATTACAAGCCAGAAAATTAGGTGACAATTTTGATCATGTAGCTGGATTGCACCTTGTTGTTGGAAGGAACAACCAATAAAGTTGTTTATTTAACCCTTTGTGGACTGAATATGATTTTGGAATCTTTCCGCTGGGGACTTGATTCTATTAGAGAAAAATTGAAAATCGAAAACAATATTTCAAAATAAAATTACAAAAAGTTAGAAGTACTTTATGAAAATTTGTTTGTTAGAACAAACAGCTCTTTCAAATCCATTCAATCTAATAATACATATCCGTAGTTAGGTTAATTTAATTAAAAATTCATATTTATGCAAATTTGGCCAATATTTCATAATTTTACCATTTTTGTTCAACCATTGTAAAACCTTAGTTGTTTAAATAACTTACTAACTTTCTGTATAAAAAAAAACATGCAGAAATAAATTATCTTTATAATGACATAATATACGAGTACCTTTATTTTTATAGGCTGATGTTATTATTCCATTATTATACATTTCATGATACACTAGCGCTTAATTACACAAATATACATAGTACTGTACATGTGCATATGCAGTACAGTACAGTACGTGTATATCGATCATACATAGCTCGTGAAATCTCTACCCATTCTTCCAGGCTTTACTCTTGTTCCCGTCCAGGGCTAAGCCTTACTATGTATCTATCGTTATGAATATGCCTAATCCTAATCTTAGTATTAGTTTCACTTACTGAATCAGTATCACTTCCTGACAATTCCGATCAGAATATCTCACAGCATTCTGGGTTCTAAACCTTTCATATTCTTAATCAGTGACTATGAACGGCATAGAAGTTAATTTTATCTCCTTGTAAATTTGTCTGTGCTCACTTTCAGACTTGTTAACTCTCTGTGTTCATAACCGCATTTCCTTTTCAGAGAATGCAACAGAAACTGACAGACAAGATTTTAAGAAAGAGTTGCAACTGTACCAGTCTCTTGAATTACATCCCAATGTGGTTTGCTTGCTTGGTTTCTGCATAGAATGTGGTAAGTGTGAACCTCGTTTGCATGACACAAATAAGCCTAGTGATGTAGGGTTTAAAGAAAGTTGGTCATGTGTGTAAGGTAAGGTACAGAAAAGTTGGTCATGTGTGTAAGGTAAGGTACAGAAAGTTGGTCATGTGTGTAAGGTAAGGTACAGAAAGTTGGTCATGTGTGTAAGTAAGGTAGAAAAAAGTTGGTCATGTGTGTAAGGTAAGGTACAGAAAAGTTGGTCATGTGTGTAAGGTAAGGTACAGAAAAGTTGGTCATGTGTGTAAGGTAAGGTACAGAAAAGTTGGTCATGTGTGTAAGGTAAGGTAGAGAAAAGTTGGTCATGTGTGTAAGGTAAGGTAGAGAAAAGTTGGTCATGTGTGTAAGGTAAGGTAGAGAAAAGTTGGTCATGTGTGTAAGGTAAGGTAGAGAAAAGTTGGTCATGTGTGTAAGGTAAGGTAGAGAAAAGTTGGTCATGTGTGTAAGGTAAGGTACAGAAAATTGGTTGGTCATGTGTGTAAGGTACAGAAAAGTTGGTCATGTGTGTAAGGTAAGGTACAGAAAGTTGGTCATGTGTGTAAGGTAAGGTAGAGAAAAGTTGGTCATGTGTGTAAGGTAAGGTACAGAAAAGTTGGTCATGTGTGTAAGGTAAGGTACAGAAAAGTTGGTCATGTGTGTAAGGTAAGGTACAGAAAAGCTGTGTCATGTGTGTTTACCTTACTATATGCTCCTAGGACAGAAGCTTAACAATACACCAGTTCTTCGAGGACAAAAATACCTACCAAGGACAAAAATATATGTCCTCAGAAGAAAGTACATGTAAACAAGCTGAAATTTGGAGAGTGCACCTCCCGGACTAATCTGAAGGTGTGCTGTGCTCTAAGCAGTGCTGATTTTTTGTAGGGTGTGAATGTGTGAATTTTTTATATTCTGTGTAACCTACCGAGGACACCTTCAGATATATATTTTGTATTAGATATGTTCTCCAAGGACATTATTTTGACTTATTGGTAGAAATCCCATATCATGATAAAAATATGCGTTAATTTCAAAAATGGAGGTTCTTGAGTCTAGGGTTGTAGTGTCCTTGGAAGGATAGTGTTTGTCTATGTCCTCGATAAGTATTGTGAAGTGCATGTGGGAGTGTTAGTGTCTATGTCCTCGATAAGTATTGTGAAGTGCATGTGGGAGTGTTAGTGTCTATGTCCTCGATAAGTATTGTGAAGTGCATGTGGGAGTGTTAGTGTCTATGTCCTCGATAAGTATTGTGAAGTGCATGTGGGAGTGTTAGTGTCTATGTCCTCGATAAGTATTGTGAAGTGCATGTGGGAGTGTTAGTGTCTATGTCCTCGATAAGTATTGTGAAGTGCATGTGGGAGTGTTAGTGTCTATGTCCTCGATAAGTATGGTGAAGTGCATGTGGGAGTGTAAGGTAGGGTACAAAAAGTTGTCACTTGTACTTGTTCCAATTTCGTATGTGAAAATGTGTTAAAACCAAGTTGTTACGAATGACTTGATGTCAAAATATGTGTAGCCTACACCTTCAGGAATCACTCTTTGATATGCATTTCTAATATTATTACCTAAAATTACTCCGTACTGATAATGCGAGTGATAGCTATTTGTTTCTTTATGATTTATTAGCTTGACTTTTCGAAGAATAGTAGGAGCAATTGTACTTACCTTGGCGTTGGCATCCTTGTTGGTCTATAAAAAGCATGTCGTCATTTGAAAATGTACATTATTTAAAAGTGGAATAAATATATAGAATGTGCATGTCTGAATTAAAATTTGCAGTGTCATAGATGGTAACCAAAATAATCAATGATTAGACTTAAAAAGAACTAAGAATTTTTAAAATATTTGAAATATTGTTTTGAAGATTTGTTAGTGGAAATTGTTAGACTGTGCCTTAATTATTTAATTTGACTGCTAATTTGCATAGAGTTGTTATATGAACTGACTTTGATTTATGTATGAGGACAAACAAACAAACATAGTATGCAATTTACATTTGAAAAGGGACATAGACCATTGATTACTCTTTTCATTCTTTTAAGTACACAAATAACTTCTACCACTGTATTACAGGTTGCCACTTATTTAATCAGGAATTGTTTGCATGCATTCAACTATAAAATGTGCTTCTTTAACTAATTTCAGAAGTGTTCATTGCACTATTAGAAATGGCACTTGGAATTTAGAACTTGAATATAAGGGTTTTAAAGAATGATATGTAAGATGGTAATTATATATGGGAGGGATGGCATTGGAGGGAGGGATGGATGGCACTAGGGAGGGCTGGATGGCACCAGGGAGGGAGGAATTAGATGGAATCAGGGAGGAGAGATAAATGGCATCAGAGGAGGTGGAGGTTGATGGATGAATGACATCAGTTAGGGAGGGATGGATGGCAATGGGGAGGATGGATAGAGAGCTTCAGGGAAGGGAGGGATTGATGGCTTCCAGAAGGAATGAATGAATGGCATCGGGTAGGAGAGGTATGGGTGGCATTAGGGAGGAGTGGATAGATGGCATCAACAGGGGAGGATGATGGCATCGAGGATGGTGGTAAGGATAGCATCAGGGTGGGAGGGATGGATGGATGGCTCGGGGAAAGGATGGATGGCATTGGGGAGAGAGGGATGGATGGCATTGAGGAGGGATGGATGTCATTGGGGAGGGACTGATGGCATCAGGGAGGGAGGGAGAGGTGGATGTCATTAGGGAGGGAGGTAGGGATGGATGGCATTAGGGAGGGAGGTAGGGATGGATGGCATCAGGGAGGGATGGGGGTTGGATGACATCAGGGAGGGAGGGAGGGATGGATAGCATCAGGGAGGGAGGGATGGATGGCATTATGGAGGGAGGGGAGGGATGGATGGCATCAGAGAGGAGGTAGGGATGGATGACATTATGGAGGGAGGTATGAATAGCATTAGGGAGGAAGGGAGGGATGGATGACATCAGTGAGGAAGGGAGGGAGGGATCAATGACATCAGGGAGGAAGGGAGGGAGGGATGGATGACATCAGGGAGGGAGGGAGGGAGGGATGGCATCAGGGAGGGAGGGAGGGATGGATGGCATCAGGGAGAGAGGGATGGATGGCATCAGGGGGGTATTAATAGATGGCATCAGGGAAGGAGGGATGGATGGCATCTGGGAGGTGGGGATGGATGGCATCTGGGAGGTAGGGATGGATGGCATCAGGAGGAGGGATGGATGGGATCAGTGAAGGAGGGAGGGATGGATGGCATCTGGAAGGTAGGGATGGATGGCATTGGGGGGTAGGGATGGATTATCATCAGGGAGGAAGGGATGGATGGCATTGGTGAGGGATGGGTGGATGCATCGGGGAAGGAGAAAGGGGTGGATGGTATTGGGGGAGGGAGGGATGAATGGCATTGGCGAGGGATGGATGACATCGCTGAGAGGAGGGATGGATGACATCGCAGAGGGAGGGATGGATGACATCGCAGAGGGAGGGATGGATGACATCGCGGAGGGAGGGATGGATGACATCGCGGAGGGAGGGATGGATGACATCGCGGAGGGAGGGATGGATGACATCGCGGAGGGAGGGATGGATGACATCGCGGACTGAGGGATGGATGATACGCCGAGGGAGGGATGGATGGTTGGCATCAGGGAGGGAGGGAAGGATGTTATCAGGGAGGAATGAATAAATGGATGGCTTTGAAGGGGGAAAGATGACTTTCAGGTGGAATTCATCAAACTATTGACATTTCATACTTTGCTACAGTAATTGCAGTGCCTATTAATTAGATATATGTCATCATTTAATAGATTTGTTTTATTCAAAAGTGAATAAATGAGATATCATGTTTACAAGTAAAGCATCACACCTGCACACACACACACACCCACATACATACACCAACACCACTGCATAGGTTCCTGATACTGATAACATCGGAACCAAAATTTAAACAAAGAATTACATACTGTAAGTGGACTTCCCTAAAGCTTTGCTTGTTATCAAAATTTCTCTCACTAGATGTTACGGGATAAGTAACTGCTTACTTCCTTCAAGTAGCGCAACCCCCTTGCAGCTTTGAATAGTCAAGCATGCTATCATACAGACAGCTCTAGTTTAGATATGCAGTAACTAATCATGTTATTTCATACATCATAATATCTTCTTAAAAGAGCTTTTCATAATTCATGGATTTTGCAGTAAAGGTAAAAATGAACAAATTAATTTGGGATTTATCAGCATATTTTGTATTTATCTCACAGATTTGTTATTAAATGCCACAGGATTCTTCTTGAGCAAATATGTACTCAAAAATTTGTATAAGCCCCATCTCTTTCATCGTTAGCCAATCATGATAGACACCAAAATTGATTAGGTTGAGAGATAGATTTTCATCACAGGTTCTTACTTTCAAGACTGGTTTTGGTATATATGAGATTTTAGCAAAACGTTTGCTAAAAGATGTTTATAAAGAGGTTGGTGGCCAAAAATTGAGGGACTTAGTTTTCTTGAGTCTAAGGAAAATTCTTATTGTCCCCTTACAGCTCCAAGCTACATCATTTTGGAGTATGTACCAAATGGTAACCTGCAGTCACATCTCAGAAAAATTCTCAGCACAACCAGCAATTACACCAATAAAGCTGCGATCATAGAGGACAAATATTTGACATCATCAGAACTGCTCACATTTGCCATACATATTTCGAGAGGCATGGAATTTTTATCAGCGAAGCAGGTATGCAATAATAAGCAGTGTGGTTTAATTAAAACAATGAAGCTTTAGTAGAGTCAAAATATGAAAAAAAGTGACCTTACCCCAAAAAAATTGCAAGAAAAGGTTTTTTGGCAGTTTGATCAATTATGGGGTCTGAAGAAGAACATATTAAAAGTTGGCATCAATCGGATCTCCGGAAAGGGTTTAAATATGACGTCATAAAAAAGATGGCCGCCGATATAAGAAATCGTTAGAAACTAGGCATAAGTCTGTAATCTGATAGTTTCTAATCATTTTAATAATACAAATTATCACTAAAACTAAATACCTTGGCACCAACATAATTTTTGGAACTTTTCTTGGGATTATCAATAACGTCAGGACCTTATCCGTGACATCAGGACGTGACATATGACGTCATGACGTGATCTATGACGTCAGAATATGGTTTATTTCTAATATGTGTGTTTCAGTCCAGATTTGATGGCGCAGGGAGACATTTGATGATTTGAAAGTATTTCAAGTCATTTCTGAAGGTGGGACCCAAATGTGGAGTACATCATGAGTTCATTTTGTTTGTTCAAAACCACAATGAGTTGTGTGCATCCTCCCACATGTATTTGCATCTTCAAGACAATAAAGAGGATATCTTGATTCTTCTTTCTTTCCATGAAGTAAAAGTGTTAAATCATAAAGTAGTTGAAACAGACATTCTGTCAAAGTGAATCAGTCAGTGAGGTAAGTTCACCAAGAAGATAGAGTTGAGATTCGTAAGAAAGGAGCTGAAGGGATCAACAAGGCAAGTGTTGAAAAAGGTGATGACGTTACTCTAGAACCTGGAACTTGCGTGCACAAATCTTGTCGCATGATCTACGTAAACAAAAAGGAAATAGAGAAACACAAGAGAGCCCAACTGAACTCTACCCCACCATTAAAGATAAATACACGTGTCTCTATTGGGGCTTTCGATAAAAAAACAGATTGCTTATACTGTGGCAACAAGGTGGTGTCAAGTACAAAAGGTGCTGACTGTGAAGATTATAGTAGTGTAAAAACATATAACTTTGTGGACAAGATAATTTTGCTCTGTAAAAGACGACAAGATGAATGGGCTTTTTCTGTACAGGGGCGAATTGAATACTTTAGTAGAGATTTGCATGCTGCTGACTGTTTGTACCATCATTCATGTGATGTACACTTTCGCACCCTCAGAAATATTCCTATACAGCACAGGACAGATCTAGATAGTGACAACAAGCGAAAGAAAGTTGGGCGACCCATGGACACCGACCACGAATATGCATTTCTCAAGACATGCTCCTACTTCGAGGACAACGATGAGGAACAATTAACTGCAACCTTTCTTGCCAACAAGATGAAGGAATATTTACAAGATAGTGACTGTTGCTTATGGCAATCAGTATTTGAAGTCTAAACTGGTAAAACACTACGGAGAGGCTATTTTTGTGGCTGATGGTGATGGATTACATAATATTGTAACTTTCAGGCAGGAGACAAGCAGAATTCTACGCAATTACTTCAATATGCCCAAAGGGAAGGAGAGGAAGCTCAAAAGAGAGCTATCATAGAAACTGCCGCAAAGCTGATCAAAAGTGGTATCAAAACTCTTATCCCACTTACAAAGGACGAATATCCGAATGCTACAGAACTTGAACTTGATTTTGCGTTAGCGTTTGTTCCTCCGAGCTTGCGTCTTATGCTGCAACACCTTCTCGTAGGAAATAACACCAGCAGGAAGGAAGCAAGCATTGGGCAAGCGATTGTGCAAGCGGTACGTCCAAGAGCAGTGATAGCTCCGTTACAACTGGGGCTGGAGTTCAAATGCACCATCACTTTCGATCAAGGTTTTTGATAGACAGTCTGTCTGCCATGGGTTATTGCTCCTCATATGGTGAAGTGCAAAGGTTTGAGGAAAACGCCACTTCTTTAGTGGCTGCTGATGTTTTAGGTAAGGACAAAGATATGCATGATATGATGCTTTTATTTTCCGCGGATAACGTTGACCACAACATAGTGACCCTGGATGGAAAGGAAACATTTCATGGTATGGGGATGGTAGCAGCCATAACACCAGGCACACGAACCAGTCACACTATTTCGAGGAGAAAGATGTCTGACTTGAACATAGTTGATCAGACGAAGATTGAGATCAAGGATTACCGCTTCACAAAGAACACTCTTCGTAGCATTAAGTTCATGTCTTGGCCACTTTTAAATGTTGTTGATCATAAGATTGATGTATTGTGGGAGATGTCTTTCCGCTTCAAGCAAACACTACCAAATTGGCAAGGAGTGATGCACCTGCTACACAAGGACTGTCTCCACCCTGGACAATCATCAGTATTGTTCCTACCAATGATTGATATGAACCCTGGATATAAGACATGTATCTCCTCTACACTCGACTATATATGAGCTCTTGCTTCCAAGCACAGTGTCCCACCAATTGTAACCTTTGATCAGCCACTCTTTTGGAAAGCTTCTGAGATAAAACATGAAGTTCAAGATGGTAGTCCACTCAGAGATGTTATTTTGTTATTGGGGAGCTTTCATACTTTCATGAATTTGTTGGGGGCCATAGGAACACTCATGGATGGAAGTGGACTAAGGGAAATCCTGGAGACAGTGTATGGTGAAAACGCTTTAACACATATGATGAGTGGCAAAGCTGTGCAACGTGCATTTCGTGGACACATTCTTGTTGAGCAGTGTCTCATGCATCAGATAGTGACCAAGGTAATTGAAGCCAATCCAAGTTTTGAAGATCTACTTAAAGAACTGAAGAGATTGTATACTCAAAAGGAGACTGGTAAAATAAGTTTAGATGCACTGCTGAAAGCAGACGGCATGGAAAGAATTTTCAATGCTCTCACTTTGAGAAAGTGTGAATTATCCAACAACTCAAAAACAAGCAAATTGTGGATTAACTATCAACGAATGTTGGGAGTTGCACAGGAGCTTATCAAGGCTGATCGCACAGGGTCATGGCAAATGCATCTCCATGCTATATATGACTGTTTGCCAATATTTGCTGCTGCTGGACACCCTAACTATCTGAAGTCTGCTTATCTTTCTTTACAGAAGATAAGGGATCTTGAAAGTGGAAAGTCCCCAGTGTTTCAGAAATTTAAAAATGGATTCCATGTTATTCGATGCAGCAAAAAATTCTGGGCTGGCCTTAGTCCTGACTTGGTGATCGAGCAGACACTAATGCGGGCTCTTAAAAGCACCGGTGGGCTAATGAGGAAGTGGCATGTCAGACCATCAGAGGGCCGTTTGGACAATGTCTGCCCCTGTATCTTCTGCCTACAACTATGCTATGCAGGAATTCTGTCAGACATCATATGCAACAAGTGAACAGCACAAGGAGGCATCTGCTTCTCGTATGGGCAGGGATATGAGAGACTTAGACCAACTTGCGACGAAGCTGGAACACTATTCTCCATTTTCGTTTTTCAATGAGGCAGCCTTGCGCAACATTATCACAGGGATAAATGCTGATGAGGGTGTCAATGTTAAAGAACTTTTCAATGTAGGCAGAGACACAGTAAAACAAATGGAAGGACACCCAGTCTTCTCATATTCCCACAAAAAGAACACCAAAGTGAAGACATTAGCATCAGCTCAAGCTGTCAAAGTTAGAGAGGATTGAACCATTGATCCAGCTCTATTGTTTCAGAGGTTCCTTGTGGTATTGCAGTCAGGTGACCTTTGCCTTGATAAAGTGATGCAATATGAGCTCTCCCTTTATACACCATCCTTATTTAAAAGAAAATATCTCTTGCGAAAACCAGATAAAGCACATCTTCTGGAGCTTTGAAAGACCATGGAACTTCCTTATCAGATGGTGCTGTTAATCAGTCCATTCCAAAGACTGATCACTATGTTCTTGACGGAGGTTCTCTCCTACATCGATTGAAATGGACCGAGGGGAGCACTTACACTTCAAATGCAGATTCGTATGCATCTTTCACGTCCGAACTGTATGGTAATGCCACTGTTGTCTTTGATGGGTACAATGTAAGACCATCCACAAAAGACAACACCAACCAAAGACCAAGCCAAAGTCAGGTCACCAACAAGGTCGACATTGTGGAGTCAACCAAATTTTCTGGGGAAAAAGAGGATTTTCTTTCAAACGCAATGAATAAACAGGCCCTTATTAACCTGATGACGAAATACTTGCGCCAGAAAGGCTGCAACGTTATTCAGGCTGAGGGTGATGCTGATGTCGACATCGTAAAAGCAGCAGTCACAATGGCTTCCTTCCAGTCAACAATTCTCATCGGGAAGATACAGATCTTTTGGTTTTGCTCTTGTATCATGGAACCACGAATGACTGCAAAGACCTGTACTTTAGATCAGACAAAGGTAAACCAAATGTGTATAACATTAAAGTTCTGAAACTGTTACTAGGGGATGAAGTGTGCTCTGATCTATTGTTTGCCCATGCGTTTTCCGGATGCGACACTACCTCACGAATTTTTGGGGTTGGAAAGAAGTCCATTTTCAGAATGGTCATCAAGGGCAAATCTGTCTTGCGTGCTTGTTCCAAGATCTTCCGCACACCAAAGGCAAATCCAGAGACTGTAGAAACCACCAGCTGCAAACAAATGCTTTCATTGTTTAATGGGACTCATTCTGACTCTCTGGCATCATTGCGCTACAGCTTCCTTTGCAAAAAAGTGGCCACAGCAAAGACTTTTGTGGCACCCGAAAGGCTACCCCCAACAACATCAGCGACAAAACTTCACTCACGGAGGGTATATCTTCAAGTTATGGTGTGGATGTGTACGGACGGTGGCATGGACCCTACAGACTGGCGCTGGAGTGTACAAGGGGGTCAACTGATTCCACTCATGATGGACAAAATCCCTGCTCCTGAAAGTCTGTTGAAAATGATACACTGCGACTGCTCGACAGGTTGCCGCACACTCAAATGTAGCTGCAAAAAACAGGGCCTTGAATGTACCCAAGCCTGTGGACCTTGTCAAGAAGACACTTGTGATAATATATCCCTCAACCCAGTATCAGATGATGATGGTAATGAAGGCTGCATGTGACTGTAAAGGTAATATAGTAAGGATAACGCCAGCTGGTCAGCTGAAACACTAGAAATTACCAAACAAAGCAATATGTGCATTTATGTCTTCTAATCTGTAAGTGCATAAGGAAAACATTAAATGTCCATATTGATTCATTAAGTGGTTGATGATGTTGAAATCTATATTGCAATGAACACGAATAGATGACAAAAAGTTAGCCATTAAAACCACAGCATATCCAGGGCATCACAGTGAAAGAATCATGATAGTAAGAAAAATACATGACATAATGACGTCATAGGACGCCATAGATGAAGTCATAGATGACACTATCACAGCATAACGTCACACAGGTACATTAGTCAGATTGAAATATTAACAATCAGGTAAGATACTGATGCCTTAAACTTGTTTCCATACTTAAAGATGCCAGAAACCGTATGCAAATCATTTAAATTAAGCATTTTATGACATTTTGGCAGCCATTTTGTATGTTATCATATTTAGACTCTTTCCGGTGGTCAGATTTTTGCCAACTTTTAGTATGTTAATCTCCAGGTCAAATAGAAGCAAAAAAGGCAAAAAAACCTTTTCTTGCAATTTTTTTTGGGGTTACGTGGTATATTGACTCTACTACTTGTTTTGATTTAAGTAATGAATTGAAACACTGATGCGTGACCTTAAATTATAGAGTTCTTGATAAAAAAAACTCTGCTTTAAATAATCTCCAGTTTACAACAGGTTTCTGTAATGCTTATGTGACACCTTGTTCTGAACAGAGCTCTTTAAGGTGTTATTCAAATTCTTTCTGTGGTGTAAATGGATGAAAGCACATCGCTTTCCCTTTCCAGGATGCCAGTCCATCAGTGCTGGTACTCATTTACAGCTGAGTGGAAAGGAGCAAAGGGTCTTACTCAAGGGCACAACGCAGTGTTCATTGTGGGAGTCAAACTCAGTGCCTTTCGCATTCCCCATGAAGCCACTGCGTTTCTAATAAGCACGTATTACACCCTGCAAATTCATGTTCTGTTAAAAGTCAATGTCTGTCGAACAAGTCTTTCAATCTAGTGTATATTTTATGTTATTTCTTTCGAGTAATGAGTTCCCACAGTTCAATTGTTTTTTCTTGTATTCAAAATATGTTACATGTTTGAAAGTGTGCTGTGCTGCCTGCCAAAGAATTGTTTTAGAAATTTAATTATCTAATCACATTCAATACGTCCATTTTAGATGAAAAGTGGAAGTAGGATTCCACAGTGATCCTCCAAACTCTTGTACCAGTATATTAAGAAAGTTTGTTGATATAAGAAAATAGATAGATATTCAAGTGATAACATGATAGGATAGATATTCAACCGATAATATCAAAAGATAGAAATTCTACTGATAACATCAAAAGATAGATATTCAACCGAGGTCATCAAAAGATAGATATTTAACCGATAACATTAAAAGATAGAAATTCAACCTAACAACATCAAAAGATAGAAATTCAACTAATAACATCAAAAGATAAAAATTCAACTGGAAACTTCAAAAGATAAATATTTAACCAATAACATCAAAAGATAGAAATTCAACTGATAACATCAAAAGATAGATATTCAACTGGAACATGAAATGATAGATATTCAACTAATAACAACTGGTAACATCAAAAGATAAATATTCAACTGATAACATCAAAAGATAGATATTCAACTGGAACATCAAAAGATAGATATTCAACTGATAACATCAAAAGATAAATATTCAACTAATAACATCAACAAATAGATATTCAACTGATAACATCAAAAGATAGATATTCAATTGATAAAATTAAAAGATAGAAATTCAACTGTAACATCAAAAGATAGATATTCAAGTGATAATATCAAAAGATAAATATTCAATCGATAACATCAAAAGATAGAAATTCAACTGGTAACATCAAAAGATAGATATTCAACTGGAACATCAAAAGATAAATATTCAATTGATAACATCAAAAAAGATATTCATCTGATAACATCAAAAGATAGATATTCAACTGATAATATCAAAAGATAGATATTCAACCGATAACATCAAAAGATAGATATTTAACCGAGGTCATCAAAAGATAGATATTTAAGCGATAACATAAAAAGATAGAAATTCAACCTAACATCAAAAGATAGAAATTCAACTAATAACATCAAAAGATAAAAATTCAACTGAAAACTTTAAAAGATAGATATTCAACTGATAACATCAAAAGATAGAAATTCAACTGATAACATCAAAAATAGATATTTAACTGGAACATGAAATGATAGATATTCAACTAATAACAACTAGTATTATCAAAAGATAGATATTCAACTGATAACATCAAAAGATAGATATTCAACTAATAACATCCAAAAATAGATATTCAACTGATAACATCAAAAGATAGATATTTAACTGATAACATCAAAAGATAGAAATTAAACTGTAACATCAAAAGATAGATATTCAAGTGATAATATCAAAAGATAGATATTTAACCGATAACATCAAAAGATAGAAATTCAACTAGTAACATCAAAAGATAGAAATTCAACTGATAATATTAAAAGATAGATATTTAACTGGAACATCAAAAGACAGATATTCAACTGATAACATCAAAAGATAGATATTCAACTGATAAAATCAATTGTTTTGACCATGATGTCAGGGTAACACATTCTCTTTCTACCATGATTTCGGTGTCCATCAGAAGGTTTCCATAAGATCAAATGAGAAATCGGTTGATCTATGTGTGAAAGCAGTGTCTGGCAAATTGCAGGCGTAGCTGTTTTACGGTGTCTGATAGCAGAGGAGTGGTGTCGTATACTTCCTTGTTTGTAGTGTGATCCCGCCAACTGGTGTTCAGTACTCTGCGTAAAAGTTGGGTGTAGCAGCCATTGATACAGTCCTCAAACTTTGTGGTTATTGTCCATGTTTCCGCTCCACATAGTAAAATACTTTCCACACAGGTCGTAAAGAACTTGATTTTGGTAGTCCTGTCAACATCAGACTTCCAAAAAACATTCTAGTTTGTTACAAGCTGACCATGCTTGGGCTTTTCTGTATTTAATATCATGGAATGAGTCCACTATTGATGAACCAAGGTATTTGAAACCTATAATACATTTTTCAGTTTAGTACCATTATGCGTTTGGACATTTGAAGTTAAAGGAATAGTCACGAGAAGGATCTTGGTTTTTCCTGGATTGAGATGTAGATCGACACAATTTGAGGCATCCTCTATACTCTGTAGTAATGTTTCTGCTCAGGTAATTGATGTTGTAAAAAGTGCCATATTGTCGGCAAAGTCCAGATCATAGAGTGGAATCAGTGTTTCTTGGAGTCGAATCATGGAGTGTTATTAGATGAATATCTATCTTTTGATAGATATTCAACCGATAACATCAAAAGATAGATATCAGTGAATATGGAGTTGAATCATGGAGTGTTATCAGTTGAATATCTATTAAAAGATAGATATTCAACTGATAACGTCAAAAGATAGATATTTAACCGATAACATCAAAAGATAGATATCTAACTAATAACATCAAAAGATAGATTTTCAACTGATAACATTAAAAGATAGATATCAGTGAATCATGGAGTTGATTCATGGATTGTTATCAGTAGAATATCTATCAAAAGATAGATATTCAACTGATGACATCAAAAGATAGATACTCATACGATAACATTAAAAGATAGATATGGTATTCAACTGATAACATAAAAACTTCATATTCTGATTTGACCTGGAAATTCAATCACATTAGAAATGGCTCTGCTTAAAACCAGGAACATCTCAATTACCCTGCCCTCAAATGGAGCAGGGCCGGTGGAAGAAAAAGTTATATACTTCTTTGTTTCCCAAGCCACAAAACTGTATACAGTTTCACCTCTCCAAGGCTCCTTCAAGATAACAACTACTCCCACTGGTGTTACATGGTATTTTTAGTGACACACATCTGAATATAATGGCAATCCTTTGTAATATAAGTAGCAGCCATAATCAATGCTGGCATTGTTTGTTTTTGCTGCTGGGAAAAGGTGAAATGAACTATTAGCATAGAATTATTTATACCTTAATGTTATGAGGCAAAGCTAATCTTGTGCAATGATGTGGTTAAGTTGTTGCTTCAAAAATGCATGCCAAATTTTTAAGCAGTGCCTTTTATTAATGAATTTTGATGTCTTATTAAGGGAAAAAACCGGATGTTTCAGCACTTAAATCAATTTTTCTTACACAGTGTATTCACAGAGATCTTGCAACGAGGAACATTCTTCTTGGAAAGAATATGGTGTGTAAGATATCGGACTTTGGGCTCGCGAGGGACATGGTAGACAATAACACGTACGAAATGAAATCCAGGGGGCGGGTTCCTGTGCGATGGATGGCGCCAGAATCTCTTGTTCAAAATACATACACGACAAAAAGTGATGTTTGGTCATTTGGTGTATGTTTGTGGGAAATTGTTACATTAGGTAAGCCATATTAATTAAATTACAAGCAGACAGAATAAATTAAATTACAAATTAATGACAGAATATCTTTTAATATGAAGGAAAATTTAATTTTAATTTTTCCAGTTTCTTGGCTGGAGACGAACAAAAATGTGGTTTGGAATGCTGAAGGAATGCAATAAAATAGATCTACTTTCAAGTTACTCCTTACTTTCTATGTTGTAAATATGCAGTCTGGACCCATAGACCGGATTGCACATTTATTATTTCATTTTCATTTCATTTATCTGTTTCTTCACAACATTGAAAACAAACAATAATAATAATAATAATAATAATGATAATAAATAATAATGATTAATAATGATGATGATGATAATAATAATGATAAAGATATTGATATTGATAATAATAATGATAATGATAATAATGATAATGATATACATATAACATTCTATTAGCATGGAAGGTAAGTATAACTCTCTCCCTTTGTTCGTCGAAGCAAGGTGAGTTAACTGGATGCAAAGAACTTGACTCGTTGGTGTCAAGAAATCACTGGTCTTTTCTTCAGATTTGCTTATATATGCTTTACCTTCTTTTCACACATTACACCAGTTTCAAAAATCTTTATTGACTTACCAGATCAGTTAGAAGTCAAAATTCTTTTCTTGATGTTGTGGGTTTTCTTTCCACTCACACCAAATTTTCTTGTAGCAATTATCATTCAGTTATTTTAATCATTAGTCATACAAAGTTTGTGTGATTTCTGATACATCACTGTATAGCAAATAAAATTCACATCAATCCAAATTCATGCTAGCACATTTTTTTTCTACACATTTTATATATTATGGAACAAGATAAAAAGTATAGATGAGCAAAGAGAATTTGAGAGGAACCTTACATTAATAGTTTATGAGGTGCAAACGATTATGGTAGTCTTGTTATTGCAGGACAACTGACAGCCAATATAGGCCGGGGGTATCTTGAACACGCATCCCCAATTTAAATTTTTTATTACACAGACAGTAAACGCTATCTTTTGAATGTGTATCTCTTTTTTTAATCTGTACGGGCCGTCTACGGACCCTGGAAAAATACCCACTTGTCTTTGGTACTGTGTTATTTTGTACTGATGAGAAATTTCCATTTATGAAACTACATTTAAAATCAATTGGAATATATTTTTCTCAAACAGTCTGTGCATACAATAGTCTTGCATGGGAGCAGCAGCCAGGGCTGTAATTC
This sequence comes from Chiridota heheva, assembly GCA_020152595.1. Taxonomy (NCBI): domain Eukaryota; kingdom Metazoa; phylum Echinodermata; class Holothuroidea; order Apodida; family Chiridotidae; genus Chiridota; species Chiridota heheva. The sequence continues at coordinate 660,719 of JAIGNY010001483.1, read as the reverse complement.
TCCTTCACAAAGTGGGAGACTTGTGGCAATACTTTTCCTCCACAAAGTAAAGGGACAGTTTTTTTGAACAACTTGATGTATTTTTTTTTAAATTCTGTCAAAAAGCGGGGGGAAAAGTTCCCCTGTTCCCCTAGGAATTTCGTCACAGGTCAGGACGGTGTAAAAATGAGCTTTTCTTTTCCATTCAGGTTCCCATCCTTACCCACATCTCTCTTCACGTCAGGTTGTAGAAGAAGTTAAGAATGGGCAAAGACTACCAAAGCCAGATCATTGTGAAGATCGTGTGTAAGTTGTCTGACCTAAATGATCCTATTTTTATATGTGTAGAAATCACAGCATATTGTTTGAGCTCAATTAACTCAAGAATGTGGGTTGAGGTCAGCGGTGTCGGAACCATGGGAACAATGGAGGCGACTGCCCCGTGTTTTAGAGTAAGGGGGCAGGAGGTGCCCTTTTGAAAATTAGGATAGACAGAGCAGAAGTGCCCTTTTGAAAGGTGGAGGTGGACCGGGGTAAGAGGTGCCCTTTTAAAGTTCATGAAAATATTCTTGGTCATTCTTGAAGCTTGAAAACAAATAAAATTCTCTTACTCACAAATCCTACATAGTACATACAAAATGTAACAGACATTTAGTATTTATTTGACACATTTAAAGCATGTCTTTTGCCAGGGGACCTGACATCTAATGGAAGCGGGAATGGCCCTCAATAATTTCAAAATCCTAGGCCTTTTACCTATATGACCAATGGGTAATTTTTAACGTAGTCCTGGCTCCCCAAAGTCAAAGCCATGAGGCAAGATTTTCCTACTGAAAGTGGGAGAAATTCAAAATTGGGGGGTAGGGAATCACAAAATCACGATAAGATACAAAGAGGTGGAGTAAGGAGGCCTTGCTCCCCCAATTAAAAACTGACAAATGAAGAGTACCCCTCAATTGCTGTCAAAAAAAAGTACCCTCACTCGGTTTTCTGGCCCCCTTACCTCGAGTTCCTTCCGACACACCTGGTTGAAGTTATAAAATGGTACAGAAGTTTCTTTTTGAGGCCTTTAAAATGTTTTAACTTTTTTGTTTTGACACCTCTGGTCTTGGAATCTGGGCTCATAGAAAATGTTATCTTCAATTCCAATCTTGGTATTTTGTTAGGTGTAAATCATTGTAATTTTGTAGTGATGGCTAAACAAAGGTGGAATTTTTTATACTTTTAGAGATCTTTGGAGATATTCCATGGTGTAATGTTTGACACAAGCTCCCGTCAGGCATTTTCTTTCATGATCAAACTGCCCATCATGCATGAATAGACATTAGCTTTATATGATCCATTTCTTATTTGAAACAGATACTATTTGGGAATAGATAGTGTTTCCAGTAATGATACTTATTCTTGTTCCATTTGCCAGTGCAACTTTGTATGTAACTTTCATGGAAAATTAAATATCTAGATGGATGGGTAGATTGAGCTTAATTTAACTTGAGCTTTACTGGAAGAAAATAGGCTACAAAACATGAAAATAGTCAGCATTTTCATCAAAATTGGTGTATAATTGACCAATTTACATCATTTTTAATTTTAGACATTTTTGTATTAAACGATGGAAATTTTATATAAATTTTGTGACATAGCAAGCATAAAACCTATCAATCTCCTTATGTTAAGTTGTTAACTTACATTGTTTTTTAAATCTGCATCAATGTTATATGAATGGGAGCAGATGAATACCACAAAGAAGTTTTGAGCTTCATCTCCGTCATATACACTGTACAGTATGCTAGCTCAATTGAAGTATAGCAGGACAAACTGGTCAGTTTGATGCTTTCAGTGACTGAAGTTTAGGACAGAAATAAAAAATTGCATTAAACACTCAACTACAAACAATCAATCAATAAAAACATGGCACATTTTCAAAAGACTGGGGACTTGACATTAATAACTTTTATCATGATGAATTTCTGTCGCAATGGATTATCAGTCCAAAATTCTCAACGCCTACAAGGTTGAACAAACAATAAACAAACAAAAGCTTCACTGTTAAATACCATCCTAATTGTGAATTATTACTTCAAGCGACACATTGACCACAGGGGAATACTTTTGTTCTTGTTTTGAGTGTGAAAGTCAGTGCAGCTGCAGTGATTTTTTTTTACTATCAATGGCAGATTATGACCATGGAAAATGAGGTGAAGTATGTGGAAATCCCTGGTGTAATTGTTAGTTGCTTGTGCTGTATTGTGGTTTCTGTTGTGAGCAATATAGACCCCCCCCCCAACCCCCCTTCCCCACCTCCCCCTTCCCCCATAAAAGATTTTAGATTTTGTCGGGGTTTAAGACACAATGTATTGCAAGGTTTAGACTTAATGATCATGCCATCTTTGTCTTTTATTGACAACAAATCACCACCACAGTCTGGACACTCAAAATCTTTACTCAAAATTGAAAGGGTTGAGCATCTGCATCAGTGATGCTCTGGGGTATTATGCAATACGAAATACTCTCTACAGCTATAACTATATGAAATTTTCATATCTTTTAGATAATTTTTTTAATGAATCTTTAATGGACTTTCCATGAAATTCAAATTTTATATGTATGATTTCATATATATGATAAAGAATTATTAAGGAAATCAATTGGTGTAAAAATCATGTTGACATCTTTTTCAATTGAGGAAATATTTATACTCAGTTGTTAAAATGAATCTGATTGATTTGAAGTCAGGAGTATCATCTATTGCATTGTAAATGCTAGCAAATATCTATTACCTTTATAACATTGTATGCTATTCTAATTTTCCTTTAAGAGTACTATTTTGGTTGTCAAATACAACTTTTCTTCAAAGTTCAAACTGTATGTCTGCTTTTGTAGACTTTAATCTCTAATTGTTTATGAAAACAAAGTGCTAGTTTGCTTTACGGGCTGTAATTTCTTGTTCCAAACCACTGGTCCCTAATTGTCGGCTTCTGGTAGAAAATGTCAACTTTGTAGATTTTGTTGTTTCTTTCGAGAGCATTAATTATGATCAGTGTATGCAGTAGTTTCTTCCTACTGTAATAAAAATACTTAACAAATTTCTATGGAATATTTGCATTGTCATGACCTGTCATGACCTGTGCATTAAATCTCAGTAATGAACAACCTTCTATTATTTGGATTATTTTATTTTTAGAACAGAAAAAACACATGTAAATTGTTCTCATCATTCAGTCTTTTTAGTTGTTTTTCATGCATTTTAACAATCTAACACAGAAATTGTATAAAAAGTTTGGCATTGTGTTTATATATGCATTTAATGCACTGTCCAAAGGGCTTTGCACTCACGAATGGCCCTCCTACTCAAGTCTGGCCATTCCACTTGTGCCAAAGTCCTTTGTTCCGTGCATTAAATGCATATATAAACACTCCGCCTCAACATTATTCTTTAAATATATTTAAACATTGGGAATTAAATTTGTTGACACAATTTGATTTTCTGTATTTCTATGAAGTCACATCACTTTCTTCTTTGGTTTATGTTTTGGTCTTTCATTTTAACATTTTAAATCCAATGAATATAGTATTTCCTCTTTCTTCATTTCAGATACGATTTAATGACGAAATGTTGGAATAAAGACCCCAGTGCACGACCAAGTTTCAAAGACATTTTGAAAATTACTGAGTCAATGCTTGAGGATGCTCAGGTATGAAATAAGAATATGATATATCATACAGTTTATACATGATTTGATTTATCATGATACATTACTTTGGCATATGAAATGCAACATGAATATTCTTGATACATATTGGTGATTGTTGGTGGGGTGGAGAGGGAAGTATTCTGCAAGTTGTTGTTGTTGTTCGTCTATCGTTATTGATGGTAACCACGTCAGTCAACCCATCATGGTTGCTTGTTCTGTTTGTCATTGTGGGTGCAGAGGTGGCTAGTTAAACCAGTCCTCACTCTAAAGAGCCTTGGACAGAAAGGACAGGGTATTGAAGAGCCTGGATCCAACAGAGAATGGCTGCCTCTTCTTTATTTTCTTAGTTGTCACTGGTCTCGACAACATGAATTTGTTTTGCTTCATAGCTGCTGCTCCTCCTTCATAGCTGCTGCTCCTCCTTCATAGCTGCTGCTCCTCCTTCATAGCTGCTGCTCCTCCTTCATAGCTGCTGCTCCTCCTTCATAGCTGCTGCTCCTCCTTCATAGCTGCTGCTCCTCCTTCATAGCTGCTGCTCCTCCTTCATAGCTGCTGCTCCTCCTTCATAGCTGCTGCTCCTCCTTCATAGCTGCTGCTCCTCCTTCATAGCTGCTGCTCCTCCTTCATAGCTGCTGCTCCTCCTTCATAGCTGCTGCTCCTCCTTCATAGCTGCTGCTCCTCCTTCATAGCTGCTGCTCCTCCTTCATAGCTGCTGCTCCTCCTTCATAGCTGCTGCTCCTCCTTCATAGCTGCTGCTCCTCCTTCATAGCTGCTGCTCCAGCTAGATGAGCTTCTTTTGCCACATGCTTCTCTTGGTATACTTTCCTAAGCTTGATGATAGATTCCTTTAAAAATGACTTGAATATATGTTCTTGAAATGCTTGTTTTGACAAAGGAGCGGGGTGGGTGGAAGGGAGGGTGGGGCACTTCCATATGTGAGGTATATATATATATATACATGTGCCACCTTAGCAGTTGCCTTTTTTCATAATTTTCATAGTGCAGGTAACAAAAATTCAATCTCTCATACTGCTGGTCTCAAAAAAATTGCATATTTTCATACTGCAGGTATCAAAAATCATCTATTTTTATACTGCAGGTATCAAAAATCATCTATTTTCGTACTGAAGGTATCAAAATCATCAAATGTCGTACTGTAGTTACCAAAAATATCTCTTATACTGCAGTCCAATTTTGAAATTTTGGGTGGCACATACCTACCACTTTAGTATGGAAGTGCCCCCCCCCCCCTCCCTGGGATTTTGACCATCACGGGAACATTTTCCTTGCTGTCGTTCACCATAAGATATTCTTTTCAGCAAGGGTGTTCATACCCATTGTAAGATAGTACTTGAGTTGAAAGCATTGTCGATACATAAAACACACTTTAAAATTATATACATTTTGTGGATTTTGAGATTTTTGTGCATGCCAAGAGGGTTATAATGACTGTGTATCTTGAATATTTTGTTGATTAACAAATGAAAAAAAAAAATCATATTGTCTATATTGTACTACTTTTGACATGTTTTCAGGAGGGGATAAGTTTAAAACTTGCAACAGGGGGAATGAATTTACAAAGCCAGAGCAGATTCAGTGTGTTTAGTTCCAGCATTTTGAAAGGCCTCAGATGAAATCATATGGAACTATAATTTTAGCACTTGGAAGAGTGCATACTACAGCCCCCTTGGCAAATTTAACATGTCTAATGTTTTTTAGAGTTTACTCCACATCACCAATACATTCTATCTTAAGAACCCTAACCAACCAAGTCTTATCCATACAAATCTCTTTCTTACTTTTGATATGTGTATTGCTTTTTGCATCTCACACTTTAGGGTTATCTAAATTAAGACTGATGTCTTCCGATGTCATATCATTGTTTTCATTCCATTCGGTTTTCGTTTCATGCCAGAAATCTATTGTTGGATTTCCTTTTAGGGCATGGATTCATTGTTCAGCTTATTCCATTGACAAAGTCACGACAGCTCTCACCATAAAACATCCTCACCCCTCAATCTGCCCTTCCCTTGCCCTGTTCCAATATAACCCAATATTTAATTCTTTCTTCCCATCCCTTCTTGGGATATGTTGATGACAACTTTTGATGTCCAACTTTGTTGTCAGGGGTGGTAACTTATCATAATGTTGATGGGAAATTAATTTATCAAAATGTTGATGGGAGATTAATTTATCAAAAAGTTGATGGGAGATTAACTTATCAAAATGTTGTCAGGGGTGGTAAGTTATCAAAAGGTTGATGGGAGATTAACTTATCAAAATGTTGTCAGGGGTGGTAACTTATCAAAATGTTGATGGGAGATTAATTTATCAAAATGTTGATGGGATATTAATTTATTAAAATGTTGATGGGAGATTAACTTATCAAAATGTTGATGGGAGATTAACTTATCAAAACATTGATGGGAGATTAACATACAAGTTTGCCAAGTATCATAATTTGTGACATAAAAAGTGATGTTGAGTGAGAGGGTGGATGTCCATACTATATTGCTCTTTCTCTACATTTGTCATACTCCCTAATTTCATTCACAGGGTTATCTTGTTATGGACAAGTTTAATGAGGCAGACTATGTCTACCTTAAACCAGACCAGGAGTTCCAGGGAGACGTAGAAAGTGAGGGCGTATAATGGAAAGGAGTACAAGGATAAAGTAGTCTTAAACCCGACGGAAGCTGTTCACCAGCCAAAGAATACAATGCAAGATTAGTAGAAATCGAATAGTCAATGCCAAGGATTATTTACATTCAAAGGTTTACACATATCCCAACACTATCGTAGTTTGCCTTAGAACAGTTTTCTATAGGTTCCTGTGCATAGTCTCCTCTAAAATTCTGACTAAATGACGAACTATTCGCTTCAAAAGTATTGTTCCCCCATTGAACAAAATATGCTGTATTGGGTAACAATGTGATATTCTTGTCAAATTGTTACAGTATAGTAATTTTAGATTGTTTTTTAAAACTGAAAAAGTTTGATTTATTTCCAAAATGTTAATTTCTTGTTTTTCAGTGTAGGTTTAAAATGTTATTAATTGTGACTACATGATTCTCTGCAATACTATGTCTTTCTTTCTCATTGCAAAATTATTTTGGGATGTCATAAACAGTTTTTAAATAGGATATCAGGAATCTCAGCAGCTTGAAACTAAAGCAAGATATGAAAGCAGAACACAAACAAATGAATTGATCCATTTTGAGTAATGCTTTGGCATGCTGGTGCTTTTATTCAATCAAGTGTATATAAACTGATTTTAGCCAATGGAGATTTCTACAGTACTTCAACCAATCATCTACTGGGGGCAACATTTCCCATTGTTGCCCAACCAATCAGGTGCAGTTTTGGAGAAAAGAGTTGTAAGCAACAATACACGCGTATGTTACCATCATGTATAACGTACGAATAATACATTTGTTTAAAAAACCTTTCTCATACGCTTAATTCCATACCATTCATGAATTTTACAATACAACGGTCAATATTCTTCTAGGATTTGATTGGTCCGTTATGGTCATGTAAATTTTGGCCATGTGACATTACTTAAATTAGTTTTCTGGAAATTGACGATTCAGATTTGAAAAGGTCTATAGAGGGTATCGTGAGCTGTAAGTAAACAAGACATCATTTTTTTTTCACCCAATGAAATTGCTTAGAGGAGACACTGTTTAAGCTCTCATAGAATGATGCTTAATCGTTTTCTACTTATGATGCATTTTATAATTTGTGATGTGTATTTCACATCTGAAAATATTAAAGGATTAACATATTATGCAATATTCAGTTTCGGTATAACCTAAGGTGTATATATGGCAGTAGAGAAGTTTTGACAGAATTGAATTATACATTTTGATAGTTTGTCTTATAAATTTCCTTTAAAGTAATTTTAATAATCTATTAAGCACTTACATTAGTTGCTCAGAAAGTAACTGAATTAAATTATTGGTAAAAAAGGGAATGAATTGATCATTATGCAAACAAAATGATGAATTTTAATCAAAAAATGGCACAACATTTAAGCTAAAATTTAATGAATCTCCTTGACTTAGATAATTGACAGCTTGTACCAATCACTGCATGAATTTGCCTAGCAACAAAATTTGCATAACTAAGTGGGGCAAAAATCCTACACGATACTGATACAGTATAGACCTATTTAAACTGAGCTTAGCCATATGTGATTTCTTTAGTACTTCGACCAATCAAATGCTGGGGGCACTCTTCCTTTGTTTTTCAACCAATCAGGTGCAGGTTTGAGGAAAAAATGTAAGCAGCAATACCTGCACGTATTTCCCTCATGTAAAATGCTCGTATGATCCCGCGCTTAAAAACATATTTCATAAGCTTGGTCTCATACCGTAAGTGAATTGTGCAGATGGTCAAGATTTCCCCAGTATTTTATTGGTCAATAAGATTCCCCCAGTATATGATTGATCCATTATGGACATGTACATATCGGCCATGTGACATTTTTAAAATTAGTTATCTGGGAATTGCCGATTCAGATTTGAAAAGGTCTATAGCTAGCTAGTGGCGTGCGCTCATGTAGGCAATGCAATATTCTATACAAAACAAATTTCCATACACACTGACTTAGTGGCGACAAAATGGTGAACAAAAATTGTACTTATGGGCCCACTATGGGCTTTGTTAGTTCGATTCCCATTACCTAGAACGGTTAGCAAACGGAATTTTGTTTGTGTCGCTAAAAACTTGAAAGATCCGGAGAAATGACATAAATGGATCAATGCTTGCGGCTGGCCACATAAACATCTAAATGTCAATGCATTGGTCATGTATAATTGCGGATTTGAGGTTTGTTTTCCCCACCTACTTACCACATTGCTATGGTGGGTGTGGCTTATTTCCTTAAGCGGAGAGGTTAACTATAGATCTGTGCTAAAGATTATTGAATGGTCGACATGGACAGCTCACAATAGGGGCAAGGGCTGCTCTTATTTCCAGCAAAGATTTACTATGTGTAGAATTAAAATGATTTTCCTTTTTTTCTCCCTCCAATTGTGTTTTGCCCCTCCCAACTAAAATCTCGTACAGACACTGATGATGGTCGGGTAAAGTTGCTCCGTTTATATTTGGCTTGTGGTCAAAAATATTACTTTATCTCAAGTCAAATTCTGATTTTTACATGTGTGCAGCTGTGCAAGTTAAAGCAGTTGTCTGTTGCTAAATGTCTTTTTTGTTGAGACAATTCCTTTCATTTTGAAATAACACTGGTGCAATTTTTGATACTCATGTTGTTGAATAATTACATAATTATTTATTAATTGAATGATTTGTATTTGGATCAAAGGTTTTCAGTACCATTACAAACAGTCTTTAAACTTTGAAATGACATTTAGTTATGGCTGACTAAAGTTAATTTGTGATGTATTTATTCCAATGAAAACAACTCGGAATCTTAAGTTTTTTTTTTCTCTTAATATCAATAATTGAAATGTGTTAGCTGTTGTATTTCAAAGTATTGTGGCACAGTATGACCAAAAATTTAGCACAGAAATCACACACACATAGGTAATCCCATCCTCATTGCCAAATATGATGTTTGGAATTAGAATAAGACACAGGAACGCTGGTAAATGTAAGTGAATATATATCAGAGTGATGTAGGAATAATATAGAACATCACACACAGGATTACAAAATTAATGGGATTTTTATAAAAAAATAGATTTTCCTGTTTTATACATCACACAATTACCAAAAATATATGCATACTAAAACCTTAAAAATACAACTCTATTAAATGGGTTCTTTTCATAGACCAAATTTTGAAAGAATTCTTACTATTTTTATAAAGTAACATGCGGAATGTCTTTAAAAATATGTTTTTGTTGCCTTAACTTAATCCACACATTATTCATATGAACAACCAGAAGTTAGTTAGGTACTATGAGTATGTATTAATGATACAAACATTATTGGGTTATATTAAACAGGGTATATATGGTGACTAGGGCCAAACCGGGAAGAGGAAGCAGTGGAAATGGATTTTATCTAGGATACCTCCAATTGTTTGAAAGGGCTATAGAATAACCCTTCAAAAAGGGGGAAGCATTGCATGAGTTTTCTTTCCTGTTTATCAGTATCATCTTGGATCATTTCATTATAGTGATTTTGTTTTACTTTTTAAATTAGGTCTACATTTGCTAACATTTAATACATAAATTCCATCAGTGTGTAACATCACACAAGCAGGGCCATAATTCCCATCTTAAAAGTGGGGGGAGGGAGTGGGACATGGCCTCTAATCCAAAAAGTGGGGGGGGGGGGAGAGGCAAATTTTCCTCAAAATGAACTGATAAAAATTATATAGAAAAGAGGGGGAGGGGAACATGTACCCCTGTGAATTATGGCCCTGCAGAGTGCAGACAAGTATTATTGTGTAATATTAAAGAGGGTATATATGGTCAAAACATGAGAAGTGGAAAGTTGAGTTGGATTCAAAATCACTGTTGAGAATGGGGATTATTGTATTAATTGTCTTGCCATACTTCAAAAATCATCTTGGGTAATTTCTTTCTATTTTCCTCAGCCTCAGAGAATTACTTAGATTTTTAAGCTTGATATACATTACCTTTTCTTTTAACATTCGTTACATATACAGTACTTATTTATAGTACTTTCAATTTTTTTATTTTATTTAGATTAGTCTTTGTCTGTCCGGAACATTTTTTAAAATTTTATTGCAGTATAAACTCTTACTTACTTGATCCATCAAACCATAGACCGAAAACTTGATTCAGGTCAAAATGAGGTTCTAGAAGTAGAGGGCGATTATTTACAAACACATCCACAATCATGTGAACAGAAACATTACAAATAGTTTATATGATAACCCCAAGAGTAGTGTACTACATTGCTACCAGGCCTGTAGCTTTTTTTTCTTCTTCAAGCGAACGTTACTTTTTAAAGCTAGCCCTAGACCAGGGTGACTCAGACCAGTGAAGCTTTACTGTAATGCAATATTGACTAGAACTTTCATTTTGGGTTTTAAAATGGAAATCTATAACTTTATTCAAATTAAGATGTAAAGTTATTCTGAAAAATCAAATTATGAATTCTGAAAATTCAAATTATGAATTCTGAAAAACATTTTGTTAAAATTTTATACTACTTTCTACTCTTATCATTACGCGATTACTACTATTTTTCGATCTGAAATAATTTGGATGTAGCTATCTACCTTGAGGGCCAGTCTTTCCTGCTTTAATATTAAGATTAGTTGGTGTTATATATTTTTCCATAAAGTCTTTCATATTGTAATGTGTCACTGGAAAGTTTCTAAAGATAATGTACCTCTAGTGATTAAAAACTTTCTGAATCTTTACAAGGTGTATATGTACTGTCTTTCTGATACCTTTTTGCTATTTATTTTACTTAAGAGCTATAAATGTTTTCAAGCATTTTGATTGAAATCAATTTTTATTTAAAAATCAAATTAGAAATTGCAGATGATTTGCATTAGTAAAAGGTGTATCTAGTCCTGTGGGATGAGGATATACTAGAGTTACCTTCCCTTTTATGAAGGAAAACAGTTATGCAGTTAAACAGTTATGCAGTAAAACAGTTACAGTAATTATGATTTTTCAGGGTAAGGATCAGCAATTTACATAGCCATGTGTTACATAGCCATGTGTTACATAGCCATGTGTTACATAGCCATGTGTTACATAGCCATGTGTTACATAGCCATGTGTTACATAGCCATGTGTTACATAGTTACATAGCCATGTGTTACATAGCCATGTTACATAGCCATTACATAGCCATGTGTTACATAGCCATGTGTTACATAGCCATGTGTTACATAGCCATGTGTTACATAGCCATGTGTTACATAGCCATGTGTTACATAGCCATGTGTTACATAGCCATGTGTTACATAGCCATGTGTTACATAGCCATGTGTTACATAGCCATGTGTTACATAGCCATGTGTTACATAGCCATGTGTTACATAGCCATGTGTTACATAGCCATGTGTTACATAGCCATGTGTTACATAGCCATGTGTTACATAGCCATGTGTTACATAGCCATGTGTTACATAGCCATGTGTTACATAGCCATAGTGTGTTACATAGCCATGTGTTACATAGCCATGTGTTACATAGCCATGTGTTACATAGCCATGTGTTACATAGCCATGTGTTACATAGCCATGTGTTTACATAGCCATAGCCATGTGTTACATAGCCATGTGTTACATAGCCATGTGTTACATAGCCATGTGTTACATAGCCATGTGTTACATAGCCATGTGTTACATAGCCATGTGTTACATAGCCATGTGTTACATAGCCATGTGTTACATAGCCATGTGTTACATAGCCATGTGTTACATAGCCATGTGTTACATAGCCATGTGTTACATAGCCATGTGTTACATAGCCATGTGTTACATAGCCATGTTACATACATAGCCATGCCATGTGTTACATAGCCATGTGTTACATAGCCATGTGTTACATAGCCATGTGTTACATAGCCATGTGTTACATAGCCATGTGTTACATAGCCATGTGTTACATAGCCATGTGTTACATAGCCATGTGTTACATAGCCATGTGTTACATAGCCATGTGTTACATAGCCATGTGTTACATAGCCATGTGTTACATAGCCATGTGTTACATAGCCATGTGTTACATAGCCATGTGTTACATAGCCATGTGTTACATAGCCATGTGTTACATAGCCATGTGTTACATAGCCATGTGTTACATAGCCATGTGTTACATAGCCATGTGTTACATAGCCATGTGTTACATAGCCATGTGTTACATAGCCATGTGTTACATAGCCATGTGTTACATAGCCATGTGTTACATAGCCATGTGTTACATAGCCATGTGTTACATAGCCATGTGTTACATAGCCATGTGTTACATAGCCATGTGTTACATAGCCATGTGTTACATAGCCATGTGTTACATAGCCATGTGTTACATAGCCATGTGTTACATAGCCATGTGTTACATAGCCATGTGTTACATAGCCATGTGTTACATAGCCATGTGTTACATAGCCATGTGTTACATAGCCATGTGTTACATAGCCATGTGTTACATAGCCATGTGTTACATAGCCATGTGTTACATAGCCATGTGTTACATAGCCATGTGTTACATAGCCATGTGTTACATAGCCATGTGTTACATAGCCATGTGTTACATAGCCATGTGTTACATAGCCATGTGTTACATAGCCATGTGTTACATAGCCATGTGTTACATAGCCATGTGTTACATAGCCATGTGTTACATAGCCATGTGTTACATAGCCATGTGTTACATAGCCATGTGTTACATTGTAGTTTTCTCTAATGTTTGTAGTCTTCTAGAGGGTATTAAATTTATACATAAAAGGATAATATCTGGGAATTCGTATGAAGCTCCCATTGAATTGGCATGTAAGGAAACAGCTTTACGAGCAGTAGATTAATGAGGCAAGGGTAAATTATGCGAAAGATGAAAGATTACTTGGGGAAAGTAAGGGATATATGTGATTTTGGTATTGGGTATGGTTTACATGGGCTTGACTCCTTACCACAAGTGTGGGAGGTGGGGGCGGGGCTTGAAATACTTGATGGTCACCCAATTGTTAAGAACACTTTCTTTTTGTTCTGTATATCTCCCTATAGCAATTTTCTAGAGTCGCCCTAAGTCATGCGAGGTGAAATAGTGATTGTGCCCATAATTTGTCAATAAATGATGATCTATAGCGGGAAACACTATTGATTGTGGTTTCTAACTGCATTCATAGCATAGTTCTTGTTATTTGTTTTTTAATTATATTTGTACACATGTAATATTAGGAAATGCTCTTTATTTGTAACCTATTTTATATAAAATAAAAAGATAATTCTGCATGTGTTTTTTCTTATTTTATTTGTAGTTTTGAGTGAAGTATAATAGTAGGATGTGGGGTCGACATGGTCATGTATTCGTGGTTGGATTCAGACGTTTCAAAACTATCTAATCTTTGGCTTCTGCATCAAGTTTTTCTGAGAAGCAAAAAAATTAATTTCATACTTTTTTTACTTATAATTGGGATCCATAATCAGTTTAAAGTAATCAGTAACACAAAATTTGCTCCACGAAAATTTGCACTTGCCCAACTTATCCATAAACGATATACATGTGTCTACAATCACACAATATAGAATAATAGGGATTGAACCCCCTCCCCCTTTGGACCCCCGCCCCCTCGCCTTACCTTCCCAGCTGTGACGTCGCTAGAGATTTTGGCTAGGGGGAAGAGTGCCCGGGTGCAAAATGCAACACTGCGGTACAGCGTGTGTCTGTTGAAGGGATCCTTGTGGGGTCCACGAGCGAAGCGCTGGTATGAGCTCAGATCTGCGAGTCTGAAACTGAAGATTTCTTGTTTTTGAAAAATGGCTTAAATTCTACACAAAAAATGGAAAATTTAATTGATGTTAAGAAGACAAATTTTTAATTCTCATGCTAAAATCTAGTGTGATGAACATTTTGGTTACCATTTTTAAACAGGCAGATGAGATACTGCGCTACTGATTCAGGTAAAATTGTTAGGTTCATGGGCGAAGCCCTGGCAGGTGTTTAGGGAGCGAAGCCCTAACCTACTTTTTCAGAAAAAACGTTATCAACGTCTATCGCCATCCTCCACTTTTGGGACATTGACATAAACTTTTGGGAGGCTGACTACCAGGGGCGCAACAATAGGGTGGGAAGGGTGGGTAACCCCCAAGAGCCCGAAAAAAAAAAAAATCGAGATTTGAGGGACCCCAAACAATGACCCATATGTTTCTTAGAGGGCCCGACACTAAATTTCCCATGGGGCCCCAGACCTCTAGTTGCGCCACTGCTGAGTACGCTCTAATGTAGCCGACATTTCAAATCCTTGATAGATTGGTGACACGAGATTCATATTGTCAGTATTATGCCGAATCTGGAAGACATGATTTGATTTCCATCTGAGTCAGGCATGATACAGATATACTAGCTGTAAAAAATACTGTCCGATACTTTGCATCTGCTTGACTAACATCGGTGGGCCAGGTATCAATGCAAAATCTGTCTGTATCAATGCAAAATCTGTCTGTATCAATGCACAATTATGTTCTAATTCGTTCGTAATCGTCCTAATTTAGTTTGAAAATCTGTTTATTGCACATATTCAGTCTTTTTGGGTATCTAAAACTTGGAAAATGCGAGGTTTATTTTTAATGGGGGTGGGGAGTCTGTATAATTGTAAAATTATATGCTGGTATATTAGATCGTTTGTAATCATCCTAATTTAGGTAAAATGTGTATTGCACATATTCATTTTTTTTTTGTATCTATAACTTGGAAAATGCGAGGTTTTGCCCCAGGACCCCACAAGGGGCCCTAAGGCGGGATCGTTGATCATGCCGAAACGGTTTGTGTCCCCAATATCAAACCACTGCGCCACTGCTTCCTCCCCTATCCCGCACCCCCTGTTTCGTAAGGTCGTAGAAATTAATAAAAATATTTATGGCAAAACAACTTCAAAGAGTATTTTGTCTTTTTCAGAACAAGCAAAAGCATAAAAGGTGTAGCCATATAATTTTCCTTCCAGTTCTCTTCACTACCATATTTTTGCCCGAAGAAATAGTGAAAACTGTAATTGTCATACGGAAAAAAAACCCACGAGGGGTGTAACACCCCATGCCCCTTAAGTGACGCCATGCGGGCAATGTCCCCCTACCCCTTAAGTGACGCCATGCGGGCGATGTCCCCCTTTTCCCGTCCTGAGGCAGGCTCTGTGCCATGCAAATCTATGCATTTATGATTAAAAGGTAACAATGGACAGGTAGCGGCCACAATAACAACATACTTTAAAATCCATGAAAAAGGGAGAAAAGCTGACTCGGCCAAATACAACTTTGCCTCTCAGACTCACCTCAATAAGAACCTTAAGTGTTGAAGATATTCTCTATATTTTCAATAGTTTTAAAACGCTCTTCAAACTTTAATTAGCAATAACTATGTCACTAAATATTGATGATGTCATTTCTATTTCATAATTGAGATATTTCTCAGGATTTATGCTGAATTTATTTTACCCTTGATAATCTGACAATGTGCTAGTGTAAAGAATCTTACAACGCAAAAACAAGTAAAGATACTCAACGATGTAAAAATAAATAAAGATACCTAGAAAACACGATTGAAAAAAGTTTCTTCAAAAGCATTTAATGGAATAATATTCAGCAGATACAAAGCAAAAAAATAAAAAATATTTAATGTATTTTAATGGAGTTCTCAGTCGAAAGTGAGGGCGTTAGTTTTTCTAAGTCAAAATAAATTTAAAATAACACAGGTCTAAGTTTTGGTACTCTTGTCGTCGAAAAGTTACCTAAGTATTTATAAGAAATACAAATGATTAATTTGAATATTCATATCAATGGCTTTCAGTACCATCACGTGCACGGAAAGTGTTTTCAAATATTCTTGAGACTCAAGAAAAATACACCCTAACTTTTCAGACGCCAACTTTTTTAAGTAAGAAGCAAATTATAGATACACACCTCTTGTCAAGTCAGGTGGACGCCTCTTGTCAAGTCAGGTGGACGCCTCTTGACGAGTCAGGTGGACGCCTCTTGACGAGTCAGGTGGACGCCTCTTGACGAGTCAGTTGGACGCCTCTTGACGAGTCAGGTGAACGCCTCTTGACGAGTCAGGTGGACGCCTCTTGACGAGTCAGGTGAACGCCTCTTGACGAGTCAGGTGGACGCCTCTTGACGAGTCAGGTGGACGCCTCTTGACGAGTCAGGTGCACGCCTCCTGACGAGTCAGGTGCACGCCTCCTGACGAGTCAGGTGCACGCCTCCTGACGAGTCAGGTGCACGCCTCCTGACGAGTCAGGTGCACGCCTCCTGACGAGTCAGGTGCACGCCTCCTGACGAGTCAGGTGGACACCTCTGAACAAGTCAGGTGGACACCTCTTGACAAGTCAGGTGGACGCGTCTTGACAAGTCAGGCCATGCAAGTCCATCTTGTATAAAAGATGACTTCAAAAGAATTAAAATAGTGAAGAAAGCCTTCAAAAATCTTATTCCGTTAAGCATATTTAAAGCTTGGTAACATTTGTGTAGAAACGTCGAAATTAAAACTAGTTCATCGCATCTTCAAAGTATTGATGTTTTCTATGATTTTGTGGCTTAACAACCGTTGGATATGTCAGGAAAGTAGTAAACTAGAATTTTGTAAGGGTGATAATAATTTACCGCCTTAAGAAAGTTTGAGGGAAATTAATTCAAAAAGTAAAAAAAAGTTAAATGGATTTTCTTTAAAATACATTAAGAATGCGAGGATGAGGGTTCCGACTTTCCACAGTGGACTTACTACACCAGTCATTTCTACATAAGACACATACAAAATATCTCCTTAACGGAATAAGATATTGAAGTGGTTTCTTCACTTTTTTGTTTCTATTATAGTCCCCTTTCATGAAATAAACTTGCTTGTCTGCTGAACTAATCCTTTAATCGGCGAGTTTATAAACAGTATTAATATCTCATCAGATTTTGTTGTCCGTGGGTGGATGTGCGTGTACAAAATCTGTTGCACCAATTTGAAGCAAAGGTGCTGGGGTACCCTATGGGGCGAACTTATTCCTAATATAAACGTGAAAGGTCAAAGGTAAAATAAAGCATATTTTACAATAACACGCTACCTTGTACAACGAGGACCTGTCATACAGGCAAGAAGTATAGGTTGGTGAAGTAGTTTGTATCCATTAGGTAACTAAAATTGAGAAGAAGTCAAAAGGTCAAGGGTGAAAGGTCAAATACGTGTTCAAATGAAAACATTGTGCCAATTTAAACAGTTAAACGCAAAATGCTTCGCCGTAATTATCTCTGTGAAATTGTAAAATTTCTGATGATATCTGCAGATCTGTATCCTATTTAACACTGGGTAATGGTATAATAAGACTGGGTAATGGTATGATAACACTGGGTAATGGTATAATAACACTGGGTAATGGTATGATAACACTGGGTAATGGTATAATAACACTGGGTAATGGTATAACAACACTGGGTAATGGTATAATAACACTAGGTAATGGTATAATAACACTGGGTAATGGTATGTAACTTTGAAAATTATATCTGCTAATAAATTTACAAATCCATGGCAATATGAATTCTAATTTCATGTATACGCAATTTGTGGCTGACACGTGAGAAAAGGAATACTATATTCACGGCAATTATAGCTTAATGAAAGGATATTTAAGTTTTCCTTTTAAGATTATTGACCAGAAGTTCAGGCTTAACATAAACCTTTTCACTGGGATAAGCATGTGGAACTACTTGGCTTATCGTGTAATATTCATAGAACAATGAGTTTTGTTTCCTTTCATTTCCCCAAAGGAACAAATAAAGCTGCATACGCTAAAACCGTGTATTCGCCAAATGATACTTTCATATTCACACATTCACATATAAAAATACATAATAACGATAAAATGATTTGTAAAAAGCAGAAAACGGATCTTCGGTTAATAACACATTTTGATATTTTATTGAACTACCTTCCGACATTAATAAGTTTCAAATAAAAGGGTTTCATTTTTGTATTTGCTTAAACCTCGGGTGGAAAGTTAATTAAAATCAAACCCAATTTATTTCCTTCATCTGTTCATTAAAGTGAACGCCATATGGATGTATGTACCAGTTGCAAATTTGCCTTTACTTGTAAAAAATATATTTATAAAATCATGAAGATAGTGAAATGTAAAAATGATTTTTATTAACAGATTACTGCTATCTCAAAAAATGCATACGTGCAACATTAGCTATAATGATTTGGAATATGGTAAAAACATGAAAAGCTTCTGACTTGCAGCTTTATTGAGCTTAAGGTTTTCAGAATGAAAATCATAATTCAAATTGTTCTAATAAATGAGTAAATCTATTCTAATTATTTGTACACTGCCTAAATTATATGAGCATAAGCAACCGATTCTGACTATCTGAGAGCTAACACTGCAAAGCGTTATTATAATCGTCCTCAGCAAAAATACAGGCAAGAAATATACATCAAGACTTATATCTGTCTACCCATTTATACATCACGTGACGATGCATTAAAATATACTCAAAAATATACGATAAATTCAATCTTTTGAGGCAAGTGAATATGAAACTGTATATTAATGAGGGTGGGGAGGTCATTCTGTACAGCTGTATATGGATTGATTATATTTTAATAGGAATAATGTTTAGGTATTCATCAACATGCGTGCATGAAATTATAAACAATTGAGAAAATAAATATAAACCTCGAAGTAACGAATGATAAAAATTTGCACCCCTCAAACTGAATATATACATTATCGAATATTTCATGATTATTTGATGGTGTGAATTGAACCAAACAGCGTTTGCACGTGAGTGATGTTTATATAAGGAACAAATTATATTCTTTTACGACTACAAATATAAAATTGTATTTCGACGAATGTTCTCAAATTACTCCATAAAATGTTCAGAAAGAATTGTCTTCTTCACACATGTGTGCGCCCAATCAACAAGACGAAGTAAAGTATTCTTAGACAAGATCTAGTAAAATTATATGCAGTGCTGATTATAATACTTTCTGTGACATTAATTTTTTCTTGGTTGATTAACACTTGTCACACAAGTGCACCAATTTCCTTTGTAAGGTTTTTTGTTGTTGTAATCTTTATCTTCGTCCCTTACCATTTCTTGTTTCATAATATGTGCTGTACATAAATTAAAGGTCTCAAAAACGATCTATATATATATATATATATATATATATATATATATATATATATATATATATATATATATATATATATATATATATATATATATATATATATATATATATATATATATAAATATATATATATATATATATATATATATATATATATATATATATATATATATATATATATATATATATATATATATATATATATATATATATATATATATATATATTATATATTTATATTATATATATATATATATATATATATATATATATATATATATATATATATTTATATATATATATATATATATATATATATATATATATATATATATATATATATATATATATATATATATATATATATATATATATATATATATATATATATATATATATATATATATATATATATATATATGTATTTATATATATGCCTATGCTCTACAACATCCAAAGCAATCACACATTCCCTGTATTTTCCGCAATAAGGTCGATGGTTCTGGAATCTTTTGCCATTTACATTTCACAATGCATCTGAAAACAACTTTGAAATGCGGAAATCTGATTGCGTATATAATGGGGTTTAGCATGCTGTTAAAAAGCAAAATGGCTGCAGCATATGGGATAGCGGGATCACTATCATCGTAAAACAAACAAATAGCATATGGCATAAAGCATACAAAAAATATACAAAATATTATAAAAAGGTTTTTCGTGACTTGAATATCCCTTCGAGTCACACTTCTGCGTTTAGCCTTAATGGTATTAGTAGTGTCATTCTTGCCCACCACTGTCGTTGAGAAACGTTTTCTGTAGTGGAAAAATAGAAGGAGAGAAAATTACAAAGTCTAGGGCTTGAACTTCAAATTTAATTGTAAATAGATGATTGGAGGATCACTCTATATTACTCCATATGGCCTACTTAGCTATTCTAAACTTCAAATTAAATGTAAATAGATGATTGAAGGATCACTCTATATTACTCCATATGGCCTACTTAGCTATTCTGAACTTCAAATTAAATGTAAATAGATGATTGGAGGATCACTGTATATTACTCCATATGGCCTACTTAGCTATTCTGAACTTCAAATACACACAATTTTGTCAAGTCTCTAGATTGCAAGCAGTACCAGCGAAAACATGAACTTGGATCGAGTGTTCGCCCCTCCTTCGCACATAACCTTGCAATGAATATAACCCTACGTTTTAACAAATTTTCAACAATACGGTGTGTGTTAGTTGGCCCTGAACTCATTCCTGAAACATTTATTGAATATTAACAGGGACTTGCTATTTAGATGGTTAATGCTTTATTGAAGATTCTAGATTTCCGTGGAAACTTTGAGTTTCATATTAGAATGCTACAACAAGTTAGAGGTGAACTAAGCTCTATAGTTATAACAATCTTATCGTTTGTAAATCTTAGATTGGGCATTAATAATGATATTAGAGATGTTTTGTACGGTAGCTACCCACTTCGGTCAAAAAGCGTTGCTGAATATTGTCGAAAATTGCGCCCTTAGTTTGCTGTTTAGTATCTCTTTAAAATAAACGATTTTAGGCAACCATGTCGTTTGAGACTTCTTACAATTCGTTCTTTTTTTAAACTACAAAACATGTCCCTGGATAATGAGCCATGCAGGACAAAACGTACTATATGGACCCGGTCCATTGTTATGGAACTGACGTGCACTCTCCCATCTTTTTTGTAAAGATTAAAAGGTGTCCCTTTACAGAGATATAGAAGTGTTTTTTGAAAATATGATTTTTTTTTATAGATCTTTTTATTGACAGATTGTAAAAAGTAACACAGATTGAAAAAAGTAACACAGATTGAAAAAAGTAACACACAAAATCAAGACCCCTGATTTGCTTTTCACATTATTTTAGACATTAAATATTCCGATTTATGATAAAAACAATCATAATTTTAAAGTCTAAAAACTACCGATTTCAAGACTTAAGATCTATACAATTTCCAATTTTGTGTAGATTTTGGAAAAAATTGTCATTTTTTACCGAATTTTAGACCAAAACGTCTTGAATATTTAATGCGGTAAAGTTATGAAAAAATAAAAGGGAAAATGGGTCACTAGCAATTTTCGGACCGATAAAAGTTTTGAAATTTTCCGGTTAGGGTGGGGGGTGGGGGGGGGGGGAGGAGTGTTGACTGTATAAAGCTATACTGCTGTGCTACATGCTTTAGAAATCAATGAGTTGTAAAGTGCCCCTCATACCCTGTGCTCCCCTCCCCTCTCCTAGATTCAAACATCTTATGAAACTAGAAAATATACAGTTTTATTAACTGGTCTAATAAGTTAGGTATATGACTGTAAAGGTGGGCGATTTTACAGATGACAAAATGTAAGATCTTCGCAATTAAAACATTCCTTATAATTATTGTTGCACCAAACAAACAGTCTAATTCGCACCATCGGGAATTTGTAAACAATAAGAAGCAGTGTAAGCTAAGAACAAGACGCGCTATTTGTGCGGTGATGCGACAATGAGACGTGTTTGGCTTAATTTATCAGTTTCTACAATACTTTTGCACTGACATTTGTATTGTGCAATACACACCGAGAAGCCAGAATTCTTCTCCTGATTAGGAACCTAACTGACAATCATACCGTGACCCTTTCTGATCATCACACTTTACACGAGAAACATCAAACACCATACCTCTTACGTTAAGGCCAACAGTAACAGTGTGATTAAGCTTTTATCCGATATGTTAAGTGAAACGATTCTATTTAGTTTGGTTCGTAACGCCGATCGGGGGACCTAATAAGTCTCCCATCGGGAGACTCAATCATGTGCACTGAGCTTACAGTGATATATGGAAGCCGCCATTTTTATTGTGAAGTTTCAGTCATAGACGCTCATCATCGTTTCATTGAAGGTTTGTAACAAAGTTTGCTTTGTTTAGGTTCAATTTCGCGAAAGTAAAACAAGTTCGTTACTATCACGCAGTTATTGCTAAATAATTTTCACAAATCCCCAAATTATTTCTCATAATTTCAGAAAACCTTGTTAAAGTGCGATTGCCTAACGGTAACACGTAATAAGAAATAATCACTTTAATTCAAATTTCTCAAAAATCGCACAATGAATTTTAAAAGCGCAAGGTGAAAAAATCATTCATATTCCATTGTTTCAAATCGTGAAGAAAAAATTCAACTCTTCGCAGTGGTTTAGTTCCCCGCGTTCGAAATGTGTCTGATTCTTATGTTATTCCTCTACAAAATTTGAATTTGGATAGATGCATTGTGGGATACTTCTATAAAGGATCCCCTGATTGGGAGAACAAAACTGTTCTCCCGATTGCGGGTACGAAGCGGACTGATATAGATGTGCAGTTTTGAAAGCATTAACTTCATAAAATAACTATGTTTTATTTCAGGTCGACCGCTGGCTCCCACAATTGTTAGCCCATTGCTCAGCAATCGCCAGTCATCGTACAAACTTGTTTGGAGCACCAGACTTTCACCGGCAGAGCAAATACAAATAGAACACTTGACAATATGTTACTCCTTGGTCTTCTTTCTATGTGCGCCAATGGCGGGTATGATTAGTAGCTTCGTTATATGAAAGGGATTTTTTTTTTTTTTTTTGCGGGAAATATTCACAGGCCAACAAAGCCAAATTGAGCGTTGCATTATACATTTGTCTTTTAATATGGTTTTAATTCTTTGAAAAGAAAATTCTAATTTGCCATTTTGTCCCTTTGTAGGGATACAAAAAAGGTAAAGACACGCGATTGTTCAATACCACGAAACACCTGGAGCACCCATGCCTTGCTTCAATTTCACGACATTAAATTCCGATTTGAGGACCTATGATGTGATGCTCCGAGATCTTTGGCCTAACGCTACATATAAAGTAGTGCTGTATGCCAAAAATAGGTACGGTAATGGAGACACGGCTCGGTTTCAATTCCGAACTGCAGCAGGTACGTGCCTACAAAATACCTACATTATTTCATATCATTAAGATATTTCAACCATATTTTTCGTTGCAGAAATGAGACGTTTAGAATAATTGTACCACATCAACCTTTTTTTCTTTCAAAATTAACACCAAAATTCACATGTATATTTCAGTAGATACTTTTAAGTTAAACCATTTCTATTGTAATCATTTATATTACTGTAATCTTTTTTGGTTGATTTACTTTGATGGATGTTCTGTGAAACTTTAATCTGATTATTCGTTTTTTCACTTGTACACATAAAATGCCCCGTCGACGCCTGCTTTCTGTAAGAATTTTAAAGTATATCTTCATATAAACCTCACAGAGGTAATCTCTTCATTTCATTTGATTGTCACTTTTGTCAGTTTGGTAAATTCCCATCTTTAGGAGAAGAATTATTTTCCCCCGAAGAGGGGAAAATCTATGTAAATTATGTAACTTCCAGGTTCCCATTTACAAGTGGTCTTAAAAAGCTCGGGTCAAATATTTGACTAGTTTTCCGCTTCATTTTTATTTGATCCGAATCGGTTCGTTCTGAACAGTCGTCCGGTTCGAATTTAAACCAATTCTTTTCAAATTCAAAACGTACTGAAAACATTTGATCCGATCCCTAGTCAGATTCCGAACTGGTAAAGAGTTTAAAACTAATGCCGACATATAATTGGTTGATATTGTCGGCATCCTCCGTTATTCCGATTATACAGAATTAATTCAAATTCGACGCCATCTTGAAATTCGCCGTGCATAAGAGATTGATGTGTTTGTGGAAGAAAAACTGCGAGAATGGGGGCTAGAAAAGTTTACTGATTCTTTCAAGGGTAAGTAAATATTGCTAGTCGTGATTGTCGACAGATTTATTCATCATGGATTGCTCACACTTGAACTTTAGAAGTTAGAAATTATCTTTCCTTAACCCAGGTGTTGTGGCGTTCTTTCAAAGTAACCTACCGTTACGTACTTCGAGAAATCGTTAACATTAGGCCTAACTAGGTTTAAACGAAAGTTTGTTGAAAATCGGATTGAAGGCATTAGATTTTTAATATTTTAAGTATTAACACTGCAACTGTAAGAACGGATTAAGCATATTTGAAAGTAGCGACAATCGATTGCATGTTGAATGATAAGCATGGTATGCCTCTCCGAATTTTAACTAAGTTAAAACTTGAAAGTTAAGGACCAAATTTGCGATATTTTTTTTTCCAAAATGAAATTACTTTGGTCAAGCCTATAGTAATATTGACTCATCAATGTTCCAAACTTTTTCTGCAATCATCTTAAACAATGTTACGATGATCGATTTGGTATTTGTTGTGTCGCTTTGTTTAATTTTCAGTAAAAATTAGATATCTCAGTGTAGTTTTGGTCAATTTGCTGTGTGCGAATTGTTTCCACAAACCGAAACTTCCCCAGAATTTTGCAAAAGGTCACGCAATTTTATAGTCTGCGCAGCTGCAAACCGTCCAAATCAGTGGTTTGCAGCTAGCTGTGCAGTAATACTGCATAACAACTTTAAGGTCCTGAAAGCATCCAGTGCTGGACATTATATCGAGACTGCCACGGCCTTTGATAACCAGTTGTGAACTCACTGGTCGCAGACCCATAGGGATGAACAATTTCGTGACCTTTTGCATAGTTTTGGGTGAGTTCTGGTTTGTCAAGACAAATCGCAGACGGCGAAGTAAGGTAGAAATTAGGCCTAATGTTAGAACATTCCACGACACTCGTGTGTTTAAGTCTTAAATAGTTTAATAATTTTCCAACAGGTGTAAGATGGTGGGTCCGAAATTTGTGTACCAAAGGAATTTTAACATTTAATTTAAAAATGAATCCTCTGATTTTTCCATTTTATATCCATGATAAAATTATTCTTAGTAATGTTATTTTCTGATCGAGATATTTATCAAAGAAAACAGAAGCTTTTATTGGCAAATCCCTGAATACTCAAACTCAAAGTCGCCTAAACACGTATGAGCATGACTGGTAGACAAAAACAGCCTGGGGCTACAAAACACACCCGACCCAGTGGTGGTATGGTACTGTATACCACTAAAATTTGCAAGAATTTAAACCACTTAAGGCACAAATTTGCAATATTTGTTTTCAATATGAAAACACAATATTGACTAATCAATGTTCCAACTTAATCTTCAATCCTTTGAAACAATCTTTGATGATAGATTCAGTGCAACTGACAAGAATTTCGACCACTGTATTTTTGATCCTTAACACCAACTTATAAAGCATCTGCCACAGTCAAGAGTCAAATGTGCCAAGACGGCTTTTATTTCCCTTTTGGCACATTTGGCTGACTGTCACAGTGCCGTTAAACATCAACAAATTAAACCATGAAGCATCTAATGGAATTTAATTAATAATTAGCAATCCTAACAATTTTGTAAGACTTGGCTAAGGTGGGTATATTACATTACGGGTAACAGGTGAAATTATGAATTTGATGTTAAATTGAAGTAGAAGAAATATTGGGGGTGTAAGATCTTTGGGTCACTTTTAGAGCTGTGACCGTTTAGCATGTACACGCTCGCAAATCTTGTAAACGTTTACTAAATACTTCATTGCGAGTAATCGTTTTTCATAGTCGGTCTTGCCGTTGAAAATCAATAATGTCATTCATGATTCAAATTACACATATCGGCTGACAAAATTCTAATCAATGACTTTTTACAAACTAAACCCGATTAGCATAATCCTTTTTAAATGTGCGAATCACAAATGCGCAGTAATCACCAATGAATGAGGATATTATGCACTTTAATTTCGCCGAAATCTGAGTAATCTAACTTGTAAAAAACACCGCGAATGTGCCGCAGTAAACAGTGAAACTAACAATAGGCCTA
This sequence comes from Chiridota heheva, assembly GCA_020152595.1. Taxonomy (NCBI): domain Eukaryota; kingdom Metazoa; phylum Echinodermata; class Holothuroidea; order Apodida; family Chiridotidae; genus Chiridota; species Chiridota heheva. The sequence continues at coordinate 634,414 of JAIGNY010001483.1, read as the reverse complement.
AGGTTAGGCCACAAGGCTTAAGTTAAAGTTTAAATCCCACGCAATCAAGGCCCGTTTTACAAGCTCTTAAATCGACCAAAAAACACTTGAATCGTGACAATCAGTACATTTACATGTAAATATCACCTAATAAGTCAAATAAATTTTGCAAGAAAGAAAAAATATTGCATAATAAACAAAAAGAAAAACGTTTTAACAAAGCTGAAAATCTGCATGCGTTGCAAAGATGGCGGCCATTTTTTCAAGAGGACTGATACTTAAAACTTCCTGGGGTGATGGCGTAGTTTTGACAGAAGAACTTTGAAAGCCGTAGCGAATAGGACAAAAAAGTTACGCCATGTTTAGTTTAAATGACATTGAAAGGAAGTTATCCTAAAAAATAATGATTTATACCGTAGAAGTAAATCTTTTTCGATTTGGAAAGCAAAATTCAGTGTCTATTTGGGCAATGGAGTCAGTACTTTTGCCATACTGGTTGCGCGATTTTTTTTTTACTTCGCCTCTCCTCGTAGTTTTGGAACAATTTTGGTGTATTTCCGTAAATTATGGTACTAAACGCGTATACACGATACACGCTCGCTTTTTTTGGCGTGTACACGTTTACTAAAATCACTAAACGTTCCAAGCTCTAGTCACTTTCTGAACAACGTATCACTTTCAGAAAAAAACATAGAATATCCGAGGGCAATACTTGTCAAAAAAAAACACTTCAATATTCTTAAAGTGCAAAATCAACAAAGGCATCTAGAGCTGTGACCGTGTAGGGATTTTAGTAAACGTGTACACGCCCAAAAAGTGAGCGTGTATCGTTTACACGCGATTAGTACCGTAATTTTTTATTTTGACTGTGTTTATTGGTCGATCACCAACAGCTTGTAAAACGGGCTTTGATTGAGTGGGATTTAAAACAGTTATGGCCTAGGCCTATTGTTAGTTTCACTGTTTACTGCTGCATATTCGCGGTGCCATTCACAAGTTAGCCGACTCAGGTTTCGGCGAAATTAAAGTGCCTAATATCCCCATTCATAGGTGATTACTGCGCATTTATGATTCTCACATTTAAAAAGGATTATGGTAATCGGGTTTACAATTTGTAAAAAGTCATTGATTGGAATTTTGTCTGCTGAATGTGTGTGTTAATTTGAATCATGAATGATCATAATGATTTTCAACGGCAAGACTGAATATGAAAAAACGATTACTCGCAATGAAGTATTTAGTAAACGTTTACAAGGATTTGCAAGCATGTAGCGTGTACACGCTAAACAGTCACAGCTCTAATACATACAGTATGAAATACGGCAGTGGTTAAAATGTCAAGTAAAATTTCGCCGAAATTTGACTTTTAATGTTGAGTTCAAACATTATTATTTAAAAGACCCCAGGGCTTACAGTATAGTATGATTTTTTTTAAAGTCTTGTTGGATTGAGAATAAGAGGAAAATACTGTAATATTAAGAAGAAAAAGACATGAAATTCTCAAAAATCTTTTGAAATTAGTCCCTAGTGTGCCCATGTATGCAATGCAAAGGAAATGCAACCAACCAATACCTGCTCTGGAATAGGACTTCTAACTATTTGGTGTTTCACCTAAAAGCTGGCTGGGGTAATGGTTGTTAATAGTATGTATGGAAGGCATGTTATCAGTACAGGAGATATGTATTGCTTTTTGATGGAAAATTAAAGGCTTTTTCTTTTCATTTCAACATGTCTTAGACCTTCTAGAGATGCGAAACTGGGGATGGCCAATACTATTGTGATGGAATTTCCCGCTGTGGACAATGAAGACCATGACGGATATGTAAGCAATTGCTTTGTGTATATATACCTGTTTGTATTATCCTATGCTCAAGTTATAATAGTCATCCATGCTGGATATTAGCCTCTTATCTAATTTTGACTCATCTCTGCTAAAATGCCTTTTGTGAAAAATTACAATTTTATTATTGATGAAGTTATGGTTTTGTCATTAAAGTATATAGGGGTGTAAATAGCCAGTGGGTGTGGGGTGTCACCCCCCCCTCACCCCCACGATGTTTGAGACTTGTTAAAAATTTGAGATTAGTTGATAAATCTGGTATCAGGTAGGTAAAATTTCAGGTGTAGAATACAAAGCAAGATGGTTGAAGCCAAGTTACCAATTGTTAAACCAATTTTGATTATACTGTAGATTTTTATTTAATCTGTATGTAATATATGGTACACAATTGGATATTTCAATTTTTCTTGCATCGAAATTGTAGTATATAAACACTGCGTATCACACTCCTACGTGCTGCCATAATAGCTCATACAGTCGGTAAGGCTAAGAAGCGTGCAAATCACTTTATTTTCCATTAAATGTTGCTGCATATCCAAAAATCTCCTGCATTTTTCTGATACATTTTGCAATGATTTTACCAAATTTCCCTTCAATGTTACCAACTTTATTCTGAAAATTTTCCAATTTGACCTTTCAACCGGAAAAAAAGCATACAACCAAGGAAAAATCCTGTCGGGTGTCAAGTTTTTTTTGGGAAATATTTCTTATTTTCAGAAAATTTCCTTCATTTTTATTTAATTTTTTTTCAATTTTTGGTGAAGTTTTCAAGAATGAATACAAAATTGTTGCCAAATTCTTAAAAAAATTCCAATAAGTTATACTATTACTTTTCAGACTTACCGTTTATTCTAAATTGTATGTTGAAAATGTCCAAAGTTGACCTCCTAGCCAGGAGGAGAGCATACACATCCTCTTAAAAATCAGTTTCCCTCGAAATTTCCTTCTTTTTCGGTAATTTTCTTCGATTTTTAGAAAACAATTCCTTTAATTTCAGGAAACTTTGTGTCCATTTAAATCTTTAATTCGAGATTTTTGACAGTTTTAACAATTCTTTATATAAATCCACAATATTCTATATCCAATTGCTACATATATTCTGCAAACATAAATGAAAATATTCCTTTAAACTTTTTTGTGTGCATTTCAAAGTGTTCAATTACAATTTGAAATGTCTCTCTATAGGAATGAATAAAAAACCTTTTAGGTAGGTGTTGCTGGTTAATATATATATTTATTCTCATTAATAAAACTTTTAATTGTTTTACTTATTTAGGAACTTTGGTTTACACCTGGCTCAGCCTGAAAGCATGATGCCTCAGGTTTTTTGGAAAACTGACTCCGCAATATGAGGAAGAGAGACCCAGAAAAGCATTCTACTGGACCCTCTGTACAGCTTGTCCATCCTCATCAAGACTGATCAGTACAGTTAATTTGGATCTTTCAACAGGTAACTCATTCTTCGTCAAACATATTGGAAGTTAATTCTTATGTTTTTGATAGTCGGCTGATGCAATGAATGTATTATTACCACAATTGGCAAAGGTCCTAGGAAAATATGTAAAAACCAAATACTTTAAAATAAGTTTAAAAAGAGCATGATATTTTTTTTTTGGTTCTGGTACTGGCCTAACCACCAAGCCTAAATATCACAAAATGTTTATAGAATAAGTCTTAAAAAATCTACCCCCTCCCTCTACCCCCCTAGAAATGGTGGGGTGGGGAGGCCTTTGGATGAGATCTGTCAAGACTTATAGTTCAAACTTTCTATTGGAATGTGTTGAACTATGAACTCATTCCCTGAAAGGATTTGTAAATAATCCATTTCTGGACTTGAAAGAAAAGAAATCTAGTGGTTGGGTATCAAAGAAAATTAAAACAATTGCTTTTGGCATGAAAGGAAAAGGATGGAATGAGTCTTGCCTGAAAAAGAACTCAAAACTTAGCCTGAATGAAACTGAAGACAAGGATGGTAGATAACCCTGAAGTGTCTAGAATGCAAATAGCAGATAAAAAGGGCGGAAAATATTTGGGGATAAAACTCACTAGGCTCTGAATTTCTGAGATAGATTATATTGGGGATGGAGATGAACTTGACAAGTTAGAAGGCATTTTGGAATTATCAAGCGGGCGAAGGTATGTACTCTCCAGAGTATTATAAATGTTTATTTTTATCTATATATATGTATAAAAGTGGAAGTGAAAGTTTTAAGATGTAGAAATGTAAACAACAAATAAGTTATTGGAATGTTTTTGAATGAAAAGGGAAAAGTGTGAGAGAGTGGAGGATAGTCAGGTCATTGATGTATGATGTTTGCTTTAGTTTTGCTTTACAAAACTACGTTACACCTCGGACATCAAGAGAGCAAGTTATTCTCAAATATGAATACATTATGGATTTCTATGCTGCTTGTCACACCTTATCATAGTAAACACCCACAACATATCATTTCCTATTTATAATTTTCTCATTAAAATATGTAATTGTCCTTTTTGCAGAAGAACATGAGGCCAAAATGGCCACACAGATTTTGCCCCTAATTTTCCCAACTGGCATCAGGAAAATAGATGGGCAGAAAGGTCCAGGCCAACTTGCTAGTATAGATGAAGCCTTGAAGGCGTTTATTCAGGTAAAAAAAGTGAGTTTCATAATCTCCTCTTGGTCCAGCCCAAGATATGAGACAAAATAGGAAAAGGACCATTTCATGTAGAAAAATTGAATTGGAATGTATGTGAATGAAAAGTTAGCATTGGTTAAATTTTTGTTCAAAATCACAAATGACATCATGATAGATGCTTTTTTTTGGTTCAAGTGCAATTAATGTAATCTTACAATCTTGGAATGAAAGTGTAAGCTATTTCCTTACATCAATCATTGACTGCAATATGTGACTTAGTTTGTATACTCCACCCTCTCCCCTTCCCCATTCAACATTGAATTAAAAATACACGACAAGTTCCAACTGTTCAACAAGGTTCAACATTGATTGGGAGGTGGCATGAATTATTCTGGGGGAAATTAGAGAATGTCTATGTATATATATTTCGGGGACATATTTAAGGATGACACACCCAAAAAAAAATTGGGACAATTTGAGATTGAAATAAGGTAAGACATAGTTTATCATTTCGCTCTATGGGGTAGGGGCAGGAACAAATATTATGATTAGAGGCTGAAATTACTTTTATATTTTAAAAGATGATTTCAGATAAAGTGCCTTGAAATTAAATAACATGAAATTAATTTATAGTGCAACTTCAATCAAATTCGAAAGAAAACCGCAACAAATACTGTAGAATTTGTGACTACTATTCCAACAAGTTTTGTCCAAGATTATAGCTCTACCTGTAGATTTTTCTACGAAAATTTTGGGAATTTGTTCTCCTCTCCCATTAACAAAAATCATGAACTCAACTTGGGAAATGTGTTGTCACATGCCCTTAGTATGGTATTATCATTATCATCTCAGAATTTGTATTTCCTTTTTAGGTAATTAATCAAATTCTATTGTGGAGAGTATTAAGTTTTAATCCTTATGTTCCTGTTCCATTTTGTTTTCATTCAGATTGGGAGTAACATACCGACGCTGGTGGAAAACCTGGTACAAACGCAGCCCTTAATCGTGACGCTGGGGGAGAGGCAGACCCCAGAGCAGGTGTTCGTGGTGGTTGAGAGGAAAACTGTGAAGTGAGCAAGGTTGCTAAAAGCTGTCGACAATTGTTGTAAACTGATTTATTTATTTGACTTGCATTTCCCATGGGAAGCTCAGAATACGTGGAAATTTTTTCCAGGAAAGGGAAGGGGAATAATGCATCAGCAGTTTCCCTTCTCTGCAATTTTTTGAAAAAGGAGAGTCAGTAGCTGTTTTCTGAGTTTTCTTTAAATGTTTGTGTTGTTTTTATGGTGCTATTCAGTTATGTTGGCATATGTATGTGTGTCTGTAACAGCAAGCTTGTTAACACAATACCTCAAGAACGATACATTTGATCATGTCATATATGATACACAGAGTCCATGATTTGTAGATGTGCCCTGTTTTTGATTGTGATGTAATACATTTTAATGAGTAGGCGGGCTTAATGTTAATACCTTCAAATGCTCTTATTTTAACAATCACATGCCTGTTTTGTTTCATACTTAGTATAATTATGATATTAGCCTGTGTCTACATGTTCATGGTATAAAAACGTTGAAATTCATCAGTATGCGTAGTAGGCGGGGCTTAATATGATTTTGCTGAAAAGAGCTTGTTTAAGTGGTATCTCAAGAACGATAAACTGCATTTTTGTCATATTTGGTACACAGATAGCCCATGGTCTGTAGATGTACCCTATTGTTTTTGATGCACCCTATTGGTTTTGGTGGTGATATCATGTCATATCACTGAGTAGCTACGGTACTATTGTTTGGTGCTATTTTACTAGTGCTGTCTTGTACTAGTCCTATTTTACTGTTGTGATACATATTTTACAGACTGTTTTTTTACTGTTGTGATTACAGTGATCTATTTTATCTGTATCAATTTTTACTGGTGCTATTTTTACTAGTGCTATTTATACTGTGAAGCTCTTTGTTGACGTTGCCAATATAATAATTTCTTAAGTTATTGCATTTTCTTGTAAAAACCCGGCATTGAGTTATATGATCATGGCTTTCCATATTTATCATTTTGTTTATATTATAATGTAAGCACTTATGTTTTATTTAAAATGCTTAATAAAGTTATCTGCAGAGTTTGAAATTCAAATAAAATGTGTCCTCCCTTTCCTTTCAAGTCATTTCTTGTGTTGGGTTCATTGGTACTTTTAATTATAAACTTATTTTTCTGTTTCGAAACAAGTGTATAAAAGGTTCAAATACCATACCTTTTATTGTTGAGTATACAATAAAAAATCAATATGACCAGAAGGCAGTTTACTTTGAACAGTTTATCTAATCAGAAATTAAAATTTGACCAGTATTCTATTCAAAAATATTTGAACCGGCTATCCGGGTCATTTCTCAGAATGAATCGGATTAGGGTCATTTTTATTTGAACCGGATCTCCAGATCAAAATGACCAGGACCGGTTCGGTGCCCCTGCGACCCCGTAACGGGGTCAAATTTGAACCGATTCGGTTTATATTTAACCAGAGTATTTTAAGAGTGTACGGTTTTTAATTAGCTTATATGCAGTCATAGTATGTGTGAAGTGTGCATACCAGTTTGTGCAATGGACGTTCTCTTTCTTGTTTGGTACTGGATGGTGTCTGCGTTACTTCGATAATCCCCTGCGAAAACAGGCCAGAATGTGTAAGTTTGTCATTAAATATCTCTTAAACGGCATGGTGGATGTCCATTTGGGAACCGGATAATTTGTAGATTATTAAGTATAGATTTTAAAAATGAAATTGACCTACTTGGATATGAAATTTCTCGAAGCCATACAAGTTCTGTGCCATAGCGTTATCATGGGTAACCCTCAAAATGGCGTCTGAGATTTTCCGCTCTTCGGGGGAAAATAACTTTCTCCATAAGAGAAGAATCTACCAAACGGTTTGTTGTCGTTGTTATCGATTTCAGTAGTTTGTACTATTGTAGTGATACGTTAACACTTATGGGATAGGTTGAAACATTTTTCGTTCTAAGCGCAACAATATAATTTCTTGTATCCTTTGGATATGGTTCACAACAGTATATTCGAAAATGTATCCTCTAGTTTTCAATGCTAAGCTCAATAAGCCTCCAACAAATTTATCATGGTACACATAACATCTATCATATTAACCAGATATACGACAAATACAAATACATTCTTAATTAGAACTGTATAAGTGAGAGGGCGTTTTCATCACGCTCTGGAATTTACCAAATCTAACAGTCTAATAACCACGTCAAGTTATTTTCGGTAATCCTGGCAACAATCTATCTCACTTTTATTGGCCTATGTATATCATAATTATTTTTCTTCTCCAGAATCCTAGAATGTACCAGTGCTTGGAGCGGGTAAAGGCACAGGAGTTTCGTACATAACATCACAAACATTGATTGTCTTTACTGCCATTTTTGTCATGTCATGCCGATAAGTCTATCAATCTTTCAAATTAATGTCCTTATATAAACAGATAGGAAATAATTACTTCATTATGATGAATGTAAAGCGGTAAAAATCAATTATCAATTCATCTTTAATATATTTCACTTTTTGGATGATCTAGTAGAAACTTTATTCCAGATATATCTAATCTACTATTTGATATCTGCAGTGGACATTATAGTAAATGCTATGATTACTAATAAATGTTTTATTTTATAATACATCCAGATTATTGCCATATAATTGTATTGAGCATCGCTTTATCATAAGACTATCTTTGAGGTTGAATAAAGCAGCGGTGTTAATTTGGAGGTTGCTGGGCATTTTATCGCCGCGTTTATTGGTGGAATGAAGGGCAACACTTTTCACTAAACGTATTATAACCTGAGGGACATATAAAACTTAGAACAGATACGTCCATTTGTATGAGTTTCTCCATGTTATAAGTATTAAAGTAATTGTTGACAAGCTGCACTTCACATTCGTCTTGAATAGTTTGACCTTGCAAGCAAACGTTTTGGAAGATCATATGACATACATTAATATCAAAATGTTTTTGATCCTATCAATCAACCGGCATTGAAAATAGGCTATCATTTTTGACCGTTTATTTCACTTATGGAAATTAATTCCCATATATGCATCCATTTAACTAAATTCGATTTTCATACTGTCCAGGTTTAAATAAATATAATGTCATAATACGATATTGATGCTTTGCTTCTTTCGTTCTGGAGTTTCTAAATTCAATATAAATGACATTTAACAAATGATTAACAAAGTTTTAGTATGTTCTATTCTATTCCCATTTTGTGGAAAAGAACAACAATCGTGTAAATGTATTTTACTTCAATAGGTGACTGACGAAGTCAAGTCTCTAATTCTGGCCAGCGTCTTGATCGATAACTTTGAAGGATTTATATTTTAAAAGCCGTTTCCAACGCAAAGAGGACTCTATCTTAACATATATAATAAGTCCTCTTAGCGTTGGAAACGGCTTTTGAAATATGAATCCTTCAATGATGTAAATAATATTCTTTACTAAGCAATGAGAAAAACTGTGCAATCATATGCTTGTGAAAACTCTCTGATGGGTTATTATGGCAATTGCTACAGCATAGATGAAAATATAATTTGGTGTATAAATGATTTGTAACTGCAATAAATCATGTATCTAAATCGATTGAAATGTATTATAAATTATTTCAAAGTGTTTATTTCGTATACTTGAATTTTGCAATCCATACTTCAATGCTTTTGTAAGTACCAATTTTCAGTTGATTCATGTACCGGCTATTGACTCTTATATATATGTATCCAATTAAATTTGCTCGTTGTACTAAATGGATGATTGATTTACTTTTAAGATATGTTTTTGCTCAGTAATGTTTATAAAACTACCCACTGAATAGTGTGTCCCTTTTGCCCGTATGTGGAAATGTTATCGATTTTTCCGTTTCTATTATTAGTTGATAATAACAGATATAATGAAATGATACCAATCCAACTGTTTAATTTGAAATATTTATTAAGACTTTTGTTTTATTTAGCTACCCACTTATCTTGATTTTATTTAGCTTCCCACTTATCTTAATTTTATTTAGCTACCCACTAATCTTAATTTTATTTAGCTAGCCACTTCTTAATTTTATTTAACTACCCACTTATCTTAATTTTATTTAGCTACCCACTTATCTTAACTTTATTTAGCTACCCACTTATCTTAATTTCATTTAGCTACCCACTTATCTTAAAGGAGTGCGTTTAATGGTTCTCTATATTCAGATATTATGGAATCTTTTTTTTTTTTAAGGACGTTGCAAATATTCATATCAGAGAGTCCTACTTAAAAGTCTTAAAATCTGCATTCAGAATTGTAAATATTGCAACCTTAGAAATTATTCAGTCAGACCAGGTGTAGGCCTGCAACAAAAAAACAAAACAAAACAGTACCGTGCGATATAATTTGGCCAAGAAAACACAACATTTGAGGAAAACACAAATTTCTTTCAGATGCCAATTACTTTCAATAGCGCCTTACCAAGACATTTGGTGTAATAATAAATGTAAGTGCATTTGGTGTAATAATAAATGCACCAAAATTTGGAGCTTCGTATTCATTAGGATCCATGGAGGCCACCATTTTAGTCAAAAACAAACACACAATGCGAACACTGTATACGTACTTAATAACAAACGATCAACACCGGATGTGACGTGAAAGATATGAGCATTTTACTGAGACGAAATTCCCTCTTTAACTTTACATTTTTAATCCCCATTGGTAAGATAACATTCCTTAAAGCTTTTCTCATTTTGCTTGCACTCAGCCTCTTATCTTCTTTCACCTAACTGCCTAAGCGTTTTAACTTCACAACAACAAGATTTATAAAGAGAAATAACAAAATGTTTCGTTCCATATAAAGAAACAAGTTTTTTCGACAAATGCCAAGCAGCCTTTTATATTGGCATCTCTCCCTCTCAACCAACGTGCGTACAAAATTGCCCTGCATAGCTTTAAGAAGGTTGTTATCTTCGCGAAACTTCCTTTTCGTCATATGGAACCAGTAAAGCTGATTTACCGTTGATATTGTTAAACAACCAGTAATTACGCACATAATATACATTCCTTTTTACGAGGGCTGTTTAACATAAATCGTTTTGTTTTTGCAAACGAACATGTCTACTGATATTTTGTTCCAGAGAAATTTAAATACCGTTAATCAAAGCAAGAGAGTAACAATAATAACTCGCATTCTATATATGATAACATGATTACACTTGAAAATCAAGTGTCACTTCAAAACCTTAACTAAATAGCAACAATATTCGTTACATACGACGAGATAATTGTTTTTTGTTATTAAAATGTTAAATACAAATTGCAAGAATGTAGTTTGTTAAATTCAAATTTTAGAAGCTTTAAGTCTGTCTCAAGATTATATGTAAAAACTTATTCATTTTGCTTAATTTAACTTTGACATGTAAGGGTAAGGGGTGTGTGAAGTTGGTTCCTAGTTCCTAGTTCCTAATTCGCTAGTTCCTAGTTCCTAATTCGCCAGTTCCTAGTTCCTAATTCAATATTGATTATTTTCTTATTTGTTGCTTGCTATATACCAGTTATTTCATTTGTTTATCATTATTTCCTAGTCCCTAATTCGATATTGACTATCTCCTTAATCGTCGATCGCTATATACCTGTTCTTTTATCGTTAATTCCTAGTTCCTATATTCGCCGTTTCCTAATTCGCCAGTTCCTAGCTCGTAGTTCCTAATTCGATATTGATTATTTCCTTATTCGTTGCTCGCTATATAGCCTCTGTTATCTGTTTACCATTTTTTCCTAATTCCTAATTCACCGTTTCCAAATTCGCCAGTTCCTAGTTCCTAATTCGATATCAAAGTTATTCGTTGCTCGCTCTATACATGTTTTTTTATCGTTATTTCCTAGTTCCTAATTCGCCAGTTCCTAGTTCCTAATTTGATATTGATTATTTCCTTATTTGTTGCTCGCCTATATACGAGTTATTTCATTTCTTTATCATTATTTCCTAGTTTCCTAATTCGATTTTTACTATCTCCTTATTCGTCGCTAGCTATATACCTGTTCTTTTATCTTTATTTATTTCCTAGTTCCTAATTCGCCAGTTTCTAGTTCCTAATTCGATATTGGTTATTTCCTTATTCGTCGCTCGCTATATACCAGTTCTTTGATCTGTTTATCATTATTTCCTAGTTCCTAATTTGATATTGGCTATTTCTTTATTCGTCGTTTGCTATATACTTGTTCTTTTATCGCTATTTCCTAGTTCCTAATTCTCCGTTTATAAATTCGCAAGTTTCTAGTTCCTAATTCGATATTGGTTATTTCTTTTATACCTGTTCTTTTATCGTTATTTTCCAGTTCCTAGTTTCTAATTCGTCGTTTCCTAATTTGCCAGTTCCTAGTCCCTAATTCGATATTAGTTATTTCTTTTATACCTGCACTTTAATAGTTATTTCCTAGTTCCTAATTTATCGTTTCCTAATTCGCCAGCTCCTAGTTCCTAATTCGATATTGGTTATTTCTTTTATACCTGTTCTTTTATCGTTATTTTCCAGTTCCTAGTTCCTAATTCGTCGTTTCCTAATTCGCCAATTCCTAGTTTCTAATTCGATATTGGTTATTTCCTTATTCTTTGCTCGCTATATACCAGTTCTGTTTATCATTATTTCCTAGTTCCTAATTCGATACTGGTTGTTTCCTTATTCGTAACTTCCTACATGCCTGTTCTTTTATTGTTATTTCCTAGTTCCTAATTCGATATTGGCTATTTCTTTGTTCGTCGCTCGCTAAACTGCTATATACCTGTTCTTTTATCTTTATTTCCTAGTTCCTAATTCTCCGTTTATAAATTCGCAAGTTCCTAGTTCCTAATTTGATATTGGTTATTTCTTTTATACCTGCACTTTAATCGTTATTTCCCAGTTCATTAGTTCCTAATTTATCGTTTCCTAATTCGCCAGTTCCTAGTTCCTAATTCGATATTGGTTATTTCTTTTATACCTGTTCTTTTATCGTTATTTTCCAGTTCCTAGTTTCTAATTTGTCGTTTCCTAATTCGCCAGTCCCTAGTTCCTAATTCGATATTGGTTATTTCCTTATTCTTTGCTCGCTATATACCAGTTATGTTTATCATTATTTCCTAGTTCCTACTTCGATATTGGTTGTTTCCTTATTCGTTGCTTCCTACATACCTGTTCTTTTATCGTTATTTTCTAGTTCCTAATTCGATATTGGCTATTTCTTTGTTCGTCGCTCGCTAAACTGCTGTATACCTGTTCTTGTATCGTTATTTCCTAGTTCCTACACTCTTAGAAAAAAAAGTTCTTTAAAGTTCTGAAACTCTCAAATTCTTTAGAGAACCTTGAGGTTCTTTGAGAGGTAGAAGGGTTCTTTCTGGTTGGTCAGGGTTCATTGTGGAACCTGGGTTCCTTCGGTTTGTAAAGGGTTCTTTACAATTTTCTATAATTTTCAGAAAAGCATTAGACGTAATTGACATTATTTCTTGAATGTTTAGACCTTAAGAGCGAATAAATCAATTAAAAGACTTTCAAATATACAACTGTTTTGATAAATAGTTAGTCTGTGATAATGAAAATGCAGTAACGTTATTTTCAGATAAATTTTGTTTCTAATATTGACTATAGAAAGTTTGATCCCGTAAAAAAAACAAATATAAAGCAAACGCATTCTTAACATAGATACCTTGCAGAAATTTAGAATTTGTTTCTTCACTTGTTCTCTATCATATGAAAATTCACAGGAAAATTCCTTTAATCATGGTAAAAAATGTACCTCGCCTTAACACATGATGAATCGAAATTGATTCAGTCCCATCATTTGCAATATAAAACACATATGAAGAATATGAACATATATAATGAACACCCAAAGGTTCCACGGAAAACTATTTCCTGTGGTTTTGAGGTTCAATGGTAAAGCTACATAGACGGTTCCTTGAAGAACCTTAGTGGGTTCCAAATACGTGACAAGCTATAAACCCATAAAAGGTTCCACAGAGAACCTTTGATTCGGGGAGTTTGCGGTTCCATGAGGAACCCATATCTACGGTTCCTAGAAGAACCATATTGGGTTCCAAATACGTAACAAGCTATAGAACCGTAAAAGACTCCATTCGATATTTACTATTTGCTCCATATATATCTGTTCTTTTATCGTTATTTCCAAGTTTCTAATTCAAAATTGACTAGTTCCTTATTCGTAGCTCCCTATACACCTATTATTTTAACTGTTTATCGTTATTTCCTAGTTCCTAAATTGATATTGACTATTTCCTTATTCGTCGCTCGCTATATACCTGTTCTTTTATCGTTGTTTCCTAGTTCGTAATTCGATTATGACTGTTTTCTTATTCGTCGCTCGCTATTACCTCTTCTTTTATCGTTATTTCCTAATTCTTAATTCGATATTGACTGTTTACTTATTCGTCGCTCGCTATACACCTGTTATTTTAAGTCTTTATCTGTATTTCCTAGTTTCTAATTCGATATTAACTAACTCCTTATTCGTTGCTCCCTATATATCTGTTCTTTTATCGTTATTTCCTAGTTTTTAATTCAAAATTGACTATTTCCTTATTCGAAGCTCCCTATACACTTATTATTTTAACTGTTTATCGTTATTTCCTAGTTCCTAAATCGATATTGACTATTTCCTTATTCGTCGCTCGCTATATACCTGTTCTTTTATCGTTGTTTCCTACTTCGTAGTTCTATATTGACCATTTCCTTATTCGTCGCTTGCTATTACCTGTTCTTTTATCGTTATTTCCTAATTCCTTATTCGTTATTGACTGTTTTCTTATTCTTCGCTCGCTATACACCTGTTCTTTTAAGTGTTTATCGTGACTTCTTAGTTCCTAATTCGATATTGACTATTTCCTAATTCGTTGCTCCGTATATATCTGCTCTTTTATCGTTATTTCCCAGTTCCTAGTTCGATATTGACTATTTTCTTATTCGTTGCTCGTTATATACCCGTTCTGTTATCGTTATTTCCTAGTTCCTACTTAGATATTAACTATTTCCTTATTGCTTATTCGTTGCTCGCTTTATACCTGTTCTTTTATCCGTTTTTCGTTATTTCCTAATTCCTAAGATATGCACGGGAAATGCTTTAGTATACGACTCGGAAACAATATAAATGGTGTTCTCTAGAAAAATGCTATATCATTTCTTCAGACTCACTCGTCCATGCCTATGTCGTAAACGAACATCACCAGGAAATCGACCTAAGGACAGCAAGGCCCACTCCTAGGTCACGAAAGCCTTAGAACACCGGAGCTTCTAAGACACCAGAGCCTCTAAGACACAGGGCCCCTTGGACACCGAGGCCCATTCCCTAGAACACCAGATCACTAGGATACCGGGCCCCTAAGACACCGAGGCCCACCCAGTGTCGTGGTGGTTATACTTCACTAGGGGGAGGGGGAGGGCAAAAGAGTTTTGGCGCCCGCTCAATATGCTTGCTCATAAAAGTAAAATGCTGGACATATCGGTCTATTGGCATGCACCATAGGCATAGGAAGTGGAGATTGAAGACAACTTCCTCCCCCTCCCGAAAAATTGTTGGTAATTTTGATAAACTTGGTGGTGTCAGCATTTCCAAAAAGTTGAAGAAATTTCCAGAATAGAAAGGAAATTTTCCCGAATATTGAAAAAAATGTCCCCAAAATGAAGGAAATATTAAAAAAATTGAAGGACTTTTCCTGAAAAGCAATGCAATTTTTCCACTTGCAACAGGGAACCCCCCCCCCCCTCCCTCCCTCCACCGCACGAACGGTGGTCCTTCCTAATATGGCAGTACGGGAACATTTTACTCAGGGGAGCTTTTTGCCAGATTCGAAAATCTAAGTAACGAAGGTAAAATAGCAATGAATCTGTGAATAAATGATTAATTTTAAGCAAAGGTTTCACCAGGGTTTCCAATTTCAGGAAATTTTAGCAAATTTTCCTCAATTTTCAGGAATTTTCCTTAAAATTCTGGGCAGTTTTCTTCGATTTTTGGAAAATTTCCTTAATTTTCGAGCAATTTCATTCAATACTCGGGAAATTATTTTCATTTTCGGGCAGGTTTTTTTTATTCACGCAAAGTTTTTGGCTAATTTTTGGGAAATTGTCTTCAATATTAGGAAGCTTTTCTTTATTTTCCGGGCAATGTTCGGAACATTTCTTTTATTTCCGGGCAATTTTTGAAAAATTTCATCATTTTTCGGGCAGGTTCTTTTATTTGGGAAAAATCTTAGCGTATTTTGGGCCAATTTCGGAAAATTTTCTTCAATTGTTGGGAACTTCAAAAATTTCCCGGCAATTTGTTTCCATTTTGGACAATTTTCTTTCATTTTTGGAACATTGTTTTCTATTTCCGGGCAAATCAGGGCAAATTACTGATTTAAAACGTACATTTTAAAGTTTTACTTTTCTCCCTGATTATAAGATCGACGGTGCCCAAGTGTCATATTGTCACCATCATGCCGAGTGTGGAGGGCATGACCCAGATATCTATCCGATATCTAGGACACCGAGACCCACCCCTAGGACGCGGAATCCCCAGGACCATGGGCCCCTAAGACATCAGAGTCCCTAAGAGGACGCCGGAGTCCCTAGGACACGTCAGGCCGCCAAGGAGGACAAAGGAGGGCCACTAGGACGTCGGACCCCTGGTACACTGTCCCACAAACAATAAGTGTCTTTAAGAAATTGTAGCATGGTATGCTGTTGAACCTACATCCCCTTTTTTTGGAGGGAAGGGGAAAACCATGAGCGGCGAGAGATATGAAATGCTTTAAAATCGCTTGGTGCATTTTCAAGGGGCGAAGTCCCAGAAAGCTACGGGACATGAATGGAAATAGGCACTGGGGTAAGCCAGGCCTTTTTTCTTTTTTATTGATTTTTGTGTGTGGGGAAAACTGTCTGTGTGATATGTGTCACACAGTCTGAAGGTGTGCATCAAACATAGTTTGTAAAACTCTTGGGTTTAAATGCTGAATTTCTTAAAAACAAAAACACGTATGACAATTAACTTTCCAGTAAAACTTGCACACCTTTTCTCACCTGCAGGGCGAAACATATATTTTTGATGTGTAATTATTTTGTTGGTGTGGCCATGTCCCCCTTCCCCATGTGGCTACGCCCGTGTTTACAAATCACCCCCCCCACACACACACATATATACACATACACACTCATCAGACACTGCAACATTAACCCCAACATTGATTTTCAAAAAATAATACCTTCGATAATGAAAATCAGTTACATGAAGCTGAAAATGATTGATTTTCAGCCTTAAATCTCTATTCTTTACCACACAGGGCAAATGTGTGGTGGAACTGGTATATAGGTATAGGTTTCAATGCTAAGATAGTGGGCATAGGGCCACTTTTTGGGGCGTCTGACAGGCTCTACGCAGCGGATAACTTGTCTTGCAGGTGCCATTCTGTGCTCTATAGGATGTACCTATTCATTTGAAATTGGTCTTATGTGGTACCTCCAATGTTTGTTCCAGCCCAAATTCGGGGGCCGATTTGGGTTTTTTTGGTGCAACAAAAATTTGCCTGGCAGGGGCGATTATGCACTCTATGTGATGTACTTGTTCATTCCAAATTAGTTTGAGGTGGTATCTTCAATGTTTGATCGAGTGCATTTTGGGCCCCCTATTTGAGGTCCCAAGGGGCCACATGCAGCAGGGTGTCTCCGGCAGACATCCATATTTGCATATGTTAGGTTACATATCTGCATGTGTTGGACGGGATGAAACTGCCACTGTCATTTTCATCCCGTTTCAAGGACATTCTTTCAATGCGGTGATGCATGTATAACGCAATCATTTGACCACAAATTTTGTTATAATACAAGGTGGAGTAACGTGGAAATGAAATAGGAAACTCAAACTTTTTAGTGACTAATTGTCAATGTCACGTAATCGTTCATGCGGTTACTAGAATGCCACATGCACAGAAAACCAGGATAGAGTAGTGTTCAAGGGGCGGATTCTGTAATGAAAGGGAGGGGGGGGGGGAGGTGTGTTGCAGAAGACAAACCTCTGCGCTTGATGTCAGCGAATATCGATCTGCATATCTGTGGAAGAAATGCTGATTAAATCGTCATTGGACTCGAACCTGAGACCTCCAGCATCTCAGTCGTACGCTCAGCCGTCTGAACTACCTGCTGATGTTTGATGTAACCTGGCTTATTGTTCCGAATGAAGTTGTAAAAGAATAGTATCTAACTCAATAAAAAAAAACGTTCTCGATTGAAGAGATTGGAAAGTACAGTTGCAATCTGAGAGAGACAGCTATACCAATAATAAGAATAATTTTCCCAAATTGAGTAAGGTCACGCTGTGACCAAATACTCAACACGCTTAAACTTGACTTCAAAGCATGTATAGGGAGCAACGAATAAGGAAATAGTCAATATCGAATTAGGAACTAGAAAATAACGATACTAGAACAGGTATATAGGAAGCAAGTAGAAAGGAAATAGTCAATACCGAATTACGAACTAGGAAATAACGATGAACAGTTAGATTAACAGGTGTGTAGCAAGCGACGAATAAGGAAATAGTCAATATCGAACTAGGAATCAAGAAATAACGATAAAAGAACAGGTACATAGCGAGCGACGAATAAGGAATTTGACAATATCGAACTAGAAAATAACAATAAAAAAAACAGGTATATAGCGACGACAAATAAGGAAATAGTCAATATCGAATTAGGAACTAGGAAATAACAATAAACAGAAATAGAACAGGCATATAGCTAACGACAAATAAGGAAAGAGTCAATATCGAATTACGAACTAGGAAACGCCGAATTAGGAACTAGGAAACGTCGAATTAGGAACTAGGAAATAACAATACACAGATCATAAAAGAACAAGCATACAGCGAGCGACGAATAAGGAAATAGTCAACATCGAACTAGGAGCTATGAAACGCCGAATTAGGAACTAGGAAACGCCGAATTAGGAACTAGGAAGTAGGAAATGCTGAATTAGAAACTAGGAACTAGGAAATGCCAAATTAGGAACTAGGGAGTTAGAAATGCCGAATTAGGAACTAGAAACTAAGAAATGCCGAATTAGGAACTAGGAACTAGGAAATGCCGAATTAGGAAGTAGGAACTAAGAAATGCCGAATTTACAATAACAATAAAAGAACAGGTATATAGCAAGCGACGAATTAGGAAATAGTCAATATCGAATTAGGAACTAGGAAATAACGATAAACAGATATAAGAACAGGTATATAGCGAGCAACGAATAGAGAAATAGTCTATATTGAGTTAGGAACTAGGAAATAACGATAAAAGAAGCATTATAGGAGCTGCGACAAATAAATAAATTGTCAATTTCGAATTAGAAACTAAGAAATAACGATGAAAGAAACATTATAGGAGCTGCGACGAATACAAAAATAGTCAATTTCGAATTAGGAACTAGAAAATTACGATAAAAGACCAGGTATATAGCAAGCGACAAGTAAAGAAATAGCCAATACCGAATGAGGAACTAGGAAATAATGATAAAGAGATAAAAGAACTGGTATATAGCGAGCATCGCATAAGGAAATAATCTATATCGAATTAGAAACTAAGAACTCGCGAATTAGGAAACAGCGGATTATGAACTAAGAACTAGGAACTCTCGAATTAGGAAACGGCGAATTAGGAACTAGGAACCAACTTCATACACCCAAGAGTAAGCACCTTCTTTTACATTACATTTTATATCACATTAGAACGAAGGCTGAACCAAGATAGCAAATCAAAAGCGGATTATCTTTTTGCATTGAAGCATACGCTGTGCAAAATAGTAGTTTATTGCTAAAGAGTTCAGTCACAGGAAAAAGTTTACAATAAACAGTTATAGTGTATAAAAAAAAAAAAAAAAAAAAAACTGTGTATGGTATATACTCAGCGATACGTATTGTAAATCGAACAGGAAAATAAACGAAAATATAAACACACTTCAGGAAAACTGATAATAAAGCAAAAATACTCCCGTATCACGTGATTGGACATTCAGCAATTCGTAATTGTATGATAATTAAGGTACCAATCATTATATTTAAATCATGCAGAAGTTTCGATGGTTTTTGTTTTCAAATTGGACATTTACATCCCACACTCTTCTTTCTTCGCAAATCATTGTCTTGGCATACATACCGTATGAAGAAAAGGTGTTGGTATGGTATACTAAAGAAACGAAAATATATTTCAAATCAGAGACACTGAAACACAGACGGATGTGGACATAACAACGAGTCCGTCAATCCTGTTGGAGTAAATACTACTCAAGAAACTGTTAAGAGATTGATCTGAATGATAAATAAAACGATTGATTTCAAATAGGTTAGCAGGGTTGCAATTTATTAAAATACTCCGTTAGTATCTATTAAGGATAACTTCCTTCCTGCCGCTCGCTAGGCAGTCCAGTAGCATGCCTATTATGGGAACAAATTTGTTCCCATTAATGGGAACATTTGACCAATGGTCGGCGCCATTAACACAGACACATTTTTCAGCCTCCATACCTATAACGTACGTGCGGAACTTCAAACAACTGGAAGAAAATTCCTAGCCATTTGGATTTTATGTTAAGTATGTCCGTACGTCGTACCTGTGTTCTCTTCCGGGTCGTATTAAGCGCTAGGTAAGTCTATATGTTGAATTATAATTACATATGCAATCCTACCGGGCAATAGCATCACTTTTAAAAACCACAGAAATCTTTTTCCCTTTAAAAGTGTTATTTACATGAGTACAGGAAACTGTTGGTGTGTGAATAAAAACGAACAATATCACCGTCGACAGGTCAAATGCGTATTTTGTTAAACAATCAGTGTAGGAATCATCAAAAGCTGTAAAGTGATAAACTTCTGAGTAATGTTATTCGAAACTTATTGACAGAAATATTTACAAAATATTTATTATGTGTCGCTAGTACCCAAGGAAAATGAACAAGAGGTATCTTCGTAAACTTAAAGACAGTAAACACGGTAAACAGTTGAAGATGTGACAAACCAACAAAAACACACATGCATGGATCATGATAAGAGCAACATATGTGACTCACTGATATAACAGTAACGCCAGAGGCCGCTTTCGGGAATGGATGTAAAAAATAGCTATCAAAATATTTGGAGCATCCACTTTGTCAAACATAGAATGCAAGGATGATGCAACGAAATTATATGTACAACTCTTTTAGCTTTTATTGTTTTGCTGCTTTACTATAAATAAATGCGGCTTTCTTTTAATATATATTTGACAGAAGGTGACTTCCTAATAATGCCCAAAGGTTGGGGAATACATTTCCTACAAAAAACAGAAATGGTGGATACATCTTGATCCTATGAAGGCAATCAATGTTGGTGAAATTAGTAAGGCCCTCTTACTTTCTTGCTAGTGTTGGACAGAAGTTCGCACGATAACGCCCTTTTAAATTAATTTTAGTTGATAATTCAATTTATAGTTATGCTAAAGACGGCAACCGTAATATCCACCTGCAATACATTTTCTGAAGTTGATTCTGTTTTATATTGTGTTTCTTAAACTATGCATCCTATACTTAAACCTTTAATTACGATACATATATACGTGCTAGATATATTCATGTACATTTGCAAATTTAAGAAAAATCATTGTCTCGGTAATATACTTCCTAAAACTTACCTTATATCAACAACAACAACCGAAACATGAAGGTTCTTCTCGGTGACGTAAACAATCAATCGGTTCTGGAATATCTTTCCAAGTCCTAGTAAGGATACGCTTAAACACAACCCTGAAATGTGGATGTTTTGTTGCGTATATGATCCAGTTAATGCAAGAGTTTGCTGTGAAAATAGTACCAGTGTAAGGAGCAAAAGGAGAGAGCACCGTGTCATCGAATATAAGTATTAACATCTCTGGAAAAATGCACACAATAAAAGCGAACAATACGTAGAATAAATTCTTCGTAATCTCGATCTGGCGACGAGACAAGTTACTTTTCACTGGCTGCTTTGCTTTTTTTCTGGCCACTTTTTGGCCAAGTGATATATCTTTGGGAATACCACTGCCGGTGGGTGGCACACTGTTGTAGGACACTGATGTTTCGGACCAATTATTTCTGTAAAATAGAGAGAAAGTTGCATTATAGGTCTACATGAAATATTTCCGCCTTTACTGGTACATAAAGATAAAGAAGGATAACATCAAAAACGATATATTGGTCTATTATCAAACATGCTGACGGGAGAGTATATATCTTTTACTCCCCGCCTTTCAAAACTACTAAATGGATACAATTATGCGGGATGGTCTAAATCATTTAAGGAAAAACATTTCCATCTTAGTATACAAATAGTCTCAAATGAATCTGAAGTTCATCTATACCAAAGCCTTCTCATCCTTCCTCGTCCCACATCATTTCAGAGAATTTGATTTAGGGAAATAATTAGAACAAGATCAAATATCTCACTTTCACGCATATATATTTAGGTATATATTTTCAGAAAATTGTACTTGATGATCACATGATATACAAAACATGTTGCATGGTGTCCTACGGCCAAACACACAGCTTTCCCAAAACACTGCAAAATGTTGTTCTGCTTTTCCATAAATCCGACGTAACACTGAGAAATCGCTTTGATCAAATTTGGTATGCACTGCATAATTTTAATTTGTTTACAATAGGCTACTATCTAAAAATAAAACAATTAAAAATTAACAGTGAATTGTCTTCGAGGAACTACAAGCTTAAACAATAAGTTTTTCACAACATTCTCAAAGTGCACAAAAACCTGCAGGAGTATTCTATAAAAGAAGAAAACTCATTTGCTGACGTTTCTCTTCGTTTATCTTTTTAACATAGGTTGCTGGCTTTATCTCATCAGGAATTCACAATTGCACAACACCATTACCGATGCGTCAAAACAAAGTATATTGTAAAAGTTAATTTCTGCCGTGACTAGTCTTTTGATGATAGTCTAATGTATTTCAATATTATCGAACGCTTGGTGTATTTCTCAAATATATATTAGTTTTCTTTCCTCAAAACGTATTCTTGGTTTTTGATCACCTGTTAACTAAATAAGGGAAGGGTAAGTATTAGATTACCATATCAATAAAAGTTTCCTCATTCATCTCGACATTGCAATACCCATCACATTAAAGTTTATTTACCTATCTCTTGATCATTTTATGCAATTGTTTTTTCATAATGTAACCTTCCCCGAAATGAATGTAAACCATGATGTTAAATATCTTTATTTGAATGTGTTTTGTTTTCAGTAATCTGTTTGCGTGTATTTTCTATTTTAAACAGCTACACGATTAACTTTATAACCTCATATTTAAAAAAGCAATAAGTCTTAAAGTACAGATAAATTTTAGAAATCCATCAAAGTGTGTTTGTGATACAATATCACTTTTTCAGTTTACAGTTACTGGCTGCTTTAACTGAGGCGGTATAATGCGTTTGAATTTCAGATTAAACACATATCTTAAAGCTTAAATGTGAGAGTGCTACAACAACTTTTTAGCTTGAAAGAAAGTGTATACATAAGGGTCAAATTTAACTTAGTAGAAAATAGGCCTATGCTGTACACATCTATCCTTACATCCATCTATATATCTAACATCTATATCTGATATATAGCCTTAGTCAACGTTATACAGCGTTCGATACTAGGGACATGTAGCTACGCCAAAATATTCAGTTGGTTGGTTCATGTCACTTCTGGGAGAAGACGTCATTTTCTGGAGTGAAAACAAAGCTTTGCGCCATACACTTGGGCAAGTATGTCTTCGCTGTGTGCGGTACGTATGGCATTCAAACAAACAGTTGATCGCTTTGTTTTCACTCCATTGCGCGCGGTTACTATGCGGTCTGATGACCTCGGGCCACGAAGTTCTCGGATATCCCTACTTCTACGTGACTTCATTACGCTAAAGTAAAAGTATGAACCAATTAAATAGCAGTAAAACAATGAAAGAAGTAGCCTCACTGCGCTTCTTTTTGGGACAACTTGCCTCCCGTGATTATCGTGCATGTCAATCAATAAGAAATAAATGAAGTCAAAAAAGTAGTAAAACTGAATCTAGGAAGGGTATTTATAATATACCTCCTAAATAAAGTTTGAGGGAAAATAATTTAAATACTGAAAACATTAAATAAACTTTCTTTAAAATACATACACACTTTGAGGATTCTGAGGCTGTGACATCATACTAGTCTGATTTCAGTCGTTCTACAGAAATAATACCAAATTTTAAACTTGAATATCTCCCAATGGAATAAGATTTTTGAACGGTTTTCTTACTATTTTGTTTCTTTTGAAGTCCGCTTTCATATAAGATGGACATGCTCGACCACTGAAGTGGTCCTTTAATACATTAAGTTCTTACTTTAGCAGTTAGGATGAACTTATATAGATAAATATTTTAATAAAAAATAAGTACATAAACACATGAATGAAAATTTAAAGTATCAGTAAAGAGACAAAATTAACTTTAAAACTGTCTAGGTTATAGAGTTTGCAGTGAATGGGGACAAAGGAAGAATTAGGAGAACTCTGTTGGTCAATTAATACGTATAATATATGTATGATAATCCATTTTTGCTAATATACTTACTCGGAATTGTCGTTTGTTTTGGTAGATTGGTTTGGTGCTGTAAGCGAGACGTCGTTTGACTCTTTTTGGCTCCCTTGTAATTTATTGGTATGTGCAACCACATGCTTGTATATTTTCCAGTAGGAAACAAATAGGACAACGATTGGTACAGGAAAAACACCAACAATTAATGTAAGGTCGTAAATCTTTTCCATCTTCCCTCCTGGCAAATCAATACAAGCATGGTACTTCTTGTTATACCCAAACTCATTAAGGCCAGAGTACAAGGGTATGAGGATTAACAAAACGGGAAAAATCCACAATAGAAAAATCCAGGTCAACAACAATTTTTTCTTTCCAAATATATTTTGGTAAGTTTTCGCGGGTTTAGTTATTAGAATGCATCTGTTGAGGGCTATTGATGCCAGTGTATAGAGACTTACTCCAAGGGTGACGTACATTACTGTAGTGGCGATTTTACATGGTGTTTCACTTTTAAAGGGTTTTTCTTTTTGTGAAACAAGTGCAAATATGGTAGGAGATATCAATGCGCTGGTAAGTAGGTCCGCTATTGCTAAATTTACCACAAAAAGATTCGTAGCACTGCGAAGACGACGAGAAAGTATTACTGAAAGTATTACCAAACTATTTCCAAAAATACCAAGAAGCAATACACAACATAGTAAACAAGCAATAAAGATTCTTTGAGGATACGATTCGAAACTCCATTCTGTAAAATTTCCTGATTGTTTCATTTTGAATCAAATATAAAACTTAAGTAAATCGAAAAGTTCAAACTACTCCTAAGTTTCAAATATCCAATGTGCAACAACTTCCTTTATCTAAACTTTGAAAGAAGACTCACTACAAAACATTATTTTTACCATTATTGACCCACATAAATTTATCGCGAATTAGTTGAAACCCTTTTGGTTAATTGACTTGCCAGTTGGTGTGGTCTATATCATTGAAAAAATGATTAGAATATTCTGTACTCCGCCGCGTTACTCAGAAGAATGACTGCGCAAACCATCATGGAGTGGTAACAGTTTATACCGTGTGCAATACAAGTTTCTCTAGACAAATGTTAATAAGTTTTTCGCGTCGAAAGATATTTCATATTTCAATTCCGGATTTTTATAGGCATTAGCCTCTAAGTAACTCTAATAGGCATTAGCCTTTAAGTAACTCTAAAATGTGAAACATTTTTAAGAACTTAACTGCCAAGAAGTTAAAAGAAATATTCCTTCCTCGTTTTAATGGTTCATTGACATATATTTTTTGCAACTCTTCAAATCCTCTTTCATAAGCTTTATCTTATAAAATCCATGTTACCCGGTGCTCGACAAGAGTTGATTAACTGAAAAAGCCAAAATTTGAAATAAAGATCAAGAAAGTATTTCTCTTTAAGACATACAGGCGTATACAAAATGCTTCCTTGGTTTCAATCCTTGTTAGGCAAACTTAATGTACGGTAGAAACATGGCTTCCGCTCTTACTGTTCAAGATTCTGCGAAAAATGCATAAAGAAATGAATTTCTGACCAATTCCCTAGCTTCTTAAGAGATAGCAGAAACAGTTAGTGAATCATTTCTTTCGGCTAAAGCAAACCAAACAACAAAAAATACGGCTTCTACCAGTATTTACAACTATCGCCCATTAAACTTGTGTATTGTTAATACTTTCAGCATTTCCCTTTCAGTGATATAAAGCCTTTTCACATGAAAGGGAAATTTCTTAGCCTATTACAATGGTTCTCCGTTACACTTCACTAGCCTATTACAATGGTTCTAAAAACAAGGAAGCTCATACATACATGTAAAGGGAAAAAACCCTACAAGTTTCAGTATCATGCATTGCATACATTGAAAATATTGTCATTGAAAAATGTCATTGATCCTTGCGATATAAGGAAGTATTAATAAATGCCCGTAATAAGGGGCGAGTATACAGGCCCGGGCAGTCCGGGCCTGTAGAGCGGTACCTGAACTTTTCCCTCTTGGTCATCGGATTGGTAGGGGTCTGTATATTGACCTCTGAGATTTTTATTCATTTGCATATACTTAATGCTACCTTCGGATTGGTCACTACCTGTATAGTGGCCCCTGAGATTTTCCAGGTCATCGGATTGCCATCACAAGATAGTCTCGACGACGGAGCTTCTGATTGGCCCCTACCTGTATAGCGGCTCCTGAGATTTTCCCTTTTGGTCATCGGATTGCGTCACAAGATAGTCTCGACGACGGAGCTTCGGATTGGCCACTACCTGTATAGCGGCCCTGAGATTTTCCAGCCAATCCCTACCTGTATAGCGGGCTTCATCTGGGTCATCGAATTGCCATCACAAGATAGTCTCGATTGTTCCGCAGAGTCCTTTTCACGAGGTGTATAGCTTTTCCTGACTGGGTGTGCCAGGTGATTGTATGGTAAAAGTACCTGCCCTAACCAACGCAGGATACCGTAGGAGGCAAGCCATGGTAGCTCTTTTACCTCCTTCCGCCCTCATTAGGGTATCATCGGATCTTGAGTTACGAATGTTGGTATTCAGCAGTGTGGTCTAATTGAATTACCCTATTGTTGTAGACAAACCTGTCCGTTTCATGTAAGGGAACTTGTGGGATGAAAGGTTTAATACCCGTTAGGGTATCATCGGATCTTGAGTTACGAATGTTGGTATTCAGCAGTGTGGTCTAATTGAATCACCCTATTGTTGTAGACAAACCTGTCCGTTTCATGTAAGGGGACTTGTGGGATGAAAGGTTTAATACCCGTACGGGATGGTTGTGAGATTGGGCTGAATGACGCGTTTTGTATAGATCAGTCGATATTCCTTGGTGATGCCTTTGGTGAGAATTTTACCGGGACCGTCTCTCTGGATGCGGTGAGGGTAGTGGACGGGAACGATGACTTGTTCATCATCGTCCTAAGCCCATATTTTTTCCATTAAATAATGTTGCCAAATATTGTCATCACACCACTATTAATTGACCAATCTGATTGGTCAAAAAATGGTCGCCCATTTCACAACAATACATCCTGATAGTCTGTTGATTAGAAGCTTAGATTTGTCAAAGACTTTAAACTGTAAAAATAATATAGATAAATCGCCATGTCACGATTATTGATAATATCGGGATAATATTGTCACATTTTACCGAGTCACGTCATTCGAGAAGACATTGTACTTGACAATCGAGAAACAGGATGTTTGAGACCATGTTTTTTAAAAATAGGTCAGATTTGAGCGGCGATATTTTCTAAACGGTGTGATTTGAGCGGCGATATTTTTTTGACGTGTACGAATTAAGAACGAAATTATATTTCCAAATCTTATCGACTTTGCACAGGGAGTAAAATTTGAGCGAAGATATTTTGAAAACGTGAAAAATTTGAGAAGACATTTTTTTCTGACACTCCTCATTTGAGAAACAAATTTTCTAAAACATTCATTTAAGAAACAATTTTTCTGAAACAATGTCATTTGAGGCACTTTTTTGCTCAACTGTTTTTCATAGAGAGGACAAAGCTGGCGTCTAACGGCGAAAGACAGGACAGAATTGCACTTTAATGCGAAATACGGGGGTCTACGGGGGCTTAATCGTGGGACTATTCAGACAAAACTACGTTTTTAACGGGTAAAAATGGCGTTGACGGGGGAATGACAGAACAGAACTGCGCTTTAATGTGAAATACGGGGGTGTACGTGGGCTTAATCGTAGGACTATCCGGACAAAACTACGTTTTTAACGGCAAAAATGGCGTCTAACGGGGAATGACAGGACAGAACTGCGCTTTAAAAAGGGGTTGTGATTTGATTCCAAACCACGCCGCCTGGAATTTTTTCCTCTAACATTACATTTGAGCATGCACTTTTAAAAAATCCTGTGAAGAAGAAGAAGAAAAAGAAGAAGAAGGAGGAGGAGCAAGAGGAGGAGGAGGAGCAAGAGGAGGAGAAGAAGAAGCAGGGCGTCAAAATTGAGAAGACATTTTTCGTTTTGACGTGTACTTTAGTTTTTGAAATTTCTTGAGCGCTCTTTTTTCTCAAGCATCTACTTTTCAGAGAATAATTTGAAGAAAAAAAGTGGTAAAAAACGAGGGAAATGGGCTAAAAAGCGAAGTCTTTATTGCGTACACGCGATAATGACGTCATTGCCTTGAGAATGGGACAAAAGTATCTCTGACGTTATGAAATGTAGATGTGTATTATGTAGTATGTGAACATAGACCAGTCTAGGACTGTCCGGAGAGAACCGCCATGACGACGGAACGTCGACGAACCTTGCGCCGTGCCAAAGCACTACTTAAACCCGATTTTGCCCGAGTTATATTGCCCTATGCGAGGTTGACGAAAATACAGTCGCTATCCCCGTCTAACATTAGGCAACTCTAGCGTATCAAGGGTAAGCAAGGTGTGTTTTCTTCCTTGTGAATGTTGGCGTGTACATTCTATACCATCATCCTGGGATAATTTCAAGCAATTCATTAACCAATCTATCAATTCACATGTTATTGCCAGCCATCAACTTAAAAAAACCCCACCTAAAACACACTTACCATATTCAAATCCCAAAGTAATTACAGTGGCAGATTTATTTCAGCAAGACACCAATAGTAGTATAATGTGAGTAGGTTGCTGATATGGAGGTAGGTTGCTCACCACATGGAGGTAGGTTGCTGAAAAAGTGTGTAAACCTTGCTGATTTTTTCCCCTTCGCGCTTCGCGCTCCAGGAAAAAATCAGCAAGGTTTACACACTTTCAGCAACCTACCTCCATGTGGTGACCAACCCACCTCCATATCAGCAACCTACTCACATTAGCTCAGTTTTTTTTTTTATTTTTATTCATTTTCACTCAATTTACAAACATTAAAAATGATGAATCGACAAAAGTTTTCAAATATTTCAGCAAGAGAATATTTTTTCGGCATCCATTTATATTTCAGTTACATTATCACTTCCGTATTATCCTATTACAATGGTTCTAAAATCTATAAACTACATAAGTATGATAGGAAGCAATCAAACGGCCGAACCTCCTGGAAAAAAGTAAGTAGCATCCTGATGGTACATAACAGTGTTATAAAAATGATATGTTGAACAATATTGTACATGTTATTAAAATTTGCTTGTGTAAGACTCACTACTACGTATTAACAAAAAGATCTTGTATTACCATACCGTGCGGAACTGTATAAAACAGTCCTATGCAAGTTAATCAAGTTAGGCGATTCGGATTCTTGTCAAAATACAAGTAAATTTCAATTACACTAGTTTTATGCAAACATTATGGCGCATTACATATGAATTTGAAAGAAATAACTTCGGTAGGTATGAATTTCATAGTAACATGATAAAACGGGGTATGTAATAACATACTTAGTATACCCTTATTAAAACAACAATTACAACCCCTCAACATTATCATTGTTATCAAGAAAATTAAAAAACAACTTTACAATCCCTCAACATTGAATCCTTCAACATTACTTTGCCCTCTTGGAGCCTCGTCACTCTAATCATTTTTAGATTGATTTTATCAATCAGGGACATACGAATACCAAGCGATTGCCAAAGTCTCTGCTTGCATGTCAGGGCGTAATAGCGTACACAGACATGACAAGTGCAAAAATCACCCTCAACGTGTTCCATGGTGGGGTTTGGAACCCTGACGAACGGTACAGTGTGTCTGGTGGGGGTGATGAGTTTTGGCATACAGCCACCAATCACCATCTCCACGTACAGATGCATTGTAAAGATGGATATGTTCTTAATTCTGTCGTACTGTTTGTCTGAGTCTGTACTGGTCGGGACACTATCCCACAATGACTTGACAAGTCCTACAGGGCCCAAAGCTATGGATGAAACAATATTCAAATCCGCGGCTCCAAAAAAAGACAGCCATGTCGTGAGTTGCCAGCTGGGCGTATTGCTTAACTCCCGGCGTCAACTTTTGGTACCTGGTATCAACTTTTTCAAACTCGCCACCCGTGACCATGTAGCTTCTGGGTCCTCTGAGTCTGAGATTGGTCAGAGGGAAATCGTTCAAGTCATTGAGGGAAAGTAATCCCCCCACCTTTGTAAAATGTGTTTGGATCATGGCAATAGCAGCTATTGCCACTCTCATGTCTTGGGAGGCCATCCGGCTCATTTGCTGCCAGTTAAGATTGTTGTATCCTTTTTCCCACCCTCTAGATACCAGAGCTTGGAATTGTCACAACAAGGGTTGCCCATCCCGAATCATTGAAACACACGTGTTGCAGCAATTCCTCATCTGTCCTACCTGAAAATGGTAATTATCGGCCATTTTATCAACGGTATTCTTGCCAGAATAGCATTCTGTATTAAACCTATATCTAAGTCGTTTCCGTTCCCCATTCCTATAGATTGGTCTAAGTCCCACTGCATCCCTCCACCCCTCCCGAAAGATAGCTTCAAAAACCTCATTGCAATCCGAAGGTATCTGCAGATTGCAAGCTGATTGGAAATATGTTCGAACGAGGGGGTGGTTTCCGAGGCTGCAGTGGTTGCAGTACCGTCGTCATCAGAACTAACCTCCCCAAATATTTTAATGGTCATGTCGGGTACCTTATTTAGAAAACCGTCACCATTGGGACCGTAGTTGTCTAACTCTAAATGGTAACCATCCATGCTCTGAAACATACCCATGGCTCTCAACCTTTCCATTTGGGATTGCCTGATAAACCTAAATAGCTTAGTGGTCCATACCCTAAGAAATCTAGCATGTGTTTCCAAAGTCATAAGGCGCCAATACATGTGCATATCTTTGCCTAGTTTGGCCTCAACTGTTTCTTGGTCTTTCTGCATACTTAGAGATTCCTCGAGGCCCAAATAGATAACTCGAGGGCATCTTTGTTCTGCAGATGCCATCTGGAGTCCCAATTGCCTATTTTAAATATATAAAAAATGAAAAAAAATAAGATAGCTGCATTTTATACCATAATTATATCGACTTGTCAAAACTTTGTTCTAACTTAGCTTCTTCATGATACTTTTATTCATAAGTTGCATGGCTGGGCCAAAAGGTAGGGAGACTCCTATTGTTGTGGCGTGCCTGGTCCCGTCCATTTTCATGAACCAACTGCGTATGTCTAAGGTGGTACGCCCGTTAAAATAGCTGACCGAAGCCACCTGCCCCCCTGTAAATTCCAACCTCTGCCTTTGATCAATGGGTATGGTGTCCGACAAGTTATCGGTATCGGCCGTCAGTGCCTTTCTAAAATCTTCTTTGCACATACACAAAGTTTGGTAGTCTCTAACAGGTAGCATGTAAGCAAAAGCTGCATTGAGGGACTTAGACAGCTTTGAGCCCTTGGCACATTCTGAAATTTTAAAAGGTTTGGGTTTTATGGAGCCGGGTGTTACTAGTGCTTCAAGCACCTTGTCAGCTTTATGATGAAAATCGCTTACATTAATAATCATGATAATATCATTTAAACGTCTAACAAAATAACTGTATCCTAGACCATACACACTAATGTTTTTGCCCTTGTATTGAAATGTATATTTCATTGTCTTTCCCTGCTTTTTGGTTGACTTACATTCAAGGCCGTTTTTTAGAGTGGTTTTCTTTGGCATCTGCAGCTTGGGCCTAGTATTCTCCTTAGCCTCCTCAACCTCCTCCTCCTCCTCCTCTGGCTGATCTACAGGGTCTGTATCAGGTACATCCTCTGCTCTGTCGGTTCCTCCTCCTCAGTCTCCTCCTCCTCAGGCTCCTCAGACTGACGTTGAGCGAACTTCGTCCTCATCCGTCTCGTACCCCTCCTCATCCGCTTCCTCAGCCTCAGCTGTCTCCATTGGTAAAGTTTTCTTAACAATTGTCTTTTTGGGTGGTGTCGCCACCTCAGCCTCACTGTCCAAATCAGATAGCACAAGTGTTCTAGGTTTTTTGTTTTGTTTTTCCTAGCAGGTACCGGAGTTGTGACTATGGCTGCATCCTCGGCATCCGAGTCAGCCTCCGTGCTATGCGTTCTCTTCAGCGTGGTTACCGCCTTCTTTGGAGCTCTGGGAACTGTAGCGATTACCTTTTTGGCCGGCGTTTTCACGACTTTTTTGAGACCGGGTAGAGCCGGCCTCACTTTCGTCTGCTTCTTCAGCATGTCCTTACTGCTTGCAAACATTATGTTCTTTGATGATTTAGTAGCCATGATAATTGTAAGTATATTTTGTTGATATAAGTACAATTAATTGATGATGATTTGTTATATAATTTCGAAAAAACAATTTCAAGATTAATAGCAAGTTGTATTCAGGTTAACAGAAGTTATTTTGAATGATTAATAATGAGAAATGCAATCCTTTATATAGAAAAATCTCCCGGAAAAAACAGCACTTCTTACCCCTACAACTTTAGCACACCCGGTACCATTTGCTTACTTTTCTACAACTTTTGTACACCCGGCGCAATTTGCTTACTTTTTTACAACTTTTGTACAACTTTTGTACACCGGCCGTGTATGATTTGAGTATAAGATTAGCAACTTATGTACAGCGTGTATAAAATAAAAAACCCGACTTACAAATCATGCCGGGGGTGCAAACATTGATAATACAAGTTTATCATTCTTATCCAAATCCTCAGTATCAAAAAGTTTCATAATATTTTCAAAAGACATACCTCTAGCTCTAAGTTTTAGAAAAAACATGCAGTATAACCCGCACAATAAGGATAAATCAGGCTGAACCTGGATATGAGACCTCTTCACATTTTTAAAATTACTTAAGAACTCTTCGACGAGTTCGGGCCCCTCCTCGCCGAACGAGTCAAAAAAATCAATAGTGTCTGCATCAACAACATAATAACAGACCCAGTGTTCCCCACTTTCCCGCCTAACTTCAGTATTTGAGATGACAATATCGCCAGGAAAATACTCATGGGAGAACACTTCGTCGGCTCCGTGTACTCCATCATGTAACTTACAATCTGAATCTCTTAAAATGGGGTCTTGTTCTATCAAGTCTTGCAACTGAAATGTACTGAGCATGGCCATGTCAACCCTTTTTTATTCTATAATTTCTATTCCTACCGATCATACGGGATTGTCATCACTGCATCAAATTCTGCCAGCACCACTAACTTCAAATCATTGGTACGGGCCTCTTTATACTTTAAAAACAAACGCAACCCTCCCACCATATTCTCGTTGTAGTGATGCTCCCAGTGACGTCCGTCTTACGTCAAGTCGAAAGCATATATCCGATTCCCTCCATCCAGGTTCTTCAACCCGATGCTTTGTGAAGATTGTGTTAAACCCATTACATTTCTTAATCTGGCTCTCAATTCAACCTGTCCCATTCCTTCCTCTGTAAAAGTTGAACTCTCTCTTGGATAATACCGGCTGCCCGAAGCGACTTGTAGACTTTCCAATTTGGATTCATCATCAAAGAAAAACTGGTTTTGCGTCTTGTTCCCTGTCAATGTATCTTCTTTCACGTGCATAATGAAGATGCGTTTCGGTGTATTCTCAAACAAAGATTGGTTGAGGGAGAATGTCAGCGGAGTTTTTGGTAACGAAAGGACCTGCACTTTGACACTCTGGAACGGTATCATTACATCCTCCTTGATCCAGGCATTGGCTAATGCGGACACAGCGAACGGTGCTAGGGTTACCTTTCTAAACATCATTCGGGCTTTTCCTATGTAGATAGCTTCTGCCTCAGTATCATCTTTTGCTATTACGGTAGCCGCAAAGGGGCTCTCTTGAATCGGATATCTATCCGTATACCATCGGGTATTAGTTTGTGTGCATGGAAAATGTCAACTACTGGACATCCACAGTATTCGGTACATTTCTCTTTGTTCCGGAGTTGCTCGTTAGTCATTGAGGACGACTGAAACTTGTTGGCTGTGGCCGCTGTTTGCCCTCCTTTCCATTCCCATTCTTCCAACATACCTTCTGTGTACGTGGCGACTGCAGCCGCAGGTACGTAATCTGTCGGTTCTTCTTTTGGTAACGATGCTTGATACCACCCCTGTAACATACCTGTGGTCGTTTTCCAAAATGCATCAAAGGATAAGAGGGTTTGCAAGTAAGCTTTGTAGGGATACATCTGCATGGTGTCGGTTACTTTCACCCCGTTGAAGGAGACTTCCACATCCGACCATAACGTATGAAAGATATTTTTTTCATAAATGATTGTGTCTGTATCTTCTTCTTCGTCATTATCCTTCACTATTTGCAAATGCAGGTACAGTAGCGTGTGATAGAGGTCGATGAAGACACCTGTGGGTTGTGCCGGGATTATAAAATGGAGATCGCCCCTCCCCACTACCCCTGCTTGCGGATGCAACGTTTCATCCACGGTTCGAATAATGCTCGCCTGGCTAGGTGGGCCTTTTGAAAATAAATCCAAGCCGGGAATCTTTAATGAAAAGGAATGTACTGTTTCTGCTTTTTTTTTTTTTAAAGTCTGGCTCTTCGGAAGTATCCATGTTGACTGATTAAAAGATAATGGTTTTAAGAATTTCTCTCCTGATTGTTTTATAAGAAGCTTTATAGATTTGTCGGCTTGTACAGCACTCGCCGGCCATGATCAATTTTTATGTACTCGTCATGTTCCACATACACCAGCAAAGTGACCGGTTTCGCTAAAGCTGCTTTGAACGTGATTTTCACCGACAAAGCACCTTCTTCATTGAAATTAACTCCAACCCCTGCTGATCTTGCCGGTGTCAAGTCAAATCCGAAGATGGTATGTCCTTGAGTCCACTTGATAGGTGATAAGTTGATCGAATCGTTGGTGTTGGCTATGCCTAGAGCATCCAACAGACCCCGATATCCTTCCAGGTATGTCAGATCCTCTCCGCCCATGTTGAGCCGCATTTCCTGCTGCGGGTATTGCTGGTCTCCTGCCTTCAGCTGGATATGCGCGATTTTAAAGTGTTCCAGATACAATGGGTCTAGTAACTTGCTTCCTGCAAATGCTTCATTGTTGACCATAGCAATCAGGACTCGGTTTGGTATCACCCCCTTCATCACCGTATAGTGTATTGTGCGCATTCCTGATGCAACGGTATGATCAAACACCTTTGTACGCTTGAAAGGTATGATCACTCTTTGGCCGAGCCATTGCCTCTCAATTTGTAGCTTCTTTGCATCTGCTACTTTCACTCTATTGTAGACGAGTGTCGCTTTCGTGATAGCTAGAGCTATACTTTTGCCTTGGTTGTGGCATCTCCAAAGAGTAGATAAAAATCTGGTGCTGTCCTGTACAGCTTGATCCCCACATCAATCAGATTGGGTAACAGTTTGCTGGACTTGAACAAATCTACAATGAGAGGTCCCATAAGCTCAAACTGTTTTGCTGTTGTAATACCATCAGCTCTTGCAAGCATCCCGCGTTCCTTCCAACCTCCATGAAATGCATTGGAAGAGTAAAACGTGTTCGTCTTGTTGTGGGCTCTGTCTTTTTTCGGTACATCGTCATACCACCCGCTGTTCTTCAAAAAAGTATTTTTGGCCTCATAATCGTAACTCAGCAATGTTTCAAAATAGGCCTTGTACGGATACGTCGATGTCTGCTCGCTGACCTCAATCCCTCCCACCTTCAATGATATTTTGGAGAACAGCGAGTGTAGGATGTTATTGGTAAAGGACAGTTTGTCTGCTGCAGCTAGCGCAGAAGCATCGTTGTTCTTTAGTTTACATTCAATCAATAATTTAATAGAGTCCATGGCTAGGTATGTTTCGCCATCCCCGGTAAATTAAATTCCAGACTCCCAAAGTCTGTCAGGTCCCCCGTCACATGAAGTCTGTGATCCACAGTTTCTTCAATAGCATTCTGAATAGAAGGTATTGCAAAATATTGAAGTTCCGATCGGTCTACGAGTAACGCCATATTAACAGTATTTCTTTAACAGTTGCTGCAACTTTGCGTTCTTTTTAGCAGCAGCAGAGGTTGTCTTCTTTTTTGCAGCTGTCTTTTTCTTGGCTGGAGCTTTCTTTTTCTTGGTTGCTGGTCTTTTCTTCTTTGCAGGAGCTTTCTTTTTAGGTCTTCTCGCACTGCCTGACTGAGCAGCTTTTAATTTTTTCAGGAGATCCGCTGTCATTTTATCTCTTTCTCTGGCCGAGATTGAAGTAATTGACTTTTTACCCCCTTTCCTGAAACAATGTCTGCCGCCATATCTGCACCCACACGCATCCCCTGCTTGGCTAATCCGCGAGCTATGCCTGGTGCTTTCTTTATTGCAGTTGCCGCTGCCTTGGTAGCCATAGGTATTAACATACGTCCTAAAGCTCCAAAGATTCCTCCTATCCCCCCCTCTGGTATGGATTCCCGACATAAACCGCATGTGCCATGTTGCTCGTACAAATAGCTGAACAATAATGAATAAACAAGACCTCATTTCCTCCCTAAATAGTCTACAACCACAGCTGCTTTCTCCTGAAATGCAGAGAAATACTTATTCTACCTGCCCGGAAATGCACCGGGTACCCGATACCGTCAAAAACTGACAACTTAATCCGGGTCAACCGGTTATTACTAACGGGGGTATACCCTATGACTGCTGGTTGGTACCCACCGGATGTTTCAATATTACCATGCATGAGCAGCGGTACATCCATCCCTCCTACCCGAGTCGGCTCTACAATATCCGAATAAACATAGAGATGTCTTATTCTAGGTGTTCGCCATTTATGAGCGGCCGTAACCCACACGTGTGAGTCTTCACCTGAACCCCCAAACTGATCAATTACTACAGGTGTCCTATCATACCCTAAAGCATAGCAAATTCTCCCCTTTAGTTCTAGTTTATGTCCCGTAGATTTGAGACGCATAGCGTAATACCCTTCGGCATTCGTACCACCCTTGACACGGCTAACTAGTACTTGTTTGCCCGCAGCAGGTCTTATGAAATCCAGGGTGTCAAAAAAACCCAAGACATCCGAGTGGGTATCGGGTTCTGCAGGGTAACGAAAATTAAGTTTTTCCGGATCCGTACCCTTCATGGTGAATATAGCTTCACTGTTTTCAGGACCGTAAGCTTTCGCTTCAAAAGGGAAAACCGCCGATTGCACACCTACCTCCCAATTCCCTTCAAATTCTAACGGGACCTTTAATTGCATTTTCACCGTATTTTTACTGTAGGCTCCGGTAACATGCCAATAAAAATGATTTGCCATGTTAAAAGTGTTGTTTTACTTTTCAGAATACCAAATCAAGAATAAATAGCCCTACCCCGAATTCTACAGGGTACCCAATACCGTCATAAATTGAAATGTTGATATCTTCGACAACATTTACTTCTAGTGGTACGAAACGTAGGGTATGCGGCTTATATCCTCCTTTTGAAACGGTATTGGAATGCATTAGTAGCTTTGCCTCCTGCGCACCGATCCTACTCGGCTCTACCAAATTGCTATACATATATGTGTGACGTATTTGAGGGTATCTGAGAGGGTTCGGTGCCACATTCCAAGAGTTAGATATTTTTACATTCGCTTTGTTATACCCCAATACATAGCATATCCGGCCCCTAAGCGTAAGAATATGATCAGCATTGTTACTTTTGGCTTGGAAGTACCCATCCTTTAGTTTACCTGAAAAACCTGAGGGTGGGTCTTTCAAAAATTTTAGTCCTCTAACAAAGGTCCAATAATCGCCCGATTCTGTGATCTGTTTAAAAGTCAATTCTTTGCTATACGTAATACCCCCCAACGTTAACGTGTAGATAGCACTGCACGTTAAAGACCCATACGGAAGCGCTTCTGGGGGTAAACTAGCTTTGCGTACAGCGACCTCCTATTTTCCCTCCAGCATAATAAGATTTGCAAGCTTTGCCGAGGTACCAGTCACTACCCAATTGAAAGTCTCCATTATTTTTTAAATGGCTCTTTTAGGTCTGAAGTGTAAATCTATCACTGTGGCTCTGGAGGCAAAACCGACCTTTTTATCGCTGTCCGTATCGATCCATAAGCGCACTTTACTTATGATATTTTCAGACACCGGAACATACTTTACAAAAGCTGGTCTATACATAACCTCTCCATCAATAAGGTTTACGGTGGCTAATAAGGGACGCGTTTCACTATTGAAACTCTGTTCTTCGACAATATTACAAAATATGCGCAATTCCCCCACACCTTCGGTTATTGGGGGATTGCTAGCTTTTTTTTTGTTTTTTTTTTAACAGCAGTGCTCAATTCTATAGTAGCGTCTTCACCCGCCTCAAACCCGTAATAGCTGACTAGCGGACCTTGTATGGATAGGCTTTGGGCTTCTCCACCCAAAGCTAAACTGAACTTTAGATCATCTTCTTCTGTAACTAACAAATATTTCCGAAGATGTGCAGGTAGCCACGTTTTTGATAATAAGGCATTTATGCCGACATCCCTCAAAGGTAACACAGCTTTTTGGGGTCGTACGGTCGTTGATACCTATGGTTAACACGGTGTTTGCATTGGATACCAAAAAGATATCATCTGGAAAATAAGCTGCCTGCACACCCACTTCCCATTCCCCTTTTAAAATAATAGGTCTAGGAGGAGGACAAGTAAAATCAGATGTGGTATTATTGGGGAATCTGTCCATACCCGCATTGCTAGGTACAACCCAAACAAATTCCATTTTTTTAAACAAAATTCGTAGCAGGTATCCAAGAATTAAATTTAGGACCGTACCCTAACCACTTGACTAAGGACTCTTTCTGATTTCCTTGCCCCCTGGTCTGAAGCACTTTTTCGACTTTAAATATTTCAGGTGTGTCAACCTTTTGAATCTCTTCGAAATAAAATGAACCTGTGAGCGGTTCGGCAAGCTGATCTGTCAATTTATACACAGTTCGCTTGTGTTTAATTACATCTGTTACTTCAAAAATTTTGACAGACCAATTCTCATAATAGCCTCTGCCAAACTTACCCCTATCTTTAGCAATACGCACTTTATCACCTACAGCTATAGCATTAGAGTTACTTTCTTTTTTCAAATCCCCATACAAGTTTTTCCACACTTCTTTTTGATTAGTATCATTGACTTCATTAGGAGACATTTTAATAGCCGAATGATAACGTTTATTGTATCCTTCCTCAACATCCGTTAATACATCTATCCAATTTGTATTGCCAACGAAAGTGAAATATTTCCATAACGTGTTTTTAACTGATTTGTTAAATCTTTTAACAATACTAGCCTTCACATCGCTATCTGTTGAAAATAATTTGATTTCATGCTGAGCTAAAAGCTCTTTTACTTCCTTGTTATAAAATTCTTTCCCCTTATCAGTTTGTAATTTTAAAGGTGTGTGATCGGTTCTTGCGAGAATAGAAGTTAACGCTTCAGCTACGAGAATGCCTGTTTTCCGTTTGATAGGTTCAAGCCAGCCTTTTTTCGAAAATACATCGATCACTGCCAAAATAAAATTAAAGCCTCTATTCTGATTCGAAATATTTTTCATAGACATCAGATCGGCCTGCCACTGCTCCCCCTCGCCAAACACTCTTACATGGGTTCTAGGGTAATGTTTTAATTTGGGTTTGTGCAGACTGGCCGTTTCCTGTAGCTGCACCCAGTTCTTCAATGTCTTCACCGGCACGCTCTCCCTGTGTCGGGTTGCGACGCTTTGACCTACGAAACCAAGAGGTTCCGATAGTTTGTACCAGTTGTTTAATACGGTTTTTTTGTCGGCCATCCGTAGAATCCCGGTACACAGTACCTCCGCAACAAGAACAAACACAATTAATTTTTTGAGAAACTCTGACAAATTGAGAGATGGAAGTCCAGCCATTTTACAGTATTTTCCAGTCCTTTAATAACCCTCTTACACCGGTTTCTCGTTCCACTGTTTCAGGTATACTTTTCTTAATTTCATCAAATAATAACCTGTCGTCTTCATCAGAGTCTCCTTTTATACTATCGTCTGTATCCGGATTGTCACCAAAAAGTCTCTTTTCCTGCACCTCCTGCTGCAGAGCACGGTTAGGTATTACCCCTATAGGTATTTTTGATTCAGCTAACAGTTCAATGAATTGTGGCATGCCTCTAGCATCAATACGTCTCATAGGCGAAGCGCTCTGTAGCAACAGGTCACTCAAATTTGATCCTTTTATGGGGGCCCCATCATAGTACAACAAATTCCCCTCCTCGTTAACCGACCCTTGTATTGTATTGAGGAAACTTTTTGTTTTCGCTATCTCTTTATCACTGAGCGAATGTTCCATGATTGGAGGTATCTCAAATTGGGTGCTCGTGGGTGTTGCCTTATACAGGAACATTTTAATTAGGGCTTCTATGGGTCTGGCAAAAGGGGTGTGCCTTTGAAGATTTACATTGTCGTGCTGTTTAAAGTCATGCATTAACCGAGCATACCGCTTCATTTTTTCGTCAGGATCTAAAGAACTTTCCAGCACACTACGCATCTCGGTATCTATATCTTTCAGGTATTTAGTTTCAGGGGTAGGCATGTTGTAACCTGTGGACATGGTCTGATATTGAGCCAAGGGTATTAGAACAGACTTCTTCATCTTGAAGAGTTATAATGGGTCGACTAATATAAAAACTCTGCTTTTATAAGATTATCTCCTTTTAAGTGGAGGTTTCCATGAAGGCTGTGAAAAGCCAAATATCTTTGCCAATCCTTTTCCGACTCCGCTGGTGTCTACTTTAGGTGTTTTCTCAAACAAATGTTTTGGTATTCCTACTACTGTGCCAACTGTTTGAAGCACCGGTTTTATAACCTTTTGGTAAAAATTGGCCCTGCCTTTTTGACCTCTGCACTTGCAAACATTTGTTTCAAAAACTTGTCTTCTTTCTTTTACAGGAATCTCACCCATGCTCAGCACTTTCATCACTGAAGAATAAGGAGACATAGGTCTCATTTCACTCTCAGGTAAAACAACATTACCATTCAATATATTCAGACATATTTCTCTTAATGTATTGTACAAATCATCATTCATACAACTTTGCCAAAAAATCCGGTCTTTTACCGGCATACTAGGAATACAAAATAAACTTAATTCTTTACTGTGTTTGGTAATATTACGAAGCTTTGCAGGGTATGCCTTCCTAACTAATCAATTAGATAACTGTATTGCGGACCTTCACCAAAAACATTCGTCTGTAATTTTAAGCTGAGTGACGTGCCGGCCTTAAAGCTCAAGAATAAATAGCCGTGAGGATGGGAGGTTGCGTCCTTATATACCTCCAGAAAATCGTTGCCCTTCTTACCCCCCCGGTACATCTGCTTTGACAAACTTGTCACAATACTCATGTCCGCAGGATTTTTAAATAAAGATATATAATTCGAATTCAATTTGATTTCTCTGTCTCCGTTAAAAAATAAATTCTGTACAAGGAGGATAACAGAAACATTCGCGTGGTGGCTACCACGAGTGAATAATTTGGTGACCACGTCACCTTCTTTACCTGCTTACTCGGACATAAGATCATCAATTACTATTACATTATGTTGCGATTTATCAATATTACTAAGAAAGTTTGAAGGTGGCAAGCCTTCTGCAAATTCAAAAATAGGTGTAGACGGCACGTCAGTAAACTTAGATTGCCAAATACCGTAAAACCAATATACTTTATTAATGGGGATACTAAAATATCCTTCTGTGATGGCTTTCAACACATGTACCGTTTTACCACTGCCAGACGGTCCCCAAATGAACCAAGTACCCTTGGCCTGGAGTGTAGTGTCAAATGTCTCGGCCATCATAGAAGGATTACGTCAAAAGCGCACGTTTCAATGTTTTGGGGGAAATTGAAAAGATTTGCGCTTTTTTTTCTTGTGGTCAGTACCTTTAGGTAGAGCTTTTGCTAAAGAAAATAACGCGGCTCTAGAATCAGCGGGTTGTGCAAAGGTAGGAGGTTGAGGATCAAATGGGGCAAAAGTTGAAATTTTTACGGGTGATGGAGGTAAAGGTTTTATAAATTTTGAGGGGTAACGGAAAGGAATTACTTCGCTGGCAGAGACAAAGGGTTTGAAGGGTTGAATGTAAGAAGTACTGGGCACAGCTGCACTTATTGAAGTGTCAGGTTGAAATGACTCGAAAACTCTTTTCTTCTGGCTGGCCCCTTGTTCTCAACTTCTTCTACATGCAGCCGCTTTTTTGCTGTAAGTTTAAAATTATGTTTTGCTTTTTTTGCAGATGGAGCGGTCTTTGGTGTGTCTGAGATTGGTCTCTTGAAGTGTGTACCAGCGAAGAACTTTGTGGAAGGTGTTACTGTAGGTGCACACAAAGGAGGTACGTATTTTTTAAACTGGGTGATTTTTTTAATTTCGGGGGGAAACTTCAAGTGTTGTTGAACAAGATTGGGTATTGGGCGATCTGTAGAGGTTTTGAATTGGTTGGTCCTGATCAAAATACATTTTGCTTGTTTAGGGGTTTCCGGTTTAAACAGAGAATTTGGTCTGAACTGTATTACCGACTTGAACACTGGAGAATGTGGGGGCGATTGTTCAGGGGATGATAACGAGATGTAGGGGGTCTGAGGTGGTGTAAGTGATTGAGCAGGCTTAACAGCAGTGGGAGGTAATACTGGAGGTTGAGGTGTAGGATTTGGAGGAGTATGAATTTCAGCAACGACCTGCAGAGATGTCTTTCTTTTTGTTTTTTCAAAACCCCAAGGTAATGTGGAATAATCCGGTTTGATCAATCTCTTGTCATATACAGGTTTGTAATCTTTTAGTAATACCTTGGAAATCACTTCGGTAGGGCCTTGACGACCAATTTAGTGTGAGTATTTGACTGTGAGGGTGTAATCCTCGACAGGTGCACCGGACATCATACTATCAATTTGTGTTTTGATAGTATCAAAATTGACAATCTCTGAGGAGCTGTAATTCAAAGTGATACCCCGTACTTTGCATACCTCGTCTAAGGTCCCAACCCCGTCAGTTACTTTGTAGGCGTAGTTCTTCGGTCCGCCACTTACAAACTCGGAGATCCACACTTCATCGTTTGGGCTGTCTTTATACCCGTCCAGCTCGTCTGTTAAGTCTCCTAGGAAGTCGCCCAAGGGTACATCGAGGTCCTCCGAATCCTTCTGCACGTACAGGACGGAATCCGTATCGAAATACAGCACACGGTCGCCAAGTTGGTCGAGCAACTCGTACAACTTCAAACGCGCTTGAGCAGTTGTAAAGGCAGCAATGAACACGTTGTTCTGCCCCCCGCCCATCACCCATTCCTCTTTGTCCGCATACGAGACCATGGCCGTGGCATCATCCAAAAAAGCGACATTGGACACTTTTTTGGTATTGTCCGTGAGCAGTTTGAAAAATTCAAGACACGTGGTTATGAATTCTGTTTGAGGAAGGTTTGCTCGTTGGCCAAACTTTCACCAAAAAGAATTCAACATCAACTTGAACAGTGCTCGTTTTCCTGGATTTTTCTTGATATTTTCCATATCAAGCTGAATACCTTCAGAAAGAAAATAGCTTTCGACATAATCCTCCTTGTCAGCATCCGTTTTACACCAGGACGGAATCCACTGGCCTCAGCCTTCAGTTTCAGCATGGTGTTGATATATTTACTAAACAAGCCCTGCTGGTCCTCTGATTCTTGGCGATGCTCTTCAAAATTCCAAGCCTCGGAAATTTCTCAAATTTGGTACCCGTGCTCAAGCGCCCTTGCAAGTTTGAGATGCGTCCATGTACCCCAAAATGAACGTTCTTCATCTGTGTGCGAACATATCCTGTCGCCATCTTCCGCACACTTAACACAAAGCGGAAACATGAGCTTGTCGTTAACCTTGACAGGCAAGACAGGGTGTAACAAGCCTGTTGGTGCTAGAACCTTGCACATGAGGAAACTGTAAATATCAGTAAATTCCTCAGGTGCCAGGTCTCGCACAATTTCAGGGTGTCCGACAGGATATGAGCCTCTCTTGTTGACGTATGGGTACAGAAAACAAAAATCCACATAATTATTTTTTTCGTCCTCTGCACATTTGTGATACATCTTGGATACATTGGTCCTCCCGCCAAAAAATGCATCCCTAGGATTAAAAGCCTTTTGTATGACCTTACCGGCAAGAAATTTCTTCACTTTCTCATCATTCAGTTTCATCATATTCCACACACATTCCCAGATCTCCTCTACAAAAAAACCACCCGCCTCCAGTTTCTCAATCTTTTGCTCAGTCTTGTCTCGTGCTACGCCCATGGTCTCATTGCCGT
The DNA here is from genome assembly GCA_020152595.1 of Chiridota heheva. Taxonomy (NCBI): domain Eukaryota; kingdom Metazoa; phylum Echinodermata; class Holothuroidea; order Apodida; family Chiridotidae; genus Chiridota; species Chiridota heheva. The sequence goes on along the minus strand of JAIGNY010001483.1, from coordinate 590,200 downwards.
ACGGGACCAGAACGGCTCTGTCAGGAAAACACTTCAAACAACTGTAGTAGGGGCACCCTTGGAATTCAAACAATCTTTTTCCGCATTTGCCATCCACAAAAAATTCACCCATCTTTGCTTCGCCTTCTTCTGACTCAGCCGTTTGGATGGTGCTCTGTAAATGAACGGATCGATACCTCAACCATTTATTTGCTTTGAGTGACTGAGTCCTTTTCCCCGCCCTACCACCAGAATGTACCACTGCCAATGTCTTAGGTATGATGTAATCCTTGCCGAAAACACGCATACAAACAGAGGCAATGGCTATGTCATGCTCGAAGGGGTCAAACCCACATGCTTCAATAAAAAAGGTCTTTAAGCTCACACATCCCTCTTTCAATATGCATACATCAACTCTTTCTTCATACAAAATCTCTTACCGGCTTGATGCTCGTGCCACTCCAGAAAGATGCTCTCTTCTGCGAAAACATCTGATCCGGGTCATACATGTCCTTAGAGGGCCACTCCCCATCATAGTTGTCGTTAGAACCGTCATTTAGCAAGTATGGAAAATAACCTTTCTCACGCTCCTCCAAATCAAATGTTTTAGGGAACTTGGCTAGGGCCATGGGTAAGAAGTTAAGGGAATCAATAAAACGGAATTGCGGGGTAGTATTGCTTTTGGAAACGTGCGCCTTTGACGTTAAACTTAAAATCTTATTGCCGTTCATTATAATATTGAATTTAACCCCCTTCGGCTGAGCTCTTTCAGCACGAACCCCCGTCATACCCCTTAAAGTTGTGCGCTACATAAGTCAGACCAAAATTATCCGAATCTAAAACAAAATCAATGAATTTCTGGAGAGTGCGGGGCCCACTAAAAGTAAAACATTTTTTGTGGGAATACGATGGGCAAATAATATCTAAATTGCGTTCCTGTTCACAAGCATCGCATGTTTTAATACCCATACAATAATTGGGTTTGTGCTCTTCGATGCCCGCTACATTGGGCGGTAATATGTAGCTCTCAAAGTCGAAGTACATATATTTCATACTTGTTTTGACAACCCCTTTTTTGGGTTTGGGCAATGGCGTAATGATGCTGCTGTCTGCCTACAATTCCTGCAACACTTTGGTATCGCAGAAATGTTTATTGCTACCTAAAGTCTTGTTGCACAGAGGGCAACCTTTCACAATTCGCATATCGATAGATCACTTCTTTCCATATATTTTGTTGACTTGTGGTTATTATAACATGTCTTGCTTGGAAACAGGCGATAGCATGCGTTACAAGTAAGCCACCCTCCCTCCCTACAGCAATTCCCAATTCCAGCCCTACAATAATTACAGCGGGACCTGCACCTGTATGTCTTAAGTTGACTGCAAACCTTGCAACATTTAAAACAAAAAGCGCGCAGCTAGAAAAGAAGGAACTGAACTAATTACATCAAAGTGATTCTTGTTAAAAAATAAACATAAACGTTGCTCTTTTTTTACACTACCTTTGAACAACATTAATGCATGCAAATTCTCTTGGAAAACGAAAATCTGGAAATTAGGGAAAACTTTTTGAAACTTATCTAGTGATTCCAAGGTACCACATTCTTCGGTGTCAACACCTGCTTGTGCGCAAAGAAGCTCCGCTTGAATTTCTTGGGCTTCAAAATCACCCCTAAATTTGTCTTTGGAATAACGGGACATTTTGTCGAACTTCAATTTAGCCACGAGAAGAGCTTGGGGCAAACAAAGTTTGCCTGTGGTCGTTATGGGAATAAAATTACACGCGGTGCGGAAAAATGTTTGACACTTTACCGTGTCTGTTTCCTCACCGCTACCCTTTCCCTGAGGCATTGCAATGTGGGTTAACTCAATGATCAAATGATCGCCAACACCAAAATCTCGTTTGCTTTGCATAACATTTTCGATACGCTGCATCAAACGTTCTACGGTAAGCTGGTCTACACTACCGAATGGGATACCTATGGGGTAATCTAAACTTTCGCCTGTAATGCTAAAAGAAACTTTATCAAAGGAATTAAACTTATTAAGAAGCGCATGCAAAATTATTTCTAATAAAACTCGAAACGATTGGAAACGATTTGGCACATCTTCCATCAGGCGTTCCAAAACAGAATCGAAAAAGTCGATTTTGTCGACTTGAATTTTGTGATTGCTACTCTATTGGTTTCGTGAATCGAAAGCAGATTCTTGTATTCATTGACAACAGAGGCAATATGATTTAAATCGAATGAATGATTTACCTCTTCGTTTCCATCCGTTTCGAGGGCCTCCATCAATGCGCCGAAGGCGCTAGAGGCCTGGTTAGCGCCTTTGACTTGTACATTTTCTGAATCATCTTCCTGAGAATCGGGGCACAAAACTTCCGGGCCTATGTCGGCTTGTGTGCAGCTTAGGAGAAATTCTTCTCGAAAGAAATCATTGGGCCCCGATTCTGAGGTAGATCCTTCCGTTAAAAATAAGTTTTCTGATCCAGCAGAATCCTCGCCTGTTTCCGGCACCACAGCTTCCTCGCTAGCGTCCGTTACCAGTTCCGCCTCCACCAGTTCAGACTCCACAGCCTTTGCCGCCTCCACCAGAGATTCCACGCTAGCGTCCGTTAACAGTTCAGCCTCTACAGCCTTTGCCGACTCCACCAGAGCAGCCACTGCTTTTGCCGCCTCCTCCAGAGCAGCCTCAGTGGATTCCCCAGCGGATTCCTCAGATTCCTTCTCAACAGCAACAGCAGCAGCAGATTCCTCAGCAACAGCAGCAGTAGCAGATTTCTCAGCAGATTCCTCCATTTCCATTTTTTCAGCCTCAACCTTAACATCCTCCTCATCTGAAACGTGCAGCACATCACTCACTTTAATCGAGTCCCCGCTTGAGCTACTACTACTCTTTATCTCATCCTCACTATCACTGTCTTCACTATCCGCCTCATAATTGTAACTGTCCCTCTGGCTATCATAAGTAGCTTCGCTGTCACTAACCTCCAAATCCGCATTTTTCGAAAACAGTTTATCTTTAAGCTCGTCCAAAGTTTTTTGTCCTTTCTTATAAAAGAAACCGTACCACTCTCCGAAACGTTACGAAACATTGGTGTACAATTAGGCATTAACGTCCCATCGGCTCTTTGCCATTCCCTTTGGAAAACACGAAGCCTTTTTTGAGCAAGTCAATTTGACGCCAAGCCATTTTAATAAAATATCAGAAAAACTTTGATTTTTTTAGGAGAAGTGATAAGTTGGAAAAGGCTACTTATTTTTTTTATACTAGATTTCCGCGCCTAAAAATGAGAGAGCGGGTCAATCAAATTATTCACGATTAGCTATTAATACAAAAAACAAATATCAGTTCCGATTAGCAACCCAATTAAAATTTGCTGCTTTAAACAAAAACAAAGAAAATTGTTATAGCAATAAATTAAGCTGTCAATCATAAATGCGACCTTTCACTTTTGCAAATTGTGACGTTTTACATTTTTTGCCAGGTGTGTATAATTTACATTTTTGCCACGTGTGTATGATTTGCAGATAATCTAGTTTCGAATATGTGAGTAGGTTGCTGATTTTTGAAGGGTAAGATTTGTAAATTATTTCTCTATAAGTAGGGTGATCCCGGCTGGATGGGGTGGCCAGGGGGCAAAGACACATGGATACCAACAACACTTAAGGAATTTTTTTTCTTTCCTAATCCAAATTAATACATTTTAGTCCAAATTAATACTTCTAGGTCAAATTAATACATCCAAGTCCAAATAATCATAATTATCTAAGTCCAAACAAATACTTAATATATTTTCAAAACTCTGAGCTAATGTGAGTAGGTTGCTGATATGGAGGTGGGTTGGTCACCACATGGAGGTAGGTTGCTGAAAGTGTGTAAACCTTGCTGATTTTTTCCCCTTCGCGCTTCGCGCGCTCCAGGGAAAAAATCAGCAAGGTTTACACACTTTTTCAGCAACCTACCTCCATGTGGTGAGCAACCTACCTCCATATCAGCAGCCTACTCACATTATACTACTACCAATAAATGACGCAACCCCGTACTTTAGGATCAGGCTCATATTCCACCACCCCTGCTGTTTACCTAAACGACGACGATTGGGCTCTCTTCTTATAGTGAGTCATGGTAATCAAAGCACGCAGTGTGCACTGTAATACACCACAGTAAATATAACACGAAATATTAATACGTTATAACTCAATTTATAATAACACGTTGTGGTTGTTAGTGTAGCTGACGAATGCTATGAATGATAAAACAAAATCTTCAGCCCGCTTTTAAATGTTCAGTCTTGAATGACATTCAATACTGTTGCCATATATGCTCCTCCTGTTTCTTCTTGTTCTTCTTGTTCTTGTTCTTGTTCTTCTTGTTCTTCTTGTTCTTCTTCTTGTTCTTCTTGTTCTTGTTCTTCTTGTTCTTGTTCTTGTTCTTGTTCTTCTTGTTCTTGTTCTTGTTCTTCTTGTTCTTGTTCTTGTTCTTGTTCTTCTTGTTCTTGTTCTTCTTGTTCTTGTTCTTGTTCTTGTTCTTCTTGTTCTTGTTCTTCTTGTTCTTGTTCTTGTTCTTGTTCTTCTTGTTCTTGTTCTTGTTCTTCTTGTTCTTGTTCTTCTTCTTGTTCTTCTTGTTCTTCTTGTTCTTCTTCTTGTTCTTGTTCTTGTTCTTGTTCTTGTTCTTCTTCTTCTTCTTCTTCTTCTTCTTCTTCTTCTTCTTCTTCTTCTTCTTCTTCTTCTTCTTCTTCTTCTTCTTCTTCTTCTTCTTCTTCTTCTTCTTCTTCTTCTTCTTGTTCTTCTTCTTCTTCTTCTTCTTCTTCTTCTTCTTCTTCTTCTTCTTCTTCTTCTTGTTCTTCTTCTTCTTCTTCTTCTTCTTCTTCTTCTTCTTCTTCTTCTTCTTCTTCTTCTTCTTCTTCTTCTTCTTCTTCTTCTTCTTCTTCTTCTTCTTCTTCTTCTTCTTCTTGTTCTTCTTCTTCTTCTTGTTCTTGTTCTTCTTCTTCTTCTTCTTCTTGTTCTTCTTCTTCTTGTTCTTGTTCTTGTTCTTGTTCTTCTTGTTGTTCTTCTTCTTCTTGTTGTTCTTCTTCTTCTTGTTGTTCTTGTTCTTGTTCTTGTTCTTGTTCTTCTTCTTCTTCTTCTTCTTCTTCTTCTTCTTCTTCTTCTTCTTCTTCTTCTTCTTCTTCTTCTTCTTCTTCTTCTTCTTCTTCTTCTTCTTCTTCTTCTTCTTCTTCTTCTTCTTCTTCTTCTTCTTCTTCTTCTTCTTCTTCTTCTTCTTCTTCTTCTTCTTCTTCTTCTTCTTCTTCTTCTTCTTCTTCTTCTTCTTCTTCTTCTTCTTCTTCTTCTTCTTCTTCTTCTTCTTCTTCTTCTTCTTCTTCTTCTTCTTCTTCTTCTTCTTCTTCTTCTTCTTCTTCTTCTTCTTCTTCTTCTTCTTTTTTTTAAAGCGCAGTTCTGTCCTGTCATTACCAAAAATATCGACTGATCTACACAAAACGCGTCATTCAGCCCAATCTCACAACCATCCCGTACGGGTATTAAGCCTTTCATCCCACAAGTCCCCTTACTTGAAACGGACAGGTTCGTCTACGACAATAGGGTGATTCAATTAGACCACACTGCTGAATGCTTGAATGCCAACATTCGTAACTCAAGATACGATGAAACCCTAATGAGGGCGGAAGGAGGGAAAAGAGCTACCATGGCTTGCCTCCTACGGTATCCTGCGTTGGTTGGGGCAGGTACTTTTACCATACAATCACCTGGTACACCCAGTCAGGAAAAGCTATACACCTCGTGAAAAGGACTCTGCGGAACAATCGAGACTATCTTGTGATGGCAATCCGATGACCCAGATGAATCCCGCTATACAGGTAGGGATTGGCTGGAACATCTCAGGGGCCGCTATACAGGTAGTGTCCAATCCAAAGCTCCGTCGTCGAAACTATCTTGTGACGCAATCCGATGACCCAAAGGGAAAATCTCAGAGGCTGATATACAGATAGTGGCCAATCAGAAGCTCCGTTGTCGAGACTATGTTGTGATGGCAATCTGATGACCTAGAACATCTCAGGGGCCACTATACAGGTAGTGACCAATCTGAAGTTAGCATTAAGTATATGCAAATGAATAAAAATCTCAGAGGTCAATTTACAGACCCCGACCAATCTGATGACCAAGAGGGAATAGCTCAGGGGCCGCTATATAGGCCCAGACTGTCCGGGCCTGTATAGTCGCCCTCACTACTAATGCCATCAAGAAAGTATGTATATGTTTTCTATTATAATCAATCATAGCATTCAACAGTATATACTATGCAGATTTACATTATTATTGATATGCACTGTCAAATGTGACATATTTCATGTGTGATATTTAATACAAAATATTCATGAAAAGTACAGTCTATGAAAGATTTTTTTTTATCAGAATCACTACTCAGCAATCACAGCAGAAATGTTAAAAAAAAATACATTTCATATTATTAACATAGGTCAGGCAGCCATACCGCTGGAAGCTAATTATCTGTACAAATAGTCCAACCTGTTAAACCGTATGTTAGTAATCATGCAAAAAAGTGTGTATGTCAAAAAGCTTTTCGGATACTCGTCCGAAAAAAATACAACATCTTAATACCCCCTCACCAACCCTCTACGTGTTGTACACCCCATTATGGGGGCACTCGGGGGAGTATCATGGAACATGGTTGCCCCTTGATACCATGATGCTTTACAGTAGTCCCCCTCAAGGCTTCCCGATCCTGCTTGGGGAGAACAAAATTAAATTTACGCCAAAATCGTCCCTTTGCACGAAAGCTGTGGAAATGCATGTGGAGAGGGCACGTACAGAAGAATGGCCCCCTTTGGTAGTGCGCATGCAGGGGTTATTGTGGAATTGGAACAATTGATTCGCTTTTGCGGGCATCATGTCGCCAATCCGTTTGATACGAACACGGCCAATGGCGAAACAAAAATAGTTTGGCACCGTGTCCATAGACAATTTCATGCACTGGGCCAGTACTGAACACGACGAACCTGGAACAATGGTCCTAGCACTAGAACGGAATGGAATTATGTCAAAATAGCCGTAAGGTGTAATTTGAGAATAAACAAAAAAGGACCCCATGTCGGCATTCCTTAGGCGGGAAACACGCGGCTTACCCTCCTTCTTGATAGTATAGTACCCCTCCTTCCTGAATTGCCCTGTCTTGAAGTAAAAGGATGTGGGGCCCCTCAACTGTAGGGTGGCAAGTTCGCTGTCTTGCAAATCACAGAGAGATAACAAGGTACTCACCTTTGTATAATGCGTCTGCAGCATTGTAATAAATCCTTGCGCGAGGCGCAGATTTATCATCATACGGCCCAGAATGTCGGCAGGCTTCTTCTTGTTATAATACCTCATAGTATTCTCATACTGATGGGTCCCGCGGCACTGAGGAGTCATACACCTCGGTCACATGCTTATACCATCTACATTTTCACCTTATCCAACTCCCTGAAGCGACCGCTAATAGTGTCTAAATGTTCTGAACAAGAAGTCCCCTCCCACTGAGTAAACTGATAGCCACCCTTGGTAGCATACGGGCACCCGTCCTGGAGCATTTGCTCAACTAATATAACGGTTGGTCTATTGGACAGCCTTGAGGTAACGGCATAGGGCCAGCATCCTGTCCAGCTTGTCCTCGTTGTGAGTGAACATTTATTCTCCCGAATCCACCCCGTCTTCCCCCCGGCATGGTCATACCCGGTATCTTACTAAGTATATCCATGTGCTGGTCGTCATAGTAATTTAAGGCCAAATGGTCACAGTCTAAATTTGAAAAAATACCCGCCAGCTGCAACCGACCCTGTTGAGAATTTCGTACAAAGCGGTACATGGCCCGGAACCAGACCTCTAAAAAATTACCGTGCATCGCAAGACATACCACATGGTCATACCACAGGGCCTCCTTTAACTGGATCTTTATCCATCCGGTGGCACCAGCTCTCATATAGTCCTTAAGTACTGTGTAAATGTTTTGAGCGGCGGACTCATTCTCTCTGTGCCAGTGGGACCCCCAATCACCTACAGCAAAGTAAATGATGCGTAATGAGTAACAATGCAATCATTCCCCCTTCTTCATTAGTCTCTTCGACATAGATTTACTTAATAGGCACATTGCACATATCATTGACAAACTAATACCAATTGATGTTGGCTGTCGTTCGCAGTCAAGCTTGTAAAACCAGTTACGGAAATCATGCTTGCTGCTTCCCCCAAAATGATTTACGGATACCACCTGTGTGGGGGAAAGTTCTAATCTGCACCTCTCGTTCAATGGTGGCGAGTCCCCCATGAATCTTTTGTAATGTCACCGATATCTGTCATAGCTGCCATAAACTCCTCCTTATGATCCCTTATAGTCTTATAGTCGTTTACAGAGATAGTATACATGAGTACATGCGCCGGTGACTTAGCGGTCCCCTTTTGCTTGGGCTTATCTGTAACCTTTAGTGGCTTTTCAGCCTTCTTCCTCCTTCTTTATCTCCGTCCCGGCCAGCTGGGATGAAACTCTACTAAAGTCTGACACCGAAAACAACATTACAATATTCTCTACCCGCCTCACAAAATATGCATAACCTAACGCATAAACATGAAATGTTTTACTGTTATACTGTTTTACTACAAGACTACTTGTGTGCCAACTCACTACAAAACTCCCTCCAATCTGCCTACCGCAAGAATCACTCAACAGAAACTGCCCTGTTACGCATTTACAATGATCTTCTCCTTGCTACTGATGACCACAAAGAGTCACTCCTTGTCCTCCTCGACCTTAGTGCAGCATTTGACACTATTGACCATCAAATTCTGTTTAATAGGCTGCATACTGTGTACGGTTTGGATGGAATCACTCTCAATTGGATGAAATCATATTTTGCAAACCGCTCGCAGGTTGTAAGCATTAAAGATAAAAACTCTTCGCCTCGGCATCTCGTCTATGGAGTGCCTCAAGGATCAGTAATCGGACCACCTGTTTTTACATACTATACTTCCCCTATGGAAAGTATTATCACATCTCATGGCCTGCATGGGATGATTTATGCAGATGATACACAGGTTTATGTGTCAATGAATAGAAACGAAAAAGACCAGAGTATTGCAAAACTTGAATCGTGTGTAGAGGAAATCAAGACATGGTGTGCAGACAACAAACTAATTCTTAATGATAGTAAAACTGAAGTAATTCATATTTCGTCACGTTTTCTAAGCACTACTCCAGTTTCCTCTGTTATGATTGGTAATTCATGTATATCTCCTGTTTCCTGTGTTAAAGACCTGGGTGTTATTTTTGATGATAAGCTTACACTGCTGCCACATGTAAATAATATATGCCGCTCCGCTTCACTTGCCATCAGAAAAATCAGCCAAATTCGTAAATATCTTGATCAAAAGTCAACTGAGACACTTATTCACGCATTTGTATCATCCAGACTTGATTGTTGCAACAGTATCTTATTTGGACTTCCTTCTCAACAAATCTCAAAGCTTCAGCGCATTCAAAACACTGCTGCCAGATTAGTTACTCTCACAAGTAAGAAATCTCACATTAAACCCATCCTCCACCAACTTCATTGGCTTCCTATATGTGAAAGAATAAACTACAAGCTTCTCACCCTCACATACAAAGCCATCCATGGTCTTGCTCCAAATTATATTTCCAACTTACTCACCTTACAATTACCAACTCGCTCACTCAGATCTAATAGTGCTATTCTCCTAAAGCCGCCAAAAATTAACACCAAGACTTACGGTGAACGTTCTTTTCAATATGCAGCCCCCAAACTCTGGAACATTCTCCCAATCTACATCAGAAATGCCCCTACTTTAGATATTTTTAAGAGTGTATTGAAAACACACCTTTTCATGAGTTCCCCTCATTGGAACTTGTAACTTTATCCTGCTTGTATCTTTTTAAGTATGGTTTTTTGTTCTCTTACTGTTTGTATCTTAGGGTTTTCTCATGTTATATTTGTTTATGTAAAGCGCATTGAGACCGTTTGGTATAATGCGCTATATAAAAATGTATTATTATTATTATTATTATAATATAAGAACATGTATTTGTTAAACTTGTCCTTAAATTTCAGCCCATTCTTCTCGGTCTTGATAGATACAGCGGGTACCTCCGGCTGTATGTTTTCTTTTTTAGCCTCCTCTGCGTCCTCTTCCTCCTCCACCTCATCAGTATCCTCATCGGCCTCCTTCTGTACGAACTCAGCTTCGTCGGTGACATAACCATCCTCAACCTCCATTTTCACGGGTGTTTCATGTATTTCACCCTCCTCACCGCCGGATTCATCCGATGATTCAAGTACTTTTGCCGCCTTGGCCTTACTGATGCAAGGAATATCAAAGTCATCCTCATCACTATTACTGTCCATCACTACTACCTTACTCAACTGTCTCTTTAGCATGGCTTTCTTAGGAGCCTGAGGTGTTTTTGATGGTGGCCTCTTCATCGACGTCGCTGGTGTCTTCGGTATATTTAGGCTCAGGTTTGGCCTGATCTTAACTTTTCTTTTAGAAAGTCCTGAAGTACTTGCCTCAAACGGCACATTCTTTTAATTTTTTACGCAAGCCATGATGTTTAACAAATATTTCCAGAGTAACAAATAGCGCAAAATACAAATGATTATCTGATTATTCAGATGTATTATTCAGAATATCGATTGATTATTCAGAATGAAGATTAACACTATTGCACAACCCTTATATGCATTTTGGGTCACGGAAGTACATCATGTTACGGACGGTCAACCCTTGTACAAGCAGTAGAAAGTGGTGACATATTTTACCTATACGGGTCGACCCTGCTGAAGACAACAATTACACATATTCTGCGAAATCCGCAGATACTAATTGATCGTTATTGTCCAAATCGGCATAATCGAACAAAGCCATTATTCTATCAAACGGTACACCCCGTACTCTTAGTCTTAAAAATAACATACAATGCAGGCCGCACAGTAACAACAAATCTGGCTGCACTTGCATGTAGGACCTTTTACATGTTTAAACTTATCCAAGAATTCTTCGATGAGGTCCGGCCCTTGCTCCACAAACGAGTCAAATAACTCAACAGTGTGTGAATCGACAAAGAAATAACACACCCAATGCTGCCCACCTTTCCACCTAACTTCCTTGTTTGAAATGATAGCGCTTAGGGGGCTGTACAGGTGGTAGAACACCTCGTCGGATCCATGAACACCATCGTGTACCAAGCACGTCAACTCTTTTAATTTTGGGTCCGCCTTAATCAAGTCCCTAAGCTGAAATGTACTCAGCATTGCCATCGTCCTACTCCTATTCTAAAATCTAAATCTTCTGCCGATCATTATATATCAGCAGCATCGAGTCAAACTCGGCAAAAATCAACAAATTATACTCGTTGGGGAGTGCGGTACCATACGTAAGCTTAAAGTTTAACTGCCCTACCTTATCTTTACTGTAATGATCCTGAAAATGACTTGCATCAGGTGTAATATCGAATGCCTAAATGGCATTGCCGCCCTTTAGATTCTTCAATCCAATATTCTCACTGGTACTAGATAAGCCCAATACAGAATGTAGGTGCGCTCTCGTTTCGTGCATGCCCAAGCCCTCGCCATAATTTATCTTCCAGGGTTCACGTGGGTAATAAGTGCTACCGACAGATACCTGAAGTGACTCTTAAGTCTACCGCCGCAAAATAAAACGGATTGAACATGTTACTACCAGTGAATCCCTTATCTAAGACATGCATGCAAAACAATCGTTTCGGGACCTGTGGGTACATTGATTGTTTCAGGGTAATGGTTTTAGCGCCCGAAGTCAGATCATACGCAGCCACACGTACCCGCTGGAATGGTAAATAGAGAGGTTTCTGCACCCAATTCCATTCGATGACCGCCAACGCAGCCGGGTCGATAGTCACCTTACGTATTCGCAGACGCGCACTATCCAGTCGACACCAATGCTTATTATCATCGTCTTTGTGACGTATCGTGAAATTTGTAGGCGATCGTCTGAACAACACATCTATTCTTATACCGTCTGGTATGAATTGATGAACCTTAAATGTATCTACAGCGGTTCTACCACGATATTCTAATTTAGCATTGGGCGCATTCGTGCGAGCGAATTCTGCCTTAACTTAGGCCGGCTGAAAGGTATAAGCTGCAGTAACCGGCTTAGTACCATTCAACCATTCCCACGGTTCAAGCATACCATTCGTATCGGCAGAGCGGTCACACGAGCTGTGGTTGCATGGGAGTTGTTTGATGCGTCATTATCGATGGATGCCGCCTGGTACCACCCCTGTAACTACCCCGTAGATGATTTCCAAAAGGCATCATAGGAAAGCAACGTTTCTAAATAGGCTTTGTAGGGGTATACTTGTATAGAGTTATGCACATAAACACCCTTAAGTTTGACATCCACACTAGGCCATAAACTATGGAAAATATTGTTGGTCGGAAGTGCTTGGTCTGATGCGTCGCGTGCACTACTATCTTTCCTGATTTGTAATGTAAGAAACATAAGCGTATTGTACAGATCAATAAATACCCCTCTCGGTTGCGCAGGTATTACGAACCGGATATTTCCGGCATCATCAACACCACCTTGCGGTGTGATCATTAAATCTTCCACATGATATACGGCTGATTGCGGTAGTGTAGGGGGTTGAAACAAATCTAATGCTTTAATGTCGGCTCAAGGGTTTACATCAATGCCGACCTTTCGTTGCTTATAAAACGCCGAGAGCGGTGAGTCAAAGTCAAGCTCCATACTGACGGCTTTCGAAACGAATAATGATAACCTCGGGGAGGTGACATGTGGTTTTTATAGGTTTGTCGGTCTGTAAATGACGCAACGACCTGCATCGATCATGATGGTTTTATCATGCTCGACATATGTCAACAAAGTGACAGGTGTCGCAAGCCCTGATGCAAACGTTATCTTCAGCGTCAGACTACCTTCGGTATTGTAATTGCTGTAGTTAGCAATAACAGCACTGTTTTTCTAATTATGATTTTAATTGATTGGGTCAAATACTTTAATACCAGAACGGTTCTTGCCTAGGCTTGCCTTCGAAAGCCTTTGAAAGCGGATGTGGTATCGCTTCCACTTCATGCATGACACAGTAGTAGAGCTCTTGACCGTGGCTTTCCAAGGCTGTTACATATGGCGTTGATACTGTAATATTTGTAATTCTTGCCCATGCCAAAGCCAACCCAGATGGTTACCAAAGGTTGAGTCGCAGCAAGCTCAAAAAATGTATCAAGAAGAATGGTAACAGCATCTGTGCCCACAGTATATACTTTTATTATATTCATCATACCCCGTTTCAGTGCGTGCAGTATGTTCACTACAACCCTTGTGCTGGCTTCCTCGTGGTTGCAATTCACAATGGAGGTGCTAGAACCAACGGATACAGCAGATGGTGTAATGTACACCTGGTGTAATGTGCACCTCTTTGCCTTGTGGAACTTCCAGAGGCGTCGTCAGGGGTTTGATATTGTGGGACAAAAACTTTTTCGGCATGGGGTCAAGGGGTCCGCCTCAGGGTCCTTTTTGGGATCCAGGGGCAAATCCCTGGTGAGGGTCCCCAAGTCCTCGGGAAACCTCGCATTTTCCAAGTTTTAGATGCCCCAAAAAGACTCTGAATGTGTGCAATACACGGGTTTTTTAAGTACCTCAATCAATATATGGTATGATCTAATATAGCAGCATATAATTTTATGATGATACAGACTACCCCCTCTCATTAAAAAGGTCAAAAATAGCCATTTTGGACCAAATAATGTTTTGACATTTTGGACACCGAGGGAGGGGGCATGTGCCTTTATACCCCCTTGCCGGCGCCACTGACAAACTTGGCAACCTTAGATATCAGAAAAGCAAGCAGCTCCATTTTGTTCTTTGGGTCACGAATGAAGTCCATGTATTTTCCTGCAAGTTTGGTCTGGGCTGAAACCTTTCTCTGATTGATTCCTTTAAATTGTCTGCAAGGTAAGTGTCCCATGCACACACGTCCAATCTTGAGGCATTCTGCATCTGCTTTTCTAGGTAAGGTATGGACACCTTGTCTGCATACTCAGTGAAAGTGCTGACTGTTATTACAGCCCCATCACAATGCAGTCATAAGTTGTAGGTGGTCGTCCTGAAAATGTAACTTCTTCTTATATACTATTTGCACGTGATATTCCATTTTTGTTATCCAAAAGTGAATACATTTTTAACAAAAAAGACCAAATTTCCGGGAAGTACACCCCGAACGCAACCATTGGCACTCGAGCGGGTCCTTGGATTTCGCGCCTGGACAATAGAAGATGCACGGCGATAGCTCGTCAGCAATATTTAATATCTGCCCCTACCATGAAGGGCAGCAATTTTATTGAATACAGCTGGTAGAAGCTATTCGAGAGGGCGCCGAATGCTCACAGGGGCGCAAAAATTGTCTTGGGAATATATTTTTATAAACTATTTATTCTCAACGCCGTAAATGTTTTCTCTCATAGCTTTTTTCTTAGTGCACACATGACCAGGATTTCTTCTATAGGAGGTAGCTTTAAGGCATGATATGAAGCCTACACAATTGAGTCTTTACTGGTGAGTTCCCTTTTCTGTAGTAGTGTCAGCGCATGCTCTACCCAAACTTTTTCCTGTGATTGTGCTCCATATAACCTGGTATGAGCATGGGTTGGTCCTATGTTCCTCTCTGATGCTTCAGTGCTTGCTGTTCTCAAAGCTTCAGCAGGTACAAAGGTATAGTTGTTTGTCAGTCTGTGAGAAACTATTGCTTGGTTCCAGAAGGCGGTATCATTATAGGTGGTCTGCTTTGACCAGGGGCATTCCTTGTTGGAAATTGAAACAGACTCATAGCAGTCCCATGGAAGGATGTCATCAGAGAAGTGGTTGAGCTAAGGTTATGATCTAGGTTGTCCACAGCACCAAAAGTAAACAAACCTTTCCACAGACTAGCTGGGGCTACAACACTATCTTCTTCAAATCACTCACAGACAGAAGTGGTGATGCAGTCCTCAAGTTCCATAACCCTGTCATATGAGATACTGATACCCACCTGATGCAGTTGCTGGATGACTTTCTTGTTTCTGGTCAGCCCATGGATATTAAGGCCTGTGTAGAGTGAATGGGTGATACCCATCTGATACAGTTGCTGGATGACTTTCTTGCTTCTGGTCAGCCCATGGATATTAAGGCCTGTGTAGAGTGAATGGGTGATACCCATCAGATACAGTTGCTGGATGATTTCCTTGCTTCTGGTCAGCCCATGGATATTAAGGCCTATGTAAATGGGGGAGAGGAGGCTCATGTTCCAAAGTGTGTCTAGTTTTTACAGACATGTCAGCTAATTTTTTTCTTTGCGCTATAGAGAATGGCCTGTCCAATAGTGAGACAAACCTTTGATTTATGTCTGTCTTGGTCTGTCAGGTTACAACCGTTTAGTCTTAAGGCGACAAGTGACTTGAGGCTGGGTGGCAATGAATCCTTTTGACATTCTGGTGGAAAGTTGCCAGCGAAGTTAAAGCCCTGGTAGTTTGAGATGTCACCTCAAATAATCTTAGCAGCTTTGGCTAGAATCAAAACGTCCTCTGCGAAGCCACGTCTCTTCAAAGCGTCCTTCAGCATATTTTGCATTCCTTCTTTGAAAACAATAAGCTGATAACAGAGTGTTTACCATTACGTACACTGAATCAATTGATTCTTTAGTCTAGTCTTGTGGACTGTTTGCTTGATACCCATATCTTCCAGACGATCCATGTTGAGGGAGTGGATCTCAGAGAGCTTGAAGAGGAGAGTTACAGCTTCGACAATTCAACTTGTCAGCTCAACAAACACTCTAGACTCGCTCAGTTTCTCATTGTCATTTTTTGATTCCTTGTTCAGCTTTCTGACATGTACGTAAAATATTTTACAAGATTCTCGTTTCTGCACCCATACATTGTTTTCAAATGTTCCCAGGATACTTATATACTTCCAAGATAACATCAATTAATGGGATTGAGTCACATGCCTTTTGTACATTCGGCAACAGTTATGTATAATTAGGGACTTGCAGCGAGCGATGCACACAAGTTGTAGTGAAATTCAGGGCGCAGTTAGCATGCTATTGGAAGGAGTCTCTTTAAATGCTCTGCTAATATTGCAGAGTCAAAGGTGAGACATGGCCCCCGGTTTCTACACATATGATAAGTTGAGCATAGGCGGGATTTGTGGGACCAAGGGGGAACTTGCCTTACCCCCATTTTTTAAGGGGGTAGGGAAAGCGCCGTAATTACCAGTGAATAATAGCACTGGTAAATTAATTTTCTATTAAACGTTGTTGCAAACCCGAATTTTCGAGAAATGTTGCCAACTTTCCTTTCGTTTTCAAAATTTCCCAAACCCGGAAGAAAGCATACAACCAGGAAGGAGAAATCCTTTATGGTGGCAGGTTTTCATGTTCCTTAATTTTCATGCAATTTTCTTAGATTTTCCTTCAGTTATACTAATTTTCTAACATTTATTGCAATAAATTATCAATTTTACCCCCCAAACGGAAAGAAACATGCAACGAGGAAGGTGAACACCTCTGAATAAGACAGTTTCATTAAAAATGACTTGGCTAAATACCAGGAACAGTTCGACCTGCCCTCAAATGAAGCAGGGCCGGTCGAAGTAAAAGTTATCTTTTTCTTGATTTCCCAAACCACAAAACTGTGACCTGTTCAACACTCCCTGCAACTGTTCAATGAACCATGATTGATTTCCAAAGAGATTTTATTAAGGGGAGCAGCATCTCCCACGGAATATGAAATGTCCTTTACAGCAAAGTTAGTCTCGTGGAATGATGCGTGTAAGTTGTAGTTTGAAAATTGCAGTACAAGTTTTCAAGCAGTCTGTACTGTTTTTTTCAACGGGATAATTATGCTTATTTGAAGTCGTTAAGGTAAATATCATATTTCAACCCCCTCCCACTCCCGCAATCAAAATAGTCTAACGCGCATCCTCCCGCGTCTTCCACATATTGAAAGAAAACTGTTCTGTGAATTAAATCTTTTCTACATACAAATATTTCATTTGCTCTAAAAAGTTGATCAATTTTACTTATCATATATTTGCTAATAAATTACTGCAGGAAGGGCGGCCAATCTAGCAAATCTCTCACTTAACAAAACAAGTTTCTAAGTGCTGTATCAAAGATGAAAAACTCCCCTTTCAAGTTTTGAAAACTGTCCTCTCAGTTTAAAAAGGGAAGTCGTCTATCACCATAAAAAGTGAAAATTATTGATCATATTTTATGCGCTCTGCATGTATATACTCTATACTTCTAGTTTGGTTAATGAGGGCCTAACAGCACCACGGCAACAAGGGTCTAATTGTGCCTGAGAGGTCAGATCATTCTAGGAAGAAAAGGAAACAGGGAGAATGAGAGAAATACAAGAACAAAAGTCAGAAAGCTGGGATCGAGAGAGGAGGTGCATCTAGTCTTCACCAATAACACAACCAGGCTTGTGTAGCCAGGGGACCATGCTACTCAAACACAGAACATATCCAAATATGTGTAACACATGTCTCACATATGTGCTTTATGCCATGAAAATTGTAGCCATGCCACACTGAATAATTCCAAGTAATAATCAAAATAAATTATCCAATTTGTCACAAATTAAGCAGGGAGACAGGATCGCTCAATCGGTAAAGAGCTTGACTTTCATGCAGAAAATTCAAGCCCAGGCTTGGACAGACCCTTCAGACTTGAAAACTCATGTGTACAGGACTACCTTATCCTTTGGGGGTGGGGGTGGGAGAACTGAAACAATACCATGGAAGTAGGACATAACAAACAACCATTCAATTACGTTAGTTTGCTCTTTATTATAAAATAAAACTGGATTTAATATAGGCCACTTTGGCAGATCACTACTTAGCAAAACATATTGCTTTATTCAAAAACACTTTAAATGCAACACTTGAAGAATATAACACTTAAAATCCATAATGTAAACGAACTATCACAAATCATTGCATTGACTCTTAATGCTTAACAAATAGAAAAATCTTCCATTATTTCATTTTCTACTAGCATGATAGGAAACTTCAAGCCTCCTTGGCAAAACATACAGCTTTAATAACACTTTAAATGTAACACTTCAAAAATCCATACTGTAAACAAACTATAAATCAATCATTTCATGACTCTTGATGTTTAACAAATAGATAATCATCCATATTTGGTCTTTTTTATGGGATAAAGACTTTTCTTTGTCAGAAAGAAATAACCCCACAAAAATGTTAGGAAACATACAATCAAGCCACATTGGCAATGTGTACCAACACTGCTGATCACAAATCTTCATGCCCTAATCACATAGTGACCTAATCCTCCAGATTAGGGCGTGAAAGCATGTGTATTGAAAATCGTGTATCATACAATAAAGAAAAAGTCAACGACCTTCAAGACATGTCCACAAAGTTTTGCGACTAGATTTGGCCGGAAAATTGTTTTTGATATCAAGACTTTATTTATTTATTCTAAAAAATTGATACAGCAGTAGTCGAACTTGTCTAATAGTGTTCCGTAAAGAATAAAATACCAAGTCTTTTGTAAAATCATGAAATTTGTTCCCTCTAAAAACAGAAAAATGAGCCATAAATGATCCCAACATTCAAATCGATTTAAACATAAAAAATGCATCAGAATGCTAGCATACAACATGATGGCCTGTGTCCTTCTTTGGGCATTTCTTCGTGACTTTACTTGAGAACACTAGTGCATTTAAGCATATATGCTCACACGACAGAGCGTACGGATTTCGCTCAAGCATGTTCAAATTATGCACTGGTATCTAACTACTATTCCATTTCAGAAGCCATAAACAACCACATAGCAAAGTGTGGAAAAAACTCATTTCCTCTGGAGTTTGGCTTTGTAAACTGTAATGAATAAGGTAATTGTTTTCTCAAACTGAGTTGCTTTCTTGTGAACATAAGGTTTGGAAAATTTAAGGTGTATGGATTTTTGCTTAGAAGTAAATGGTGCTGGCTACGAAAAGCGGTAGTTTTTAACACATAGAAATGCATAGTGAGTCGTCTCACTATGGAGTTGACCTGTGATGGACTGACATCCTGTTCAGAGAGTCATGTGCTTGCAAGGAAACTGGGGATAAGCACTGGTCTGATGGACTCTAGTATAAATTTAGCTTTTAACCTTGGCACAGCACTGATTAGCAAAAGACATCTATGATATTGTGTCCCCACTTCTCCCCATAGCTTGTTTTTTGGATAATGTTTCATTACAATATAGTCAAGAAATAGTAAAATATTTTCATATTTATCCAAACATGGAAAATTGGAATTATCAACTGTATACTTAAGATAGCAGAGAAACATTTTAGAGCAAAATGGTGTAACTGAATATTTAACTTGCAAATAATGGGACCCTGTGTTCTTATGTAATAGAGTAGCACATAGCCTGGGGATACATGTGAAGCATGCAGGGGTCATCTGATCGATCACAAGATTGCTCTTTTGTGAGCAGTGTCCCAGTATCCCTGTCCCACTTCTCGCTACAATAGGTGCTACTGTAAAATTAATAATAAATTTGATTCATGATCTAATTTTTCTGATAATTCTGAATAATTGTTTATCAATTCCAGATTTTTTGAGATAATGATCTATATCATTTTCCAATTTTGGCAAATTCTGATTAAATGCTACACATTAAGAAACCCTCCACTCACCAGCACGTCCTAAAGCTTATGAATTCACTCTCCCACCATTCACATTAGGAATGACTGCTTTAATGTGCCTCTTTGGCTTCACACCCACTATTGGTAATTGTTTTTAAAAAAACAAAAAAACATACAAAAACATTGGAAAATGTGAAATCCCGTCTCGCCGAACCTGTATAAGGTATAAACTTGATTAATTTCCCAAATAGAATATAACTTAATTTGTCATTTTGGTTTGTCTTTCGTCAAGTAAAATGACAACAAGCTGGGCAACAAATACTGTTGTTTAAAGTAAAACACATTATGTATTTCAGTTTACAGCATTGTGCTCATTTAACAGATGAGTATACTGAAGCATTGGCCCAAGGACGCAATGCACAACTTGTGTCAGGCATCAGAGCAGCACTTTTGGAATACATGTTTGACTCTACTACTAAGCCACTGCAGATCTACATCAAAAAATGTTCATCGAACCACATGCCTGTCTCTTATTTTTTTTTATGATATCAGAACATTTCTACTCCAAGTCTGGAACTAATCAAAGCAATCACCATGACATTGCTGTCTTCTCGTAAATAAGATA
The DNA here is from genome assembly GCA_020152595.1 of Chiridota heheva. Classification (NCBI taxonomy): domain Eukaryota; kingdom Metazoa; phylum Echinodermata; class Holothuroidea; order Apodida; family Chiridotidae; genus Chiridota; species Chiridota heheva. The sequence goes on along the minus strand of JAIGNY010001483.1, from coordinate 569,891 downwards.
AAGAATTAAGGGTGTCATATCACATGAAGTTCTATGTGAAATTTAATGGCTGCTACTAAGAGAATATAACTCTTCTTTCTGACAAGAATAAAACAGAAATTTCCTGAGTACCCTTATCCAGATGTTAGCAGTTACACCTTTTGAGTAAAACTTGACTTCATATTCTTGTTGGGTCTGTTATATACTAGATAGGCATCTCCATCAAATCTGCCAGATTCATTCTACAATTCCACCATTTATGTATTTACTTACATTGACATGTTTACAATTGAGTCTTCAATTCTGTACTTTGATATGTAACTATCTCTTGCATTACCTTGTAGCTATTACCATTTATGATTATTTTCATTTATGTTTACCTCTTTCATCAGATGGTAAATTAGGATGTATAACATTATTCTTATGAATACAGTATATATAAAGTTCATATAAACATACACATGATTATGAAAGTCATTTTCTAATATATTACCACTTAGTCCCTGAAGCCTAAACTTCGGCAAAAACCAAAAAAGTAAAATGTGGAAGACATTGATTTTGAACGTCAAACTGGGACGTTACCCCCCATTTGATATGACTCAGGGGCTTGGTTATACAAGAGATCTTTCACATTCTCCTCTCAGGTAGACTAGAAATTGGTCAAAGCAATAGCCTTGGATATTTTTTCCACTTTTATTCTACCAAAAATAATAGTGTCAAAGTCCTTCAGGTCAATAGTTTGTCAAAGGCTTAACTTCTAACTGCAAGTACTATGGAACTTGTAAAAATCTTATCAAATTTAGTAACAGGCATTACATCACCTGAAGTGACATAACACCCACAAACAAAATGGTTTTCACCACCACCCAGTAAATATATGTATACCAGAAAACCAAAGTTTTGAGCTTCCAATGCAGAATATGGAATTCAAAGTTTGAACTATTGTATAAGTGTTATATAATACAATGGGCTCAACATTACAATGACAACCAAATAACTTAGTTCACAAGAATGGAATTTCACAATAATTTAAAATCAACCATTCTTATCCCATTAACATGTACACACTTGCTAACAACATAAATATTTCACATATCAAATAAAATACACATGTGGTTGTAAAAATATGAACATTTTAAGATTTTAACTTTAGGCTGTCTACTCATTAGTATGCACGACATGACATTATTGCCAAAATCAACAGGGCACATCTGCAATCCATGCGCAATCTGTGTACCACATATGAAGTTGAGAAACTGTTTATAAGCTCTCTTTAACAAAATCATGTTATGCCCTGGCTATTATGCAATTAAACATAAATGTACCCATGAACTTGTACACACTAGCTATTAACATGTAGACACTAGCTACTAACATAACTTAACCAAACATAAAACAAAACAAACATGCGGTTGTTAAAATATGAGCATTTTTTAGATTTTAACATTGAACCCCGCCTACTTATTAATATACGCAACAACAACAACAAAAACAATAGTGCACATCTACAGACCATGGGCTATCTGTACATCACATGAATCCAGTGTTTTTGAGATATCGTGTTTACGAGCTAGCATTACACACACACACATGTGACATACACACACACACGCCATCATGACCGCAAAGACCAGCTGAATTTCCAGAATAAATGTTTTCTTTTCTATATGTACAAAAACTAGAGCTGTAAGTCCACCTTAAGGCTGATGATAATTATCAGCTTCTATCGAAAAAAACTGGAAACACTTCTCTGAACTGGGATCATCTCTCTTAACTGAGATCATCTCTCCTAAATGGGATCATCTCTTTTAAGTGGGATCATCTCCCCTACCTGGGATCATCTCCCTAAATCAAGAACTGTCTTCCTTGCATTGTAGATGCAGTCATTGATGGCCACGCCCCTATACGATGCACCAAGAAGTTGAAGAGGGAGACGGTGTGTCTTTATATATTCATTCATCTCATCTGGGGGAAAAACAATGCATATCATTTTTGGGTAATGATTATGAAGAATAATCTAATACATTTCGTTATCTTGATTGCACGAAACAGGTGACCCTTTATCAAATCTGGTCACATGCCATGGGGATACTGGACACACCCACTTTTCAGCAGGAAAGATTTTGAGTGGGCCTATATATTGGTGGGCCTATATACATTGGTTGCACTAAGTAATAGATGTGTTTAACATCCACTGATTAAGATTACTTGAAGTACTTAAAGGGTAAATTTTTCTTTAAAATAACATTTTATATTAAACTAGAATTGTAAATACCGTCATGGTTCCCATGTCCATGCAAATTGACATTGCAAATTATCATATGACCCGGCCAATTATAAAAATGGCATCTCACACAAAGTCCCACATGGCATCCCTTATCCCACATGGCATCCCACCCCATGTCCCACATGACATCCCATCCCTTGTCCCACATGGCATACCACCCCATGTCCCAAAAGACATGCCATCCCATGTCCCACGTGGCATTCCACCATATGTCCCACATGGCATCCCATCCAATGACCCACATAGCATCCCACCCTATGTCCCACATGGATCCCATCCCATGTCCCAAATGACATCCACCCCATGTCCAACATGACATCCCATCCCATGCCTTGTCCCACATGGCATTCCACCATATCTCCCACATGACATTCCACCAAACAGTATGTCTCACATGACATTCCACCATATGTCCCACATGGCATTCCACCATGTCCCACATGGCATCCCACCCTATAACCCACATGGCATCCCACCCTATGTCCCACATGGATCCCATCCTACATGTATGTCCCACATTAATCCAACCATATGTAGCACATGACATCCCTCCCTATGTCCCACATGGCATCCCTCCCTGTGTCCCATATGGCATCTCTCCCTATGTCCCCTATGGCATCCCACCTAATGTCCTGCATCCGTGGCTTCCAACCTGATATCCGACATTGGATCCCACCATATGTTCCACATGGTATCCCTCCCAATGTCTCACTGACATCCTACTTTATGTCCCACATAGCATCACATCCTATGTCCTTATGGCCTCCTACTCTATGTCCCACATAGCCTCCTACCCTATGTTACATATGGCATCCCAACCTGTCACACTCTGCATTACTCGTGACTTCCCACCCCATGTCCCACATAGTATTCCACCCTCTTCCACATGGCATCCCACCCCATGTCCCACATGACATCCCATAGGCTCCATAAAAAGTCTCAACCTAGCTATCACAGTCCCTCACTGAGCATACTATATAAGAAAGTGTCAGTTCATATAATAACTTATATGCAAATGACTTGTTGAAATGGGGTGGGACATGACTTGTTGAAATGGGGTGGGACCCCATGCCCCACATGACATCCCATGTTTAACATGACATCCCACCGCATGGCATTCCACCTATGTCCAGCATGGCATTCCACCATATATCCTACATGGCATTCCACCCTGTTCCACATGGCATCCCACACCATGTTCCACACGGCATCCCACCCCATTTCCCACATGACATGCCATAGGCTCCATAAGAAGTCTCATCCTAGCTATCACATTCCCTCATTGAGCATACTATGTAAGAAAGTGTCAGTTCATATAACTTATATGCAAACGACTTGTTGAAATGGGGTCGGACCCCATGTCCCACATGACATCCCATACTCCACACGACATCCCATCCCATGGCATTCCACCCTATGTCCTGCATGGCATCCAATAGGCTCCATAAGAAGTCTCATCCTAGCTATCACTGTCCTTGATTGAGCATACTATGTATGAAAGTGTTAGTTCATATGATAACCTATATGCAAATGTCTTGTTGAATAAGAAAAAAAGGCGGAGTCAAAACATTATGCCTGATATAGCCCTTGGTGTATACCACATGGTATATATTATATCATATGTCCCGCATGGTCCCCATCCATGTTCCACATGGCATTCCTTCTTATGTCCATATGCAGTCACATCCTGTTACACTCCCTGACTGAGCATACTGTATAAACAAAAAGTCTTGTCAGTTCATATACTGTAGCAACTTTATGCAATGACAATAACAAAGGCGGAGTTTAATAATCATGCCTAATACAACCGTTGGTGCCCAAATATTTTAAAGAATTTTAAGTTTGTTTGTTTGATGAGGGCTTAACAGCACCACAACAACGAGGGTCAAATTGAGCCTGAGCGATTAGATCATTCTAGAGGTAGGAAGGAAAGGAAACAGTGGGAGAATTTCAGGGATTTTAAATCTCCAGTGCTACAAAAGAGATGCTTGAGGATCTTTGAAGAATATTTTCAGTTTCTGTTTCAGGTTGGTGATGTGTTGCTTGTGGGAGAGCTTTCAGTCCAGGGTTAAACCCAGGAACTTACTGTGGTAAACTTTAGGGATGTGATTGACTTTGAGCATGAGGTTCAGGATGGGGTGGCGGTTGTTGAAATAATAGAAGTGCATGCAGACTGTCTTTGGAGAATTCAAATGTCAATGACTCACATTTGACTGACATTGTTCTGGTAGTAGGGGTGAGTAATACAACTAACAAGTGCATAAATGTGAATACCAGGCATATGAAAAATATCCAGTTTATTCAAAGAGTGTTTCACTTTGTAATAGTGGGGATGTTGATGATGAGTTATGTTTTTTGTTAGTTTGCCCATTCCATTCAGATCTGCACTTGAAATACATTGCTTTCTATTATTCCTTACTTACCCTGACTTGCATAAATTAAGCTCTCTCCTAAATAACAACTCCAAATCTGTTTGTTTATCTCTTTCAAATTTTGAAAAGCATGCATTGAAGTCCTGTAAACCAGCCTGATATTCAAACAAGTGTATCCTTTTTGTTCCTGTCATGCGAGATATGCATCTCGAACGTATTAATGTTATCATATGAAATGTTTTATGTAAACCCTGGATAATTTTATGTATACCCTAGATAGTTATATGTATATATTGTATAGTTTTAAGTATACATTGGATAGTTTTAAGTATATCCTGGATAGTTTTAAGTATACCCTGGATAGTTTTATGTATACCCTGGATAGTTCTATGAATACCCTGGATAGTTTTATGTATACCTGGATAGTTTTAGGTATACCCTGGATAGTTTTATGGATACCCTGAATAGTTTTATGTATACCCTGGATAGTTGTATGTATACCCTGGATAGTTTTATGTATACCCTGGATAGTTTTATGTATACCCTGGACAGTTTTATGTATACCCTGGATAGTTGTATATATACCCTGGATAGTTTTATGTATACCCTGTATAATTTTGTGTATACCCTGGATAGTTTTATGCATACCCTGGATAGTTTTATGTATACCCTGGATAGTTTTATGTATACCCTGGATAGTTTTATGTATACCCTGGATAGTTTTAAGTAAACCCTGGATAGTTTTATGTATACCCTGGATAAATAAATGTGTACCCTGGATAGTTTTAAGTATACCCTGAATAGTTCTATGTGTACCCTGGATAGTTTTAAGCATACCCTGGATAGTTTTAAGCATACCCTGAATACTCCTATGTATACCCTGGATACTTTTATGTATACCCTGGATAGTTTTATGTATACCCTGAATAGTTTTATGTATACCCTGGATAGTTGTATGTATACCTTGGATAGTTTTATGTATACCCTGGATAATTTTGTGTAAACCCTGGATAGTTTTATGCATACCCTGGATAGTTTTATGTATACTCTGGATAGTTTTATGTATACCCTGGATAGTTTATGTATACCCTGGATAGTTTTAAGTAAACCCTGGATAGTTTTATGTATACCCTGGATAAATAAATGTTTACCCTGGATAGTTTTAAGTATACCCCGAATAGTTCTATGTATACCCTGGATAGTTTTATGCATACCCTGGATAGTTTTAAGTATACCCTGAATAGTTCTATGTATACCCTGGATAGTTGTATGTATACCCTGGATAGTTATAAGTATGACCTGAATAATTCTATGTATACCCTAGATAGTTTTATGTATACCCTGGATAATTTTAAGGTAAACCCTGGATAGTTTTATGGATACCCTAAATAGTTTAATTCATACCCTGGATAGTTGTATGTATACCCTGGATAGTTTTATGTATACCCTGGACAGTTTTATGTATACCCTGGATAGTTGTATGTATACCCTGGATAGTTTTATGTATACCCTGGATAGTTTTATGCATACCCTGGATAGTTTTATGTATACCCTGGATAGTTTTAAGTATACCCCGAATAGTTCTATGTATACCCTGGATAGTTTCATGTAAACCCTGGATAGTTTTATGTACACCCTGTCCAGTTTTATGTATACCTGGATAGTTTTATGCATACCCTGGATAGTATTATGTATACCCTGGATAGTATTATGTATACCGTGGATAGTTTTATGTATACCCTGGATAGTTTTATGAATACCCTGGATAGTTTTATGTATACCCTGGATAGTTTTATGTATACCCTGGATAGTTTTATGTAAATCCTGTATAGTTTTATGTTTGTTTGATGAGGTTTTATGTATACCTGGATAGTCAAATTATGCCTGAGAGGTCAGATCAATTTAGAGGTAGTAAGGAAAGAGACCAGGGAAGAATGAGAGAAATTCAAGAACAAAAGCCAGAAAGCTGTGATCGAGAGAGGAGGTGCATGGGAAAAACTAAAAACAGAGTAGAGAGGGGTGGAAGAGGAGGATTAAATATGGTTGTAGAGGGATGCATGCTGAAGGAAGGAGACTATTTTATCTGGAGGATTTTTTTGGAAGAACTCAGCAATTGAGTTGTATGGGAGCGAGAGAAGCTCTGGGAAGGTTGTACAGGGGCAAGCAAGGAGAACGTGTTGGATTGTAAGGATGCAGTGGCAATTTTACAGAGGGGTTGGGGGAACCAATAAGTTTTAGGTATACCCTGGATAGTTTTATGTATACCCTGGATAGTTTTATGAATACCCTGGATAGTTTTATGTATACCCTGGATAGTTTTATGTATACCCTGGATAGGTTTATGTAAATCCTGTATAGTTTTATGTACACCCTGGACAGTTTTATGTATACCTGGATAGTTTTATGTATACCCTGGAGAGTTTAATGTATATCTGGATAGTATTATGTATACCCTGGATAGTTTTATGTATACCCTGGATAGTTTTATGGATACCCTGGTTAGTTTTATGTATACCTGAATAGTTTTAATGCTTATGTATGGAATGTAATCACAATTCATTTGTTTCCTATTATTATAATAGTAGTAATAATAATAATAATAATAATAATAATAATAATAATAATAATAAGAATAAGAATAATAATAATAATAATAATAATAATAATAATAATAATAATAATAATAATAATAATAATAATGATAATAATGATAATAATAATAATATAATAATAATAATAATAATAATAATAATAATAATAATAATAATGATAATAATGATTATTATTATTATCATTATTATTAGTATTAGTATTAGTATTATGATAATTATTATTATTATTATTAATATTATTATTATTATTATCATTATCATTATCATCATTATTATTATTTTTATCATTATTATTATTATTATCATTATCATTATCATCATTATTATCATTATCATTATTATTAATAATATTATTATTATTACTATTATTATTATTATTATTATCATTATTATTATTATTGTTTTATTACTTTAAGTAGCTTTTTCCACTTTGACAATCACTCATGTGATTGTAATGTGATGTAATTGTAATGTGATGGCCTAGAGCACCAAATGAATCAATCAAATGTTTTACAACCTGACAAAAGTTTGAAAAATATTGATCAGAGGTGAAACAGTTTTAATGCAATAATGTCACGCTTCAAAACTAAACTTGTTAAAATACAAGGTCTTGAGAAAGTGTCCTCACAGCACTGTTGTCTGTTTGTTTTGTATGATAAAAGGTAGTTTTTTAATTAATTGTGGGTTTTCATTCACCAGTGCTTCACAACTGGTTTTATGGCCGTGGATGTAAGTACCAAGTCTACCTACCTACTTTAACCCTTGTAACCTAATCAACTTTTAATTATTTGACTTTTGAAGTGAGCTTTATTTAGAAAATTACTTCAGTGACTTACCAATGTCACATTGGGCTGATTTTTGTGTCACTTGAAAATACTCCTTAGCTTCCTTCATATTCTAGCCATTTTTATGAAGGTCATATTGAGATTTTCAGAGTAAAATGGGGCCAAACATAGGTAAATTTCATGTTTCTCCTAAATCTTGCAAAAAAAAATCTTTCCAATTGACAATAATTCAGGGTAAACTTAAAAAGAGGTTTTTACTTATTTTTCAGTACAACTCATTCAGAAACATATATTCAAAATGTTAACAAATTTAATAAAATCTATTGTCAATTTTAAAATTAGGGTAAATTATGCAATTTTTTAAGATTTCTGTTCCATTTTGAAACAAAATTTATCTAAAAAGTTCAACAAAATTGCAGTTTCTGGGTCTTTAAGGCTTAACTAATCCCATACTTCATTTATCATCCTCCTTCAATCTCAACAGCTGCTTACCAAGTAATTGTGAATGTCCAACTTTGTACTGTGGTATACAATGGTGCTGCACAGACACTTTTGAGTAGATTGGTTTTACGCTGATATTCAACTGTTTCTGTACTGTTTCTATGGCAGTTTTCAACAGGTCCTCAGAACTCACTGAATTTGGGTCTCCAAAGAGTTCATGAAACCAAGCCCCACCCATCATACACTGAAAGAAAAAAATACAAAAGCATGTGAATTGGCCTTTCTTACGGTATATTTCGCATAGGTTAGTTGTATCGCGATCGGAATCTTCGATGTTTCCCAAATTTTGGTCTCAAAAGGCTAAAAATCATGATATTTTTTTTACAACTTTTGCCAAAAAAAGGTATTGATGATAAAGGCAGTCAAAATTCGACCAGAATTGGATGCATTGATGTCTTTGTAAGTTCCTCACAGGTTCTCAGGCACAAGCAAGGTCTGGAAGTATGTCAAGTGATTCTTTGAAGAAAAAAAAAACTTTACATTTTTTCTTAAATTTTGTGCATTTAAATTTGTTCTTCATATCAACCCATCTTTTACAAAAAATCATCAACATAACCCCCATCAAAAAGGTACATTTGCTAAAAGAACTATTCAAGCTCTTTCAAATGATATCAGGATTACAGCTGTGGGCCTATTTGACGAAGTAAAATAACTTTTTTTAAAGTGCATGTCAAATCGGTCGTGTCATGATCGCGTGGGATTATAAGGGTTAAGGTGATATGAGCAAATAATGTAGAAACAAAATTGGTGTGATGGTGGTAAAATGAGGATTAGCTTAATGAAGAGAGTAGTAAGAAGGATGGCTTAGTTATAGTTGAATTCAGGTAGGTATGGGCATGGGAAGCTATCTGTGGGGGCAAGAGGCACACTTTCCCCCCAAAGACTTGCTAATCATTAGTTTTTTATATTAAATTATATGTTTAAGTAGAAGATGTTCCTATTCCCCCCCCCCCCACCCCCTATCAGGTTTTTCCCTTCCAACTAACAAGTTGTGCAGTCACACATGGATTTGGGGGAAGTAAGTGTTTGAAGAGGACAGGTTGACCCTAACAAGTGGTAGGTCAATAATAAAAAGCTGCTGTAATACTGGGTATTTTGAAGATTTTTCTTTCAAATGTCTGTAGTGGAATTAATCAGATCAAGTTATTCATACACTTGTTTCACAATGGACATTTTTAAGAACAAAAAGGGGGTCTTGACAGTGTGGTCATAGAGGAGGAGGGGGGAGGGGGGGCTTACCATTAAGAAGGTGGAGATATTCTAAGTGCTCTTCACCAGGAAAATATTTTGTGTTTCATCGCTTCTTTGAAATAAGAACCTGAGTAGACCAATCCCTAAATTCTGCAAAGATTTCTTTAGTTTGAAGTTTGGCTAATGAGTATTTCATGTTTGTAAAATTGTTGGTGTTGGAAGTTGAAGAATACCATCTATGATCTTTAGTTAGCTCTATTAATTGTGCTCTTTAAAATCCTTCATTGTATTCATCAAATCTTTATTCTGGCTATTTGCGAAATAAACCTTTGGCCAATTGAAAAAAATGGTTGTCAGGATAAGTCTTTCTCAGGACTACAAACTTTTGTGATAGAAGTAAAAATTTACAAATAAAAATGGAGAGCTATTACACCCCTAATGTAAATAATTGTTAAATTAAAAGTCCAATCCATCTAAGCCATTAGGCTATTGGGACCAGCAGTGGCATAACTTGAGGGGGAGGGGGAGAAGTGGCCCCTCTAAAATGGGCCCGGTTTTGGCCCTATAAGGGGGGCCCGTGAAAAAATATATCATTACATTATGGTATTTCTTGTTTCAAACACAAGACTCCCATCACTGCATTGCCGGAACCATGTTCTTCACATTAAAGCACAACATTGCACAAAGATATTCAATGTAAGAACATTATGTCCAAATCACTTTATAAATTCTTCTTCTCCCCAGGAACCTTATTTTCTGTGAGGATCAATTAACCTTTTTTATGTGGGAGGCGACTAAACTATATACATGCGCATGATAAATGTTATATGTTTAACACTTATCATGACCCAGGTGACTAAACCGCATGCCCCTAGAAGCCTCTCACATGATACGGTTGATAGCTTTAAGCCTTATCATGTGGGACCCTGATCACACAATACTTCTTTTCTGTAACAATCAATGCAGTTTACTGCAATGAGAAAGATTTTGTAGATGGGTGTACTACTAGAGGAAATCATGCAGGTAATCTAAGGATAGTTGTAGATGGGTGTACTACTAGAGGAAATCATGCAGGTAATCTAAGGATAGTTGTAGATGGGTGTACTACTAGAGGAAATCATGCAGGTAATCTAAGGATAGTTGTAGATGGGTGTACTACTAGAGGAAATCATGCAGGTAATCTAAGGATAGTTGTAGATGGGTGTACTACTAGAGGAAATCATGCAGGTAATCTAAGGATAGTTGTAGATGGGTGTACTACTAGAGGAAATCATGCAGGTAATCTAAGGATAGTTGTAGATGGGTGTACTACTAGAGGAAATCATGCAGGTAATCTAAGGATAGTTGTAGATGGGTGTACTACTAGAGGAAATCATGCAGGTAATCTAAGGATGGTTGTAGATGGGTGTACTACTAGAGGAAATCATGCAGGTAATCTAAGGATAATTGTAAATGGGTGTACTACTAGAGGAAATCATGCAGGTAATCTAGGATAGTTGTAAATGGGTGTACTACTAGAGGAAATCATGCAGGTAATCTAAGGATAGTTGTAGATGGGTGTACTACTAGAGGAAATCATGCAGGTAATCTAAGGATAGTTGTAGATGGGTGTACTACTAGAGGAAATCATGCAGGTAATCTAAGGATAGTTGTAAATGGGTGTACTACTAGAGGAAATCATGCAGGTAATCTAAGGATAGTTGTAGATGGGTGTACTACTAGAGGAAATCATGCAGGTAATCTAAGGATAGTTGTAGATGGGTGTACTACTAGAGGAAATCATGCAGGTAATCTAAGGATAGTTGTAGATGGGTGTACTACTAGAGGAAATCATGCAGGTAATCTAAGGATAGTTGTAGATGGGTGTACTACTAGAGGAAATCATGCAGGTAATCTAAGGATAGTTGTAGATGGGTGTACTACTAGAGGAAATCATGCAGGTAATCTAAGGATAGTTGTAGATGGGTGTACTACTAGAGGAAATCATGCAGGTAATCTAAGGATAGTTGTAGATGGGTGTACTACTAGAGGAAATCATGCAGGTAATCTTAGGATAGTTGTAGATGGGTGTACTACTAGAGGAAATCATGCAGGTAATCTAAGGATAGTTGTAGATGGGTGTACTACTAGAGGAAATCATGCAGGTAATCTAAGGATAGTTGTAGATGGGTGCACTACTAGAGGAAATCATGCAGGTAATCTAAGGATAGTTGTAGATGGGTGTACTACTAGAGGAAATCATGCAGGTAATCTAAGGATAGTTGTAGATGGGTGTACTACTAGAGGAAATCATGCAGGTAATCTAAGGATAGTTGTAGATGGGTGTACTACTAGAGGAAATCATGCAGGTAATCTAAGGATAGTTGTAGATGGGTGTACTACTAGAGGAAATCATGCAGGTAATCTAAGGATAGTTGTAGATGGGTGTACTACTAGAGGAAATCATGGCTAAGGATAGAGCATTTAGTGTAGTTGGGATTACTAAAAGGATGTTTTTCTGCGTGAGTTATCATTGCACCACAGGCGGTGATTTCCCAACCCCTTCACTGCAAAGAAGCAAGAAGTGCCTCTATTTCAAGTTGAAAAAAAAGTGCCCTTTTTATATCAAAATATTTTCTTTATAACTCAAAGTATATTTTACACCCAAAAGCCTTTTCGATATAAAAAATGGACGTTTTCTTAAAAGAACATGTGATCTAATTTATAGAAAATACTACTTATGACACTACAAACCCCTTTTATTGTAAGAATATTGGATTGTGTTTGGAAAGCGTCATTTTTCTTGAGTTTTGCCCGAATCATTTCCACGTAAATGATTCATCATTTTTCACAATGTTGTGACGTGAATGACGCCATACAAAGTGTCCTTATCTTGAGTTTCACCCCTTGCCCTATTTGTGTCCTTGAATTTGGTGGGTTTAAGTGCAACAGACCAAATATATATATCTTTCGTTATTCATCATGTAACAGATTAACAAAAAATATTTCTTTCAGAAACACTCACTGTAATTCTTGTAGTTGGTGCTCCTTTTCTGTCGTGTTCTGGGAAGGCACAAGAATCAAAGACAACCCCCAGCAAAGGTGATGGTTCACATGATGGTATCAAGTATCCAAATCCCTGAGGAAAAAAAATGTTAAATCAGTACAATATGGCATTCTTCTAAACTTTGAAAAGCATCTTGGAGGTAATTTGAGTGTCTATGATCTATAATCTTGGACAAAACTGTTGAGTGTCTATGATCTATAATCTTGGACAAAAGTGTTAAGTGTCTATGATCTATAATCTTGGACAAATCTGTTGAGTGTCTATGATCTCTAACTTTGGACACAACTGTTGAGTTTCTATGATTTATAATCTTGAACAAACTTGTTAAGTGTCTATGATCTATAATCTTGGAAAAAACTGTTGAGTGTCTATGATCTATAATCTTGGACAAATCTGTTGAGTGTCTATGGTCTATAACTTTGGACACAACTGTTGAGTTTCTATGATTTATAATCTTGGACAAACTTGTTAAGTGTCTATGATCTATAATCTTGGAAAAAACTGTTGAGTGTCTATGATCTATAACCTTGGACACAACTGTTGAGTGTCTATAATATATAATCTTGGACAAAACTGTTGAGTGTTAATGATCTATAATCTTGGACAAAACTGTTGAGTGTCTATGATCTATAATCTTGGACAAAACTGTTGAATGTCTATGATCTATAATCTTGGACAAAACTGTTGCGTGTCTATGATCTATAACCTTGGACACAACTGTCATCTATAATCTTGGACAAACCTATTGAGTGTCTATGATCTACAATCTTAAAAAAAAAACTGTTGAGTGTCTATGATCTATCACCTTGGACAAAACTGTTGAGTCTATGATCTATGAAGTTGGACAAAACTGTTGAGTGTCTATGATCTATAATCTTGGACAAAACTGTTGAGTGTCCATGATCTATAATCTTGGACAAAACTGTTAAGTGTCTATGATCTATAATCTTGGACAAAATTGTTGAGTGTCTATGATCTATAACCTTGGACACAACTGTTGAGTGTCTATGATCTATAATCTTGGACAAAACTGTTGAGTGTCTATGATCTATAATCTTGGACAAAACTGTTGAATGTCTATGATCTATAATCTTGGAAAAAACTAAATGTCTATGACCTATAATCTTGGACAAAACTGTTGAGTGTCTATGATCTATAGTCTTGGACAAAACTGTTGAATGTCTATGATCTATAATCTTGGAAAAAATTGAATGTCTATGATCTATAATCTTGGACAAACATGTTGAGTGTCTATGATCTATAATCTTGGACAAAACTGTTAAGTGTCTATAATCTTGTACAAAACTGTTGAGTGTCTATGATCTATGAACTTGGACAAAACTGTTGAGTGTCTATGATCTATAATGTTGGACAAAACTGTTGAGTGTCTATGATCTATAATCTTGGACAAAACTGTTAAGTGTCTATAATCTTGTACAAAACTGTTGAGTGTCTATGATCTATGAACTAGGACAAAACTGTTGAGTGTCTATGATCTATAATCTTGGACAAAACTGTTGAATGTCTATGATCTATATTCTTGGACACAACTGTTGAGTGTCTATGATCTATAATCTTGGACAAAACTGAGTGTCTATGATCTATAATTTTGGACAAAACTGTTGAGAGTCTATGATCTATAATCTTGGACACAACTGTTGAGTGTCTATGATCTATAATCTTGGACAAAACTGTTGAGTGTCTATGATCTATATTCTTGGACACAACTGTTGAGTGTCTATGATCTATAATCTTGGACAAAACTTTTGAATGTCTATGATCTATAATCTTGGACAAAACTGAATGTCTATGATCTATAATCTTGGACAAACCTGTTGAGCGCCTATGATCTATAAGCTTGGACAAAATTGTTGAGTGTCTATGATCTATAATCTTGGACAAAACTGTTGAGTGTCTATGATCTATAATCTTGGACAAATCTGTTGAGTGTCAATGATCTATAAACTTAGACAAAACTGTTGAGTGTCTATGATCTATAATTTTGAACAAAACTGTTGAATGTCTATGATCTATATTCTTGGACACAAGTGTTGAATGTCTATGATCTATAATTTTAGACAAAACTGAATGTCTATGATCTATAATCTTGGACAAACCTGTTGAATGTTTATAACCTATAATCTTGGACAAAACTGAATGTCTATGATCTATAACCTTGGACAAACCTGTTGGATGTCTATGATCTATAATCTTGTACAAAACTGTTGAGTGTCTATGATCTATGAACTTGGACAAAAGTGTTGAGTGTCTATGATCTATAATGTTGGACAAAATTGTTGAGTGTCTATGATCTACAACCTTGGACACAACTGCTGAGTGTCTATGATCTATAATCTTGGACAAAACTGTTGAGTGTCTATGATCTATAATCTTAGACAAAACTGTTGAGTGTCTATGATCTATGTACAACAAGCATAAAGTCTTGGATGGGGAACAAGATGTTCAAACTTAACGAGTGCAAGACAGAAGCTATGCTTGTAGGACCAAAGTCCAGACTGCTCAACACAGACATCAGTCATATCTCGGTTTGTCTGACCTCAATCCCATTCTCTAAATCAGTGAAAAATCTTGGTGTATTCTTCAATCGGAACTGACCATGGAGAAGCATATCACAGAGCTTGACAGGATCTGCAACTACCACTTGCACAATATTGGCAGCATCAGACACCTTCTGACTCAAGAGACGGCTTCAGCATTGGCAAGGTCATTAATCCTATCACGTCTTGATTATTGCAAGTCTGCTTGTAGGTGCGTCACATGAGAACATCAAACGATTGCAAAGGATACAAAACAAAGCTGCACGTATTGTCACTAAAACATCAAAACGTGACAGTATTACAGCCGCGTTAAAGCTTTTGCACTGGCTACCAGTTGAAGCTAGAATCGAGTATAAAATATTGTGTTTAGCCTACCAGTGTATGAAGAGATCAGCACCAGAATACCTCTGTGAGCTTCTGTCCATCTATCAGCCAAAAAGGTGTCTCAGGTCTAGTGACAAGCAATTGCTGGATATACCAAAGTGGAGACTAAAATCTTTTGGTTACAGGTCTTTCACAGTGGCAGCCGCCAGAAAATGGAATGATATTCCGAAATCCATGAAAGACATTACATTTTTGAATACGTTTAAATCTCAGTTCAAAACATATTTGTTTAAGAAGTATTATTGATTTTTATTATAATTTACATTAATCGTTTATTTACATTAACCTATCATTTTTATTGTATAAGTGCTTTGAGCATACTCCACAGTGTGGATTAAGCGCTATATAAATGTTCCTATTATTATTATCTATAATCTTGGACAAAACTGAGTGTCTATGATCTATAATCTTGGACAAACCTGTTGAGTGTCTATGATCTATAATCTTGGACAAAACTGTTGGCACAGTTCAGCGTCGTAAATAACTAAATATTAAGTGTATATTATTGATTATTTCCTTCCTCAATTTTTGACTCTCACCCCACTTCTAATTTGAAAAAGTAAACATTAACAATGGTCAACACAGAACTAAACGGAGGGGGGGGGGGAGGGAGGGGGGAAGGAGGGCACAATTAAGGTATTAATGTAGGGTAGGGTACACTAGGGACATCAAGGAAATTATGCAAATGTCCTAAGAATAAAGAAATATCAAATAAAAACAAGAACTGTCGGAAGGCAGTATGCTCGACTACTCAAAGCTGGTATAAAGAATGGGCTTGAGGGAAGTATATACAGAAATAGGGTAACAGGAACAGATGATTTCAAATTACTTGAGCTTTGAAAGATGCACTTACATTCATTTGCTTTGTTAATTTTCACAGTATTTTACTACGAGCTTCAAAATATCTTTTGAATTTTCCCAGATTTTTTAAGACAAAAAAAGCTTAAGGTTACCTCACCCAGTAACTAAGAAAACGTGTAAATGCTAGCAGTCTTGATAAGTACAACACCTCTTTTAGTTCTATTAATTAAACAACAAAGAAAGGAGAGGCCCTGACTTGCCAATATCAATGAAAGAATGTCATTAAACCCCTTTCCCATCTGTACCCTCTCGAAACCCTTACACATTCCTAGAACTACATCCTGGATTGTAATATAACTTCTAATTTAAGAAAATATGTGTGTCAAGCAGCATGGAAAATGTACAATGTACATCAAAGCAAAATTATGCGAAACAATATTGCTTAACGTATGACAAACCAGACATGGGCAACGATACAAATCCCCTCACCGCTAATAATGTACATTCCAGCCTGTCCCACATTCCACCCCAAATGTCATCCCACGCCTATACTACATGCAATCCCACCTGAAAACCACATAATGTATGTTATTCCACCACATGCATGACCCAAATGCCATCACAACTGAAATCCAGATGACAACCCACCACATGCCATTCACCCTGTCCCACATGCCGACCCACCCTGTTCCACATGCTAACCCTCCCTGCTCCACATGCCAACCCACCCTGTTGCACATGCCAACCCACCCTGTCCAACATGCCAATGTATCCTGACCAACATGCCACCCCACCCTACATACAATTCTACCCTGTCCCACACATAAAATACCACCCTCATCCTAATTCCTACTGCTACTTTATTATCATGTCATCTTCTACCCCACATTCCACTTATTGTTTATATTTTTTTTCATACCTAAACCCCTGACTTACAATTCTTTAGAGGTAAGAAATTTTTTATTTGCTTCTTTATTCATGAAAAGACAAACATTTGTATTGCTATTCATGTCAGGAATGTCATTATCATAACAAAAACTACTCCATCATAACAAAAACTACTCTATCATAACGAAAAACTACTCCATCATAACAAAAAACTACTCCATCATAACAAAAAATTACTCCATTAAAACAAAAACTACTCCATCCTAACAAAAACCTACTCTATTATAACAAAAAACTACTCCATCATAACAAAAAAACTACTCCATCATAACAAAAAACTACTCCATCATAACAAAAAACTACTCCATTAAAACAAAAACTACTCCATCCTAACAAAAACCTACTCTATTATAACAAAACACTACTCCATCATAACAAAAAAACTACCCCCATTATAACAAAAAACTACTCCATCATAACAAAAACTACTCCATCATAACAAAAAACTACTCGATAAACCCTATTTATATTTCTTTTCATACCCACGACATCTAATTAAAAAATTGTTAGAGGCAAGGAATCTTTTATTTGTTATCATTCATCCCAAGACTAATATTCTAATTGCTATTCATGTCAGGAATGTCATTATCATAACAAACTCATCCAAAAACTTTAACCAACAAACAAAGAAAACTTTAACCAAAAACTTTAACCTGACGCCGACGCCAAGGAAAGTAGAATAGCTCTATTATTTTTTGAATTGTTGAGCTAATGAAAGAATACAGAATAAAACCCATTCAGAAGAAGCACCATTATTTATGATGTATCGATGTTGAATAATAATGAACAGAAAAGCATGTTCACATATAGAAGCAGTACAAATTTTCATGAAGTGTTCTAACAAATTTTTGTATAAGATTGTAGATATTAATGTAATACTTAAATCTACAGAAATTTGGACTTGATCCATCAAAAAGTCCCAGAAAGTCCATCTTCAACTTGTTTCAAAATCTTACAAAGTGTCTAACTCATGGAAATCCCAGATTTCTGTTTTATACACATAGGCAGTATTTGTGATGTATTGGTGGAATGGTGCTCATGGTCTTAATGCACTTCTTTGTGGTAGAGCTAGAGTTTGAATGGTTATATAATAGTTATAAAGTATTGCATGCTTACATTATGTTTGTTTGTTTGTTTGATGAGAGTTTAACAGCACCACAACAGCAAGGGTCAAATTGTGCCTGAGGGGTTAGATTATTCTAGAGGTAGGAAGGAGAATAAACAGGGGAAGATTGAGAGAACACGAGAACTAAAAGCCAGAAAGCTGGGATTGATAGAGGTGCATGGGTGGAAAAAATAATGTAGAGAGAGAAGGGGTGGGGAAGGAGGACTAAATATGGTTGTAAAGGGAAGCATGATGAAGGAAGGAGATAATTGTATCCAAGGTTTTTTTTTGGAAGAGTTCGGCTACTTACATTATGATCCAACATAATGAACCTATATTATGAGCGAAGTTAACGATGAAAACATTGAAGATGTTGCGTACTTCACATGCTTGCGCTATACAGCCACGGAGGATCCCAGAGGACATAATCAGAGGGCTTGGTACAGCAAGGGGAGCTTCTGCTCAGCTAGGAAAGATTTGGAGCTATGAATCCTTATCTAGATGAACCACATTGAGGATCCTAACAAAAATGCAACAGCAGAATTACTGTATCGCTCAGAGACACAGAGGGGAGAATAGATACTGTACATTGCACAGAAAATGCTTGAGTAGAATACTCAGAATAAGATGGCCAGAAAAGACTTCCAATGAGGAGCTCTATGAAGGGCCAAACTGAAGCCATTGAGTATTATGATGAAAGAGCAAAGATGGAAACTTATTGGCCATGTATAACAAAATGAGCCCAACAAGTACAGTAGAATACTTAGACACCAGATGGACAAAGAAAGAAGGGGAGAATGTTGATGACATGGAGAAGAATTGTGAAGAAAGAGAGAGAACGGATTGGGTTGAGAAACTGGATCAACAGACACTAGAGGCCTCATTCTCCACTATTAGGAGAAGGAAGGAACGCTAAGGTAGTATAATGAACCATATAACCCCATACCTCATGCGGCAAGACTTTACCCTCCATCTCAATATTGACCACTGCTACAGTGACTTCCTCTATCCTGCTGAGTTTTTGAGCTAAAACCTGATGGTCCGATGAAAGAAGATGCGATAGTTCTAGAAAGACAAACACAGCATTGTTGAAATGACAAAGACCATCTCTTTTTTCTCTTCAAAGAATAGTTTTAATGGTCATGAATATTCATCTAATAGGAAAGAGAACAAAAAGGAATTACATGACAAAGACATTGTTCAAAAATCTTATTTCGTTAAAGGTCAGATGACATCTAGATGTAATGGAACGTAAATAATTCAAAATATTGAATGGACCATTAATACAGCAAGAACTCACACTAAATACAGTTAGAAACTAACCGTTTTATGGCATTTTCAATTTGTTGGCCTTTATGTGCAATACTTTGTGCATTGTTTATACATATATTCCTTTGTTTTTCAATCTTCTCTAAAATATATTTTGAAAGTCAATATTTGATTTCATCCAGAATTTCAAAACTTGATTATACCCTTAGGGTAAGAGGTATCTTATTAACTGTTATAAAACTAAAGAACACATTTAAAAGAATAACTTCACAATATTGAGCTGTGTTCATCTGATAAGATCAAAAAGTCGGCCTGAATTATAAAATCTTGCCATTTTGATTGCCCATAACAGGAAAGCTGCACAATTTTTTTCAAATATTCAAAAGCAATTATTTAACTCAGAAATGTTCTTTTACATAATGTAAAAACTATTACATGCTACTGTGCTAGACCTTTAGGAAAATATTCAAATTTAAAGTTCTATTAGATTCGAGTAGCACTGATCCACTTCAGGTGAGGAGTGAGTAACATTACAGCAAGTTTTCTTATATCTTAAGACTCACAACTAGTAGATATACCAGAAGAGAAATTAAATAAGTCTACTGATATGTAGTAACTCTAATTAAGGATTTGAATTCTTTTTGACAAAAACAAATTTAAAAAGTTTTAATCAATTTCTAACGAAATACGTTAAGCATTGTAAGTGACTTTCTACAGGAGTCATTTTCAAAGAAACACCTTCAAATTAACCTTTTAAGAATTGAACTTGATAAATAATATTATGATGAATGAATAATCTTTGATAGTTTCAATCCTTCATATTTTGCATGTATCTAAATTGTTCTACCTGATCAGATGTACCCCACAAAGTACTAGTCCTTTTTTTTTGTAGAACTTGGCCCTCTGTAACAGAATGTGTAACTTTCTCTGGACAACAATAGAACAAGATTTCTGTCAGTCTTACAAGTTTGTTAAAAATATGAAGTTGAAATAATATACTGTAACTTTTAAACATCTTTCTGGGAAAACTGGGTGCTATTTTTTAACAATGTTATTGCAAAACAAACACACTTTTAACTCTCTGTCCCACATGCCATCCCACCCTCTGTTCTACATGCCATCCCATCCTACATCAGTGTCTACAGGAAATTATACATGAAATCCACATGCTATTCCACCACATGACCCATAGGCACACCTGCAATCAAGAAGACATCCCACTATATACCTTGCCACCCTGTCCCACATACCATGCCACCCTGTCTCACATGCCATTCCACCCCATCTTACATTCCATCCCCTCCCCTTGTGTCCCCCATGCTATCCCAATAATCCATTGCACCACAGCTCCTTCCTCATTATCTCCTGATAATTTACAGAAGCACTTATTGTTTTTTCCTATTCATCTCCCAAGACATTTAATTACAAATTCTTTTAAAGCATCAGAGCTATTGTTTAACTTATTGTTTTTTCCTATTCCTTCCCAAGACACTTAATTACAAATTATTTTATGTATTTTATGTCTATTACTTTCCCACTCTATTCATGACGAAAATCTGTTGCAATGGATTTTCAGTTCAAAATTCTCAAATTCTACATGGTTGAATAAACATCACTTAAAATCACTAATCAATAAACAAAGAAAACCTTCCCTGTTAAATACCGTCCTATTTGTAAATTACTTCAAGCCAGACATATTGACCACAGGGGAATACTTGCGTCCTTGTGTTGAGTGTGAAAGTCAGTGCAGCTGCAGTGAAATTTGTTTACTATCAATGTCAGATTATGACCATGGAAAGTGAGGTGAAGTGTGTGCAAATCTAGTGTAATTGCTAATTGCTTGATTGTGGTTTCTGTTGTGAGCAATATAGACCCCCAAAAGATTTTAGATTTTGTCGAGGCTTAAGACACAAAAGGTATTGCAAGGTTAGACTTAATGTCAAGTGAGGACTTACTGTTTTGTTTCTATTCATGTCCAAGACACTTCATTACAAATTCTTTTGAGGGTCTGCCTTTATTGTTTGCTTTTTTTCATGCCAGAACAAATATTTTAATTGCTATTCATATCAGGAATGCTTGTACTGGAAGTTCTTTCAAGACAAAAATCTTCTTTATATAAAATTCCTTTCATAAAATTAGTTGGAATTCCTTTCCAAAGGCAGAAATCTTTTGTTCCTAAATAGCTGAACAATGCATGAGGTTGGACAAACAATTGATGTAGACAGACAGAAGAAGGGCAAAGATGCTATACCCCCTCTTTATCAACAAAGGGATAACTACAACATTTTGCATCAACTTACTCGTTGATGGTATAGTTGCAAACAGAACATCTGTTTCTAATACATCGCTGCTACCTTCCATGTGAATCCTTGCAATCTGCAATAAAAAGTACCAAAAAAATGAACTTGGTTGTAAATAAACCATTTGCAAAACTTTTTATTCAGCATACAGTCGATAAATCTGGAAAGATATAAAGTATGTATGATAACCCATGGGTGGGATGCAAACCATTCCACAATGTACAAACTGAAACCATTCATCTCAGTAGGAATTGTACTGTACATCATCATGCATTAAAAAAAAAAAAAAAAAAAAAATTGGCAGCATTTCCAATCCACCCAATATAGTACAGTAGAAGTGGATGATAATTACAAAACAGACATTACTGTAGTATGATACAAACCCTTCCCACAATGTACACAAATAAAACCAGTTATCTTTATAGGAATTGTTTCTTGTTCAAAATGAGCATTTGCAACATTACTAATCAATCACTGGTAGGTACGTAAGTGATCATAATTCAACTAAAGGGATGATCTAAAGAACAGCTAGCTGTATGAATTGTATTTTGTTCAAAATAAGCATTTGCAGCATACTGTATCTAATCCACCATAAATGTCACAGGGAACTGCATGAGCAATTCATTCATTTTTAATGTTGATTGCCATTTGGACATTGGTTATTTTGATGGAGTTGTCTCAACCTCTAAATCAGGCCACCCATCCCATCCTACTTGCTTAGTTTGCAAATCCACTTCTTTTTCAGTTGTGTCGATATACTAAAACACTTGAATGCAATGATTAACAGTTCTGGGCTTTAACATTGTTCATGGCAAGATCTGCAGTTGAGCACGAATCCTGCAACAGTTGGCATTGCAAAACACGTAACATCGTCTTGGGCTCAGAACTGCTGTCACAGAAGATATGTCATAACCATATTTTTCATTGCAATTGTATACCATCCAACCCTTAATCGCAACTGGTTGAGGCACTTTCAGTATTGTACTGCAAACCTCCCTCACCAGTGGCAACCCTTACTTACTGCCTATCATGCCCCTCTGGCATATTGGGAAGCAACAAAGGTCTTCTACTTCTGTCCATCTTTGGCCATCATCCCAATTGTATTCCTGGTGTGGTTGAACTTCTTATGGTCTGCCTCATCGCTTCCATGTGATTTTGGGTCTCAACTTTCCTTTCGTTTACCCTCCGGAATCCAGTGTAAGGGTGCGGTCTTTGCGAAGCAACGGTTATATCTCCTTGTTACTTGTTGTATCCATCTCCAACGTCTTTTTAGTTACAATATAAAGCTCTTTTGATGATACCATTTAAATTGATCTCCATTACTCTAACCCGAAGTACAGTAAATATGACAGTGTATGGAATGGCTGAAAGAACCCCGCTGGTTTTAAATCCAAAATATTGTTTGGTTTATTTTAATGTACATAAAATATGTCATTGTTAAACTCTTTATTCAAAATATATATCTTATCAAAGCAAGTTACTATTGTTTTAAGGTTTAATATTATGAAGCACCCAGTGGCATAGCCAAAGGGTGGGTAGAGGGGGCAAGCACCAAACCAATATTCCTCGATATTCCATTTTTATTGGTTTAAAATTAGTGCGTTCGATGGCAGGGGCCATATTTAGTATCCTGTCGGTTTATTGCTATTACTTGCCCCACCAATATGGAAATCCTGGCTACGCCACTGGTCCAAATTCAGGAAGAAACATATGGTGCATATCGAAAAAACCCTACTTAAATAAATTCAGCTACTTTATACATTTTTTGGAAAGAAACTTGATTAAAACACATTTTATTGTTCAGGCAATATGATCAATTTTATCTATAATTGTATAATAATGCGTTGGCATTTTCTGGTGTGCAAAGTATCACTGAATGCGTCTTGTTTGTAGAAGTGATAAATTGGCTCATCAGGCTGGTGCTTATCTCCTGTTTTGTTGGTGAACACAGATGAGAGAACATGACACCCCCCCTTCCCTCTTTCTCCACCACCATCACCACCCCTCCTGGACAGGACACCAGTCCATTGCAGGCTAGCACATTGTACTCATTTTACGATAAAATGAAGTGCATGTAAATAATAATAACATTCATAGTTATTTCTAAACTACCAAGAGTGAAAGTTTTGCCATCTTCAAACGTTTGATTCACATGAATGTTGAACAAAAAGTTCTACCATGTAAATGATGAATGAGATAAGGATTAAAGTCACCTCAAACAACAGAATAACAGATTTGATTCAATATGAAAGTGGAAATTACCAGGCATATGTGTTCAAAAATATATTATTAACTAGCCACAAGCATATGCGGCATCAGTTTGGACAAGGAATAGTCCAATATTGATTCTAAAGGAATCAGTCCTTTCCAAAAGACACGCAGTCCTGAGTAACATTGCTCTTCCAGACATTCAAAAAGAGGTTGGCACATCCACGCTGGTCCTTATTAAGATTATTAAGATCAGATCCAATCTTCAGCTCCCTCTGCTCAGTAATATCAAATTTCACCCAAAGTAAGTTCAAATCCAATCTCCCAGGCAACTGCAGAAGACCTGTGGTGCAAACAGTGGGACAAAACTAATGTCCAGCACAAGTTCCTGGTCACTGACCCAAACATCCAGCATTCGGGTATGAATCTCCCTCAAGGTCAATGGAGCCTTCTCAACCAGCTCTGCACTGATGCAGGGACATGCCGCAGCAGCCTTTACAAGTGAGCACATGCTGCATCGCCTCTGTGGCAAAATGCAGATGATGCACCACATAGTGGACAATTGCCCACTCTTTTGTCTTAATGGTGGCATAGCAGTCCTTCAATACGCTGAAGACTTGCCAGTCAATTGGCTTACAGACTTTACTAAGCGATCACCATGGCATTCGACATCATCATCATTAGTTTGAGAAACTGTCACCAAAACAACCTTACACCTTAATGTTGTAGATATTTACTGCACCAAACATTTAAGCAATATCATCATGCATATTTCTTTAATGGTCTATGCTCAAATGGTTTTTAATGCTTTTTTTTTTAAGAGAGCGCAGGGAATGTTGCTATTGTTTGTACGTTTGCAGTGAAATAATTTGATTGAAGTGTTACAAATATTGTAATACTATCCATGCATGCTTCCATTGCTTGTGGCTGCTATTTCTGGAAATGAATAGGCCATTTTGTTTGAGTTTTCTGCATCATTTCCCCATTTACCAACAGAAATGTTACAGGAAGTTTGGGTTTAATCTACTTTACTGCGTATGCATATGGGGGTTTAATGCCAAAGTATACAATTTGTGTACGGGGAGGTGCGAGTCAAAACAATGGACCTGATGTGTACTTTATGGACTGCCCCATGCCTGTATCAAAGGTCATTGTGTGAAACATGCAGAAATGCATCAACGTGAAAAGAAGTGTTCCACAGCATACACCTATGGGGTATAACTTAATTTGTGAAGATTGAAGATTGGGCATTTCTGTCAAAAGAATGACAAAGTAAATTTTACTTTCCTCCAACAAAGTTAATGAAGTCATTTTTACACTCATAATTTCAGGCAGTCAGTGTTTTCTATGTGAAAATTGTATTTAGTATCAGTACGCAGATTGCTATGAAAGTCTATTTTCACATCATTAAATTGCTTTGTTTGGATTTAAACATGTCTGCATTTAATTACTTTTACCATCTATTTATCCGTATACTATCCTCACCTAAATAAAGAGAAGAAAACAATGAACACAATATTCACCTTTTTTGATTCTCGAGATGTGTCTGGAGCATCAATGAAATCAATTTTCTTACAGGAAGTAGCAGTTCTAATATCCACCTTATGCTCGTAAAGAAACTGTCCAAGATGGTCTATGAGAGTTTGGAGACCATTCTCTAATGACCATGATGCCCACTTCTCCACATTTAATCTCTGGGCTAAGGGTGTGTTTCCTATGGCAGGGTCTAACTCTGTGGATGATTAAATAGGAATGAAAGAAAGAGGTTGTTATCTAAAGATATAATAGTAACTAGAACGGTAAATACCGTCATGGTTCCCATGCCTATGCAAATTAACACCCATATTATATGACCCGGCCAATTATAAAAATGGCATCTCACACTAAGTCCCACATGGCATCCCATGTACCACATGGCATCTCACCCCATGTCCCACATGGCATCCCACATGGCATCCCATCTCATGTCCCACATGGCATTCCACCATATCTTCCACATGGCATCCCACCCCATGTCCCACATGACATCCCATGTCCCACGTGGCATTCCATTATAGGTCCCACAGGGCATACCATCCTATGACCCACATGGCATTCCACCCTATGTCCCACATCCCATGTACCAAATGACATCCCACCTCATGTCCCACATGACATCCCATGCCTTGTCCCACATGGCATTCCACCATATCTCCCACATAACAAACCACCATACAGTGTCTCACATGGCATTCCACCATATGTCCCACATGACATTCCACCATATGTCCCACATGGCATCCCACGCTATGACCCACATGGATCCCATCCTACATGTATGTCCCACATTAATCCAACCATATGTACCACATGACATCCCTCCCTATGTCCCACATGGCATCCTTCCCTGTGTCCCGCATCAGTGGCTTCCCACCTAATGTTCCACATAGCATCCCACCATATGTTCCACATGGTATCCCTCCTAATGTTCCAATGACATCCTACTTTAAATCCCACATGGCATCACATCCCATGTCCCACATCCGCATGGCCTCCTACCCTATGTCCCACATAGCCTCCTACCCTATGTCACACATGTCATCCTACCTTATGTCACACAAGGCATCCCAACCTATGTCACACTCTGTGTTACTCGTGGCATCCCACCATGTCCCACATGACATTCTACCCTGTTACACATGGCGTCCCACCCCATGTCCCACATGCATCCCATTCCATGTCCCACATGGCATCCCACTCCATGTCCCACATGACATCCCATAGGCTCCTTAAGAAGTCTCATCTTAGCTATCACAGTCCCTGATTGAGCATACTATGTATGAAAGTGTCAGTTTATAAGTTATATGCAAATGACTTGTTGAAATGGGGTGGGAACCCATGTCCCACATGACATCCCATGTCCCACATGACATTCCATCCCATGGCAATCCACTCTATGTCCTGCGTGGCATTCCACCCTGTTCCACATGGCATTCCACCCCATATCCCACATGGCATCCCACCCCATGTCCCACATGGCATCCCACCCCATGTCCCACATGGCATCCCACCCTATGTCTCACATGACATAACATAAGCTCCATAAGAAGTCTCATCCGAGCTATCACAGTCTCTGATTGAGCATACTATTAAAGTGTCATTTCATATAATAACTTATATGCAAATGAGTTGTTGAATAAGAAAAAAAGGTGGAGTCAAATAATTATGCCTGATATAGCCCTTGGTGTATACAACATGGTAAATATTAAGTCACATGTCCTTCATGGCCCCCATCCATGTCCCACATGGCATCCCTCCCTATGTTTATAGGCAATCAAATCCTGTCACACTCCCTGACTAAGCATACTAAATAAAAAAAGTCTGGTCAGGTCATAATACTGCAGCAACTTTATGCAAATGAGCACAATAATAAAGGTGGAGTTTATAAAATCATGCCTGATACAACTGTCGGTGCCCAAATATTTTGAAGAATCTTAAGGATTTTAAATCCCAAGTATACAAGCAAGACTTGTAGATTTCTGAAGAATATTGGAAAATTATATCACTTTACAGTTATCTTCTGAGAAAATATCAAATGTATTGTAGACTTCTTAAGGAAACTAGTCTTCAATCCTATCTTAAGTATCTCTGAAAAACTTTAACATTTTATAAGGAAATTCTAACCTTGCATAAGGATATCTGAAGAAACTTTAACTTTTTCTGAGGAACTCTAAAGAAACTTTAACATTTTCAAAGGAATTCTTAAAAAACTGTAACATTTCCGAGAAATCTCAGGACAAATCTGTGGACGGCCGGACGGTCGTAATCGTTATTAAATAGGTTCGCATAATGCTACCCATGTGAATCAATAAATTGAAATTTCACAAATTGCCACACTCCTTTACTTCACCCTCTTTGTGCCTCTGACACATAGGGTGTCACAAAAGATAACCACTTTTGCCTGTCTTGTTTTGCACTTTTAGGCACATGTCAGGGAAAGCACGCATAAGTCACAGTGACTTGTTTTCAGTGTGGACCAAAGGAATTTGCTGGAATGGGAAGTGAATGAACACTAGGATAACACCCTGCTCTTTTCGAGAAGTGTTCAGAGAACCAACCAGGGAATGAATCTACCATCCGGACCAACGTCTTTACGTCCCCTCCAATGGCATTGGAGGTGTACTCTTTCATTTGTGCAAAAGTCAAGGGTACAAAAATACAATACTGTGTGTGCAATATAAGTTTTTCCGTATCCAGAAACTGATATTGCTTAATGTAGCAGCTAATTATTTCACAAAGATAGGACAACCTTGTTCTTAGCTCAGATCACAAGTAGATTTAGTCTCATTTGGAATAACACACATCCATTTGTCAGGTGCTCCAAATAAAATGGCAAGCTATAACTAATTCAACTCATAAAATCTGCCTTCAGTGAAAATTGCTTTGTTTTGTTGTATAATAATCCACAATCCATAAATTTATATAGCGCACACTTCAATCTGGCAATCTTCAGTGGCGCTTTACAAATAAAACACCAACCCAATGACAAAACAAGAACAGCAGCTGCTCCCCCAGCGCAATGGGACCAACATACAAAACAAAACAGGAGATACTACTAAAATTGATTGAAAAGGTAAGTTTTCAAAATGACGCTTAAAAACATTTACCGACTGAGCAACTTTCATATTATCTGGTAGGTCATTCCACCATGTCGGTTTCATTACACTGAAAGAACGACCAGCAAAAGTGTTACATTTAGTAAATGGTTCAAATAACTTTTAAATGAGGTAGTAGACCTGGTGTTCCATCTATTAGGTATAATGACTAATAGATCCTTCAAGTAATTTGGTACCTGGTTATTTACACACTTGTAAACTAAGGTAAGTACCTTATGTTGTATCATCTGCATACAAAACTTTTGTTGCGTTTGAGTTGAGAATGTAAAAAATAACTCTCAATCCCCAAATAGGAAGAGTCAAAGTGTATTATTGTGGAGTGCCTTCAACATTTAAATACATCTGTTACAAATAGGGGTACTGCATAGTATCAAAGCTTATAAACCAGTGAATGACCCGCACTCCTCTTGAGTAAGAGTAAGATATAAAGCTACTTGGTAATGAGCACAGAGAAAGGCCCTAATAAGTCATGCTCCAATGCACGTAGCTGGATAACACTTACTAGGCCCTAATAAGTCATGCTCCAATGCACGTAGCTGGACAACACTTACTAGGCCCTAATAAGTCATGCTCCAATGCACGTAGCTGGACAACACTTACTAGGCCCTAATAAGTCATGCTCCAATGCACGTAGCTGGACAACACTTACTAGGCCCTAATAAGTCATGCTCCAATGCACGTAGCTGGACAACACTTACTAGGCCCTAATAAGTCATGCTCCAATGCACGTAGCTGGACAACACTTACTTAATATGCAAAAAAAAAATCCTAACTTTAAAGGCAAGAAATTTTCACATACCCTGCTTCATTAAGAGCATACCCAATACCAATGACCCATACTTTTGTTCAGCTTGATGATACATAGGAAAACAGGACTTGATGCTTAGGTCTGATATATTCCCAGCAAAGATACCACGGCATAGAGGATCAACCAGGTAATTTGTTACCTAACATAAAGAAATAAAGACGTTTCTGGAGAACTGAGCAATGATTTTCTAATTAAAATAATATTTATAATGTATCTTTATTGTTTCAAACCAAAACAGTGTCAGCAACATATTTGTCTTATAAATATAATTATGATATAATCATATTATACCGTATTCGATGGTCTAACATCCAACATTCACTTCCACTGGTATCTCATAATAATATTTTCAACATTTCTTTAATATGTTCTATAGACTTATATTTTGTTTGCTTATTGTTCATGTACGACAGTCCCCCTTCTCCAAAATCATAGATCTATCTGTGTTTTGAACAGCTGTGTAATAAAGTATTGCTTATCAAAAGGGGCTCCATGTGCAAGAATTATTATGAAGAAATAAGACAATAGTAAATGGTACAGTTCTATTTTCATTGGCACCCTGGGCACTTCATATGGTACTATTTAAATCACCAAAATCGAATATTAAATATGAACAAAAATCTAAAAGTATCTCCATCTGATTCCATTTCATACCCGGATAAAATCTCAACATTTCTTGTTACAACAGTTCTAACAATTTCTTTACAAAATAATTAAAAATTGAAACTTCACATTTTCTTCATAGATCATAAATTTTAATTAATGCTTTATTGTTGGCATAATGGAAAAGGACTAATTAAAAGAAACAAATCTTTGGGAAGACTAAAACAAAAGAGTGGACCTGATTGCATATACTCTTTACACAAAGCCTTGACAAAATTGTTACATCCCTGGATAAGAGAAATAGAATGAAAATATCAACCAGATTAAAAGAAACATTCAACCAATACTGATGCCATTTCTCTTCATAGAAATATAAAGATGCTGAATTAAATACTGTAATACCTCGCTGCCAAATCGTCTTTGAAAAAAATCCCTCATGCTTTCATCATCAGCTTTGACCCTTAACCTGAAAGGCTCCTTCAAGAAGTTATACAACAAAGAGGAGGAGAAAGGGTCTTGCTTAGTCCGTAGTCCCGCAAAACTGGACGGAAGTCGGTGAAGTTTCTTGTTGACGTATATAAATCTGTTTTGGGAAGCTGGACGTGAGAAATAAACAGGTAGAACTTTCCTGTCCAATTTTAGGTTTGAAACCTGTGGAGACGAATAAACTAGATAATTGACTCTACAAATTGGTAACCTCAATAAATTACACTTACCTTAAAGTTTGGCACATGATATGTAGTTGATAAACAATATATGACAAGTTCATCTGTTTATATTATGACACAGTTTCAATTATTCTGCATTGACAGTGATACAAAATATATTTCTATTTTTTTTGCCAGGTCTGACGTTAAGGTCCCTTAACTCCTCTATAGAAGACTATGAATGCGTCCATGTTGTATGCTCTAATATCTATTAAAAAAAACCAGTTACTTAAACAGAAAATAACCCTTGTGGAATCGATTCAAATTATATCTCACAAAAAGTCATCACTTGTCCTTCTCCTTAAAAATTTGTTCCAGCAAATCATAGCCACAAACTTAATGTAGCAAATAATAAGACCACTTATCTTAATTAAAATAAGCACTCAACCACACAATAAGGACTTCATCCATTGCTAATTTGATACTCAACACCAATTTCCACAACAATCCAGGACCAACAGAAAAACTTGTACAATGGAGCCATTGATAAGGGAAATTTGATCCTAATTGCTTGTGGTTTTCAGAATAAAGAAAATAAAGAGGAAAAGTCTGACTGGACCTGCTTATATATGGTTTGGTTTGTTGATGTTTAACAGCACTGCAACAGTCAGAGTCAAATGTGCCAAGAGGGTGTTAATACATTATGCTGTAAGATTTAGGATAGTGAGGAAAAGAAGGTTTGTAAGGAAGAAAAGGGGCAAAAACAAAAAAGGAGGTAAGTACTAAGTAAGGTTAAGTGTAGAAAGAGGGGGAGAAGTTAAGTGTGGTGGAAGA
This sequence comes from Chiridota heheva, assembly GCA_020152595.1. Taxonomy (NCBI): domain Eukaryota; kingdom Metazoa; phylum Echinodermata; class Holothuroidea; order Apodida; family Chiridotidae; genus Chiridota; species Chiridota heheva. The sequence goes on along the minus strand of JAIGNY010001483.1, from coordinate 537,998 downwards.
GGCTGTTGTTGCGGAGCGGAGGAAGTTGATGATGTTTGAGGAAGAATTGTTTTCGAAAAGGTCCAAGAATGAGGATAGTGAGGAGAGAAGAGATCTGGAGTTCTGGTATAAGGGACAGGTTACGAAGATATGCTTGACGGAGAGATCGGTGTTAATATATCTCGGGTCTAAATGTTTGAAACTTTAGGGAGCATAACTATTAATGTATTACTTTACATTGAATGTTCACAAGACATTTATGAGATATATGGAATGAAATTCAATTACATGATCTTTCCTCTTTTAGTAAGCTGCAGTTTTATCTCCATAATGCACAACGATAACTTACGTATTACATAATGTGCAATCAAATTTGGTTAGTAGATATAAAAATCTACCGACAGTACCCACGATACTCTTTTATTACTATTTTATTTCATCAGAGCATGTAAAGAGAAAAACGACACAATTCAACAATGCAGAAAATCAATCATCATGTGAACAGTACAGTACATTCTGTATTTATGTGAACAGTACAGTACATTCTGTATTTATGTGAACAGTACAGTACATTCTGTATGTATGTGAACAGTACAGTACATTCTGTATTTATGTGAACAGTACAGTACATTCTGTATTTATGTGAACAGTACAGTACATTCTGTATTTATGTGAACAGTACAGTACATTCTGTATTTATGTGAACAGTACAGTACATTCTGTATTTATGTGAACAGTACAGTACATTCTGTATTTATGTGAACAGTACAGTACATTCTGTATTTATGTGAACAGTACAGTACATTCTGTATTTATGTAAACAGTACAGTACATTCTGTATTTATGTAAACAGTACAGTACATTCTGTATTTATGTGAACAGTACAGTACATTCTGTATTTATGTGAACAGTACAGTACATTCTGTATTTATGTGAACAGTACAGTACATTCTGTATTTATGTAAACAGTACATTTCTGTATTTATGTAAACAGTACAGTACATTCTGTATTTATGTAACAGTACAGTACATTCTGTATTTATGTGAACAGTTACATTCTGTATTTATGTGAACAGTACAGTACATTCTGTATTTATGTAAACAGTACAGTACATTCTGTATTTATGTAAACAGTACATTTCTGTATTTATGTGAACAGTACAGTACATTCTGTATTTATGTGAACAGTACTACATTCTGTATTTATGTAAACAGTACAGTACATTCTGTATTTATGTAAACAGTACAGTACATTCTGTATTTATGTGAACAGTACAGTACATTCTGTATTTATGTGAACAGTACAGTACATTCTGTATTTATGTGAACAGTACAGTACATTCTGTATTTATGTAAACAGTACAGTACATTCTGTATTTATGTAAACAGTACAGTACATTCTGTATCTATGTGAACAGTACAGTACATTCTGTATTTCAAAAAAAAAAAAATATATATTGAGAAAGTGTGAGGTAAGTTTATGCTCTAGTCTTTAAAAATTGCCACACTTTTATTGACCTTAAAATTGTCACAGTGAAACATTTACCATATCAAGGGTGTTTTTTCCAACAATGCCAAATGGTCGGATGCTTCTTGGTCCACACTCAAAGGTGGCACCTTCAGGGGTAACATTGCTCTCAATCCACCCACCTAGCCTGGGTCTGCTTTCCAAAAGGGTAACCTGTGAAAATATGATATCAGAATTCAGAAAAATAACGTAAACATATACATATATGCAATACTTGACAAATGTATAAAGTAAATTAAAATCACTTTTCTGCAATTAAATACTGAATCATAAGTAATCCTTCTAGCATTTTAACATGCAGTGCACATCTTTGACGGGAAGGAGGGGGGTGGGGACATTTTCCCCTGCTTACAGTACTATTAAACACATATGAAGAATTTTGCATGGGCATACATTGGCTTATGTCAGAATTTCCTTCCTTCAATTGCACACTGTCTTTTTCCTTTCTTCTGAAAAACACATATCCCTTAACATTATCTACTGTACTCCTTAAAACCATACCGTACTAAACTTGTTTTTTGTTCTTAAAAATCATAAAGGGCTACATTATCTACCAAATCTCTGATTGAAAACACAATGCAGGTATATTTGGAGGTCATTAAGAATGTTTTGTTTCATTTGAGACAGCATTTTGTATCAATTTATTTTCCTGCTAGAACTATTGCTTTCCCTTTGGTTGGTTGGTCCTGACAGCACTGTGACAGGGATGGTTAAAGAGGTGATATTGTCTCAAAACAAATCGCAAAAACATCAGTGAGTACTGTACGTGGCATGTACTCTCTGATGTCACGAGCAACTGTTTGCTTCTGGTATCGATTAGGAGAAATAAACTATGATATTGATCGCTTACACATGATATGCGTTACATCAGACCCCTAGCTTGCTTTAAAAAGAGGCAGGGTGCTAGACTGGTTGAGGGGCACATTAATGCGTGCTGCATCTTTTCGGCGTGGAGTCCAGAGGCCCCCTTAAGGCTCAATCAAATGGTAAAGAAGCTCTAGGATTTTAGCTATAATCATACTTCAGAATGAAACTATTCTGACTGATATTGATAAGGACCATTCATGAGCCAAACAGGACAATTGCTTTCTATGCTATCATTCTGTGTTCTTTATCCGTGTAAGGTATTCATTTATGAGGTTAATTAAGATTATTAAGTTTAAACAAAAAAACAAACAACTTATTCTAATAAATAAAATAAATAAATACAAATAATATTTTTTTCTCATGAGGGGCAGGGCAAAACCCAGGGGGATAGCACGAGCCCCCAGGGGAAAGGGCAGGCCCACAAATGGGCCGGCAGGCTGACCCTGTAAAACAGCAAAGCTAGGGGTCTGACACTGTACAGTAGGTGCGTTCTGTTGAAACGCCCTGTTTTCAATTTCAACTATGCTGCCTAGCTAGCAGAGCCTATAGGCATAGCTTTTTGCAAATTATTAGTTGTGACAGTCTACATGTAAGGACACACCTGCATTATGGAATTAAATTGAGCGGATAGCCCGGAATAGAAATCAATGCAGAGCTTTTGTTGGCGGCCTATGCTGGTGATGGGCATAAGTATTAAGTAAGGCTAGTAAATAACCAGGGTTATAGGCATAACCACAGATAGAACTCCCCGTCAGTGGCATAGCTAAAGGCTGTATACCAGCCATCTTGGCAAAAAGGATCATAATATTTCTGAACACCAAATTTTAAAGATACAGTACAGTAGGCCTATTTAGCAGATAAGAGTTAAAATATGCAAAATTTTCCCCCAAATTCCTCAATCATTTCCCCTCAAATTATCTTACTTTTTCCTCAAAATATCATAAGTTTTTCCTTAAAATTCCTAAAGTTTTTCTTCAAAACATGTGACATTTTCCTCAAAATTTCCAATTTTTCCCAAACCTCTGACTTTTCCCCTTAAACTGCTATTTTCTATTTCATGTTTTGGAAGGAGAGAGGAGGGTGGCCATGTTATTGATTGCTGCCATTTACTGATGGCCCATACTACACAAAGCCTACTGTATACCGTGCTGTGCTGTTTGAAGCACTGTGTTAAATACAACATACACAAATCTCAGCTTAAGATCTTTATGAAAACGAAACAATTATACATTTTTAACGCCGACAACCGCTTATTCTTGATGAGCTCTCCATAGCATGGTTAAAGCTCAAAACATTGATATTGAGGCAATTACATTTTAGCAAAGGTAATATCTTTTAGATGTCGGAGAGGAAAAAATAAACATAATAGGCCCACTTACAAAGTACTGTACTATAACATTTAAACATTTCTCTGTTTTATTTATTATTTTTCACACATTGTTTACTGACTAAAACTAAATAATCAAATTATATGAACAAAATAAATTGTTGTCAGCAAAAAGTCAACCTGCAGTTTCGTTGAACATCTTAAAACTTATTTGCAGGGTTTCAAATGTTGAAAACAAAAAAAACTCTTACATCCTGGTCATCCCTGGTTCTGCAAAAGAAAATATGAATAATGTACCTTCCTTCTTAAGAGCAAATTTGGGAAAATATGAAGCTATTCTGAAAGCCACGTTATACTTAAAGCAGCCATTTGTTTGCAGCCTCTACTAAATTCATTAAGATAATTAATCAATAAATGACTAAATAACAAATAGGATATTTTTAGAGGGTATTTTCACTTCTAATTTCTGATGTTTTTATGATCAGACGTACATAGTGTGATTTAACTTGATTTTGGTAATAAAAAACAACTGGAATTTCATTTTGAAGGCCTCAAAATGTGTCTCAAACTTTTCCTGATATTGCACCCAAGATTGAGAGTTTTTGAATATTTTTGTATGAGTTTCATGACCTGGGAAGATCTTCCGTGCTGATTTTTAATTGAGAGAATTTATTTTTATGATTTTGGTGCCCAGTTGTAATTCTAGTTGCATATTTTTGATTCTACATGTACATCTTTCAATAAATATTAGTTTTCTTCATTAAAAAGTATAGAAAAATCAAGTTCTTGATAGCCTAAACACAGGGAAACTTCTTTATATTGCAACTTCAGCCTAATGTTAAATATTGTTGTATTATTTCCACTATCAAACAGATGCACATTGGTGCACATTTTCTAGACATTGGCGCACATTTTGTAGATCTTGGTGCACATTTTCAAGTCCATAAATCATCTTCCAAAAACTATAGACCTAATCCACCAAACGCTAAATGACTCATCCGGCGGCAAATTTGTAAACAAACCAAATTTTGGTGGGCAAAGTGCAGCACAAACAACCAGATCATACAATGCATCAAGTCAACAAAAAACATAAATAAACTTGATTCTTGGTGATTGATCCAAGGCAAATTGTGCCTCTAAAACGCTTTTTGACGTATCAAAAACCGTAAATAATTCAGATTACTCAAAAAGAACTATTGTTTATTCTAGAAGCCTAATTTGGCATCAAAATCGTCATTTTGAATCAATTTCTACAAGATATATGGACATATTAGGCCTGATTTAAAAAAAAAAACTTTAGCCTAGCGGGGTAGTAACGTTCAATATTTGATAATGTTGAACTTCTTAACTTACAAGTCACATGTCTATATGCCTGATCTGGGCATGAACATTTCTGCTACAATTCAATTCAAACCAGGCCCAGTGAATAAGAATACAATGCAAATATGGTACTGCATTATTGGTCCTTAGTTAACTTAACTTAAGCTTAGTTTAAAGTAATCATTGCTTTTTGCATGGTACTGTACCCACTGTCATTTTTTGACTACATTTTATCTCATTAACATATATATTTATGTACCTATTAGGCCCATTGTAATCTTTTTTAACTCTAAAATCTAGGATTGTTTACCGACCTTTGTAAGTTGTAACACTACATGTAGTTAGAGCCTTTCACATCTGACAAGCAGTATGCTCAGATTTAACTTTTTATTGACCGACCACATTTAAGATGCAATGAAATTATGTTTGAACTGAGCTTGATGATCCTTTCATATTTAAGATTTGGTAATCAATGTTCTGTTTAAGTCACTTTAAATCCAAGTCAATCAAAACAGGCCTATAATATAAAATATTGGCAATGGGTGTGGCAAAGGTCATTCTCACTAGAAATATGACCAGTTGTTTTGCCAACTACATTGAAAACAACTTTGCCAATTTCCTGCCAGGATTGGGAATTGTGGTCACATTTTATCGCTAAAAACTAAAAAGAAAATGGTGGTTGCTTATATGTCATATGTGATGAAAACACTTTTTTGTATTATTTGAAGTGAATATGCAGAGGGATGACAGGTGAAAGTCTCAAATTTGCCATGGAAATGTATATAGGCCTACATCCATTTTACCTCATTATAAAAAGTGTTTGTACCATTCTTTGTAAAAGTTATTCAAGAAAACTTAGATTTTCTCATTTGATAATATTCCATGAAAATATAACTTTACATGCATGCAAGTAATAAACATATTAGGGCCTAATATATCAATCTTTGGCTTCTTACATAGATAATGATTTTCCTGAAAGTGTTTCACATTTTTAATGAAAATTTGGTCTTCAAGCATACACAAAGTTCACCTATTTAGTGAATTACTAGTGCAAACATAAGAAGAGTATGCATATGTGCACTGTTTATAATACACATTTCATACACTATACAGTAATTTGACATACTGTACAAAACTGTACAGTATGTACACATCTACACTATCAATTATTATCATTAAATTATGTTTATATAACACTTATTCTAAAAGAAAGCTCTTAGTGCTTTACAAGAGCATAAACAAATGAAAAGTTAATTACTTATCAATACATCAAAGAAACAAAGAAAAACTGATTCAACACCTAAAAACCCCTAATGGGCGAAAGCTACAATATCAACAGTATACGAATAACAGGTAATTTAAGCAGTAAGAAGAATCACATTCGGATGATCATGCAAATAGTCTGAGAATATGATCTTATGAGGTGATAAATAGACTATGTCTATTTATTTGATTTACATATATATGACTTAGCTTTATACATGAATCCTTCATTCAGCTGTTAGCTGCATGGTTAAGGTGAGCCCTTGTTAAAATTAACAATTTAATAGCAAATATAAAATCAAATATTAGGAAAAGATCAGGACAGATATTATTAAACAGAGCTTTGATGGTGGCTCTGTCAGCTCTCTCCATGCCAGGAATGCTGACGTGGCTGGGAATCCAGAAAAAGAGAATTTTCTTTCCTAGGAAGGAAAGAGTGTGGAGTTTGTTAAGGATTTGTAGAATAAGAGGGTGGGCCAGAGCATGTTGAAGATGCCAGTGAGGACGGATTTAGAGTCAGAGAAGATGACGAAACAGGGGCGGAAAGAAAGTTCGATGAAGTTTAAGGCTAGGAGGATGGCCTTTGCCTCGGCCGAGTAGATAGAGGTGCCGTCAGGTAAACTGGAGGAGAGGGTGAGGCCAGGACAGGCTGCTGCTGCAGAAGAGCCTTTCCGTATGGAGCCATCGGTGAAAAGGAAGGAGTAGTCATGGAAATGTCTACTGAGTTGACAGTATTTGGAATGGAAGAAGGCTGCAATCGAGAAAATGTTGATGTTGGCTTTGGAGAAGTGGGAGTGCATACGGATCCCGAAAGGTGGGGGGGATGCGTTTGTTGAGATTGAAGTTTGTTTGTTTGATGATAACATAACGGCACCACAACAACTAAGGTCAAATTGTGCCTGAGAGGTCAGATCATTCTAGAGGTAGGAAGTAAAGGAAACAGAGGGAGAATGAGAGAAATTTAAGAACAGAAGGTCAAAAAGCTGTGATCGTGAGGGGAGGTGCATGGTTGAAACTAAAACAAAGTAGAGAGGGGGTGGAAGAGGAGAATTAAATATGGACGCAGAGGGAGGCATGATGAAGGAAGTAGATAATTTTATCCGAAGGATTTTTCTGGAAGAACTCAGCAATTGAGTTGTGGGGAGCGAGGGAAGCTCTGGGAAGGTTGTACAGGGGGCAAGCAAGGAGAACGTGATGGATTGTGAGGGTGCAATGGCAATTGTTGCAGAGGGGTTGGGGTGAGCCAATAAGGAGGTGGGAGTGAGTGAGGTGGGTGTGACCAATTCTAAGACGGGTAATATGAACGCTGTCGATACGAGAGAGAATGTTGATAGTGGATTTGATCGGAATTGTGGGCTGGATGACATGGAGATTGTTATCGATTTGGAAGTTCCATGAGGTTTGCCAGCGATCACAAACAAGGGAAGCGATAAGCGGTTTGATGTCAGAGAGGGTTTGAGGAAAGGGGTAGAGAGGAAGGTGAGGGCAAGCTTAGCGGCTGCATCAGCCCTGTCATTACCCGGGATGCCAACATGGCTGGGTATCCAAAAACAAGAATACTTTTCCTGCAGAGGGTGGGAGAAAGGAGTTTGCGGAGGAGGAGGTGGCATGTGAGGTTATCCCATTTAAGGTTGAGTAAGGAAGTAAGAACAGCCTTTGAGTCGGAGAAAATGGCAAAGTGGCTGAGTGGAGAGTACTCAATAAAGTTGAGGGCAAGGAGAATGGCCTTAGCCGCGACTGAAAAGATGGATGAGTAGTCGGGAAGTCTGTTACTGAGGGTGATGTCTGAGATGACGGCAGCAGCAGCTGTCATCAGTATAGATAGAGCCATCAGTATAGATGGAGGTGTAATTTGAGAGTTGGTCTTTGACTTGGTTGTGGAGATTGATGAAGAGGTTAGGATGGGTTTGTGCTTTGTGATGAGTGGAGAGGCCCAGGTGGACAGGAGGGAGGGGGTGGCCTAAGGAGGAAAAGTGGGCCAGGAGAAGGTGCCGAGAGTGGTGGGGTTGATGCCGAGATGGAAGAGGTCTGATTTAATGCGTAAGCTGAAGGAAGGGGATAGGGTTTTAGTCCTATCAAAGAGTGTGGAGAAATTAGGGTACCTAATGAGGTTGTAAACAGGGTTCTGGGTGTTGGTGAGGACCCTAAAAGCATAGGAGAGGCTAAGCTTTTTACATCTAAGTAGAAAGGGGGGTTTGTTGGCTTCAACATGAAGGCTGGTGATTGGGGAGGTCCTGTAAGCACCTATACAAAGTCTGAGGGCTTCATTTTGGAAGGTGTTGATGTGGTTGAAGTATGAGTTGTGAGCTACACAGTAGACAATATTGCCTAGTCAAGCTTGGCACGAATGGTGAGCCTGAAAATTTTGAGGGGAGCAAAGCGGTTCGCACCCCAAGTGGTGTTGGAGAGGAGTCTGAGGATGTTAAGGGAGCTATTGCATTTCAGTTTCAGGTTGGTGATGTGTTGCTTGTAGGTAAGCTTAGGGACTAGGGTTAGACCCAAAACTTTGTGTGTTCAACTTTTGGGATGCGATTACCATTGAGCACAAAGTTCGGGTTGAGGTGGAGGTTGTTGAAATGACAAAAGTGCATGCAGACTGTCTTGTCTTTGGAGAATTTAAAACCGTTGTTGTTGCTCCAGTCGTGCAGCAGGTCGAAGCTGGTTTGAAGCCTACTTTCAACAATAGGAAAGCTAGGGGAGGAGTAGAAGATGGTGAAGTCATCCACGTAGAAGGTACGTTTGATGTTGGTGCCAAGGTTATCCGCGATGTCATTGATACTCAGGTTGATAAGAGTGGGAGAGAGAATGCTGCCTTGGGGGACTCCCTCTTTTGGGGGTACGAGTTGGAGAGGGTGTGGCCAATACGAACTTGGAACCGCCTGGATGAGAGGAAGTTTTGAATAAAGATGGGGAGTTGGCCTCTAAGGCCGATGGTGTGAAGTTTGCGGGTAATGCCGTATTTCCAAGTAGTGTCGAAAGCTTTCTCAAGGTCAAAAAATATGGCAATGAGGTGTTCCTTTCCTGCAAAGGATTCCCGGATAGCGGTGTTGAGCGTAATTAAGTGGTCTAGGGTATTGCAATGTTTTCGGAAGCCGCTTTGGTCAGAGAAGAGGATTCTGTTGGTCTCAAGAAACCAGTTTAGTCTCTGATTAATGATCCTTTCCATAATTTTACAGAGACAGCAAGTTAGGGCGATGGGGCGGTAGCTGGAGGGGTTGGTACCGTCTTTCCCCGGTTTAAGGACGGGGATGACAATAGCTGTCCTCCATATAGGGGGAAAGGAGTGTGAGGTCCAAATGTTGTAGAAGATTGTGAGTAGGGTAGTGGTGGCCTTGATGGGGAGGTGTTTCAGGAAGTGGTGGGGGATGTTATCTGGACCCTTGGAGGTACAGCCAGCATCGTGGATGGCTAGGTTTAATTTAGAGAGCGTGAGAGGAGCGTTTTCGGAGGTGTCGGAAAGAAAAGTGATTTTCCGGGCTTCATCAGAAGCTTTTTTGGTTTTGAAGGCATTGGAGTAGTTGGTCGAGGACGAGATGTTGCTAAAGGTGGCGGCGAGGTGGTTAATGATGTCCTTTTTTGCGGTGAGAAGGTCACCATTCTGAGAGAGATGGGAGATTTGCCCACTCTGCCGTGGAAGCTGTTAACCATTCTCCAAATCTTCTTTGTGGGGGTGTTAATGGTGAGAGAAGAGATGAAGTTGTTCCAAGTGTTAATTTTACTGTCCTTGATAGTGCGTCTGGCCTTGGCATGGCTGATGCGAAAGAGGTTGAGGTTATGGGTGGTCGGGTTAGTTTTAAAGTTCCTGAGGGCTCTTTTCCTGTTCTTGATGGCGGTTTTGCAGTCATCAGAGAACCAGGGGTTGGGGGGATAATTTGGGGGTTTGGAGGTTTTGGGAATTGAGCAGGTGGCGATGTTGATAAGGATATTACTGAAGTTTGACATGGGTTCCTCATCCTAAAGGAGATGGGGGGAGAGGTGTGAGACACAGAGGGTTTCGAAAAGGGGCCAGTCAGCCTTCTCGAGGTTCCAATTTGGGGTGTGGTCAGTGGGGGTTTGAAGGTTGGAGTGTATAAGAAGAGGGTAATGATCACTACCACAGAGGTCAGCGGTGACTCTCCAGCTAAAATCAGGGAGGAGGTTGGGGGAACAGATAGACAGGTCAATGCTCCAAATTATATTTCCAACTTAATCACGTTACAATTACCAACCCGCTCACTTAGATCTAACAGTGCTATTCTCCTAAAGCCGCCAAAAATTAACACCAAGACTTACGGTGAACGCTCTTTTCAATCTGCAGCCCCCAAATTCTGGAACATTCTCCCAATCTACATCAGAAATGCCCCTACTTTAGATATTTTTAAGAGTGTATTGAAAACACACCTTTTCATGAGATCCCCTCATTGGACCTTGTAACTTTATCCTGCTTGTATCTTTTTAAGTATGGTTTTTTGTTCTCTTACTGTTTGTATCTTAAGGTTTTCTCATGTTATATTTGTTTAGGTAAAGCGCATTGAGACCGTTTGGTATAATGCGCTATATAAAAATGTATTATTATTATTATTATTATTAATACAGGTAAGGGAACCTGTGGCAGGGTGAAGGTAGGTCGGGGAGTTAGTGTTGAGCAAGGAGAGGCTGTGCTGACGAAGAGTGTTCTCGATGAGCTTGCCTCTGGGGGTGGTTGTAACAGAGCCCCACAGAGGGTTGTGAGCGTTGAAGTCACCAAGAAGGATGAAGGGGGAGGGGAGCTGAGAGATGAGGTTGTTTAGGCTGGTTGAAAGAATGTTGACGTTGGGGGAGATAGATATTGCAAAGAGTGAAAGTTTCGTGGAGGGAGATAGATATACAGATGGCCTGAAGGTCGGTGTGCACTTGAACAGGGCTGTGCGGGATATCATATCTTACGAGAATGGAGACGCCCCCACAGGCCCTGTCGGCGTCCACTTGTTGTTTGTGATAGCAAGCAAAGTTGTTGAGGGAGTAATGGTCGGTGGTTTAAGAAAGTTTCTTGTAGGCAGAAGACGACCGGCTTATAGGTGGTGACCAGAAGGTCAATTTTTTCAGAATTGGCCTTAAGGCTCCTTATATTCTATTGTATGATGTTAAGAATGTTATTTCTATCGTTTATGTTGCACGCCATAAGGAGGCAAAGGGTTATCTTGAGGAGGATCTGTTCGGTCTGAGTTGGTTAATTTTCTCTTTGGATTTGTCTCTATTTCTTTAGGAACGGTTATTTTTGAAAGTTGGACGAGAAGTATGTTCGGTAACCGAACAATCCATGTTCTCTTCCGTGTCATTAGTGTGGGTGTGGGTTTGGATGGTGGACTGTTTGTTTATTGGTTGTTTCTTGGTTTGTTGCTTGTTGATTGGGTGACTGTTACTGTTAGCGACGTTGGCTTCAGTTTGTTGTTTGTTGGCATTGGATGTTTTGACGTAAGGGATGGCGGAAGTCTTTGAGGAGGAAGGAAGGTCAGGGGGAGAAGTGGTGGAGGTGGAGGTCGTTTGGGTAGTAGGTGTGGATTGTTTGTTGTCAATGGTGATAAGCTTAGGACTAGGTAAGAAGAACCAGGTGAGGTCTGTTTGGGTATGCGAGTCAGTTTTTTTTTGTGTTAGGGGCATTATTGGTGTTGGAGGAGACTACGCTCGAGTAGGATGGTTTAGTGTGCAGTGAAGCGAGAAATTGCTTCCTGGCCCCTGGGTATGTGATGTTGGGGTTAAGGAATTTTAGTTTGGTTGTTTGTTTTTCTTGGAGCCAGGTGGGGCAGTCTTTAGAGAAGGAGGGATGGTTTGCTGGATGGGTACCGCTGCAATTCGTGCAGTGTGGGGTGCTGGTGCAGGAGGTGCTGTCATGGTCTAGGGCTCCACAGTTGCCACAGCACGCTTGGCTGCGGCAGGAGTTTTTCCCATGGCCATACCTCTGGCACTTATGGCAATGGAGGGGTTTGGGATGTAAGGGGTGACTGGGATCCTTAAGTAGCCTGCTGTTATGTGGGAGGGGAGAGTTGGTGTGAAAAAAGTTAGGAAAATGGTGTTAGAGGGAGTTTCGGCACCGTCTCTCTTGAGGACGAGACGACGGGCTTCTGTGACATTTTGGTTGGTTAGTTCGTTTACAAGGTCTTCATCAGTAAGGTAGGCCAGATCCCTGGGTCTGACCATACCTTTACTGTAGTTTAGAAAACGGTGGGTGGTGACAGTAACGTCGATACCTGTATTAGCTAGGGTTTTAATCTTGAGGAGGGTGGTAGCTTGAGTATCTCTGGTGCAGTGCACCAGGAGATCGCCGGATTTAAGAGTGGAGACTTTAGGGAGGGTACCGACAAGGCCTTGGAGTGCCTTGTGGATTAGGAATGGGGAAACTTTCTTGAAACCATCTTCTTTATTTGTGGCCTGTATTATAAGGATTTTAGGGATTGGGGCTGAATAATGGTTAACAGTGGTGGTAGGTGGGTTACGGGGAGGGGAAGGAGGGTCAAGATCAAGGTCAAGGCAAAAGAGTTTTGTCATCGTGAAAAAAAACCCCAAGGGCCGGGACCCGAGGCAGCTAGAAAAAAGGGCGCGGAACTACTATATTAGGACCGCTATACTTGTACCGAAGGCGCAAAAAGTCTGGTCAGAACGAAAAGGAATGAAAGGGAAAATATAAAAGGAAACGATCTCACCAAGAACAAAGCCCATCCACAGAGAAAAAATCCGAAAATGATGATATAAAACAAAATTTGTGCAAAGTAAAGTGAAAAACAGAACGAAATATTTAAGAAAGAAAAGAATAAGATAGAAGTCACGTCGCTCTCGTTGCACACGCTGTAGAGATTTCGTAAAAGAAAATTGAAGAGGTTGGTGAAGGAGGGAGAGTGGATGAAATGGAAGCAAGGGTTTCGTGGATCGGTGAGGATGCGGAAAGCAAAGGAGAGGCCAGCCTTCGTGCAACGGAGGTCGAAGGAGAATTCGTTGGCTTCGACGTGGAGACTGGTGATAGGGGAGGTGTGAGTGGTACCAAGGCAAAGCCTTAGGGCAGTGTTTAAGAAGTTGAAACTGTTGGAGTCGCTCCAGTGAGACAGACTATCCAGACAGTGTTGTAGGTTATTTTGGAGAGTATGGAAGTAGGGGAGGATGAGTAGATAGTGAAATCGTCAATATAGAGGGAGCTTTTGATGTTGGGGGTGAGAGTTTTGGTGATGCTGTTAATTTTGAGGATAAAGAGAGTGGAGGAGAGGATGCTGCCTTGGGGGACACCCAGATGTTGAGTGTACCTTTGGGAGTAGGTGTTTCCGATGCGTACTCTGAAGTGGCGGGAGTTGAGGAAGTTCTGGTTGAAGGTAAGGAAAGGCCGGAGGAGTGAAGGTCTCTGAGGACACCATACCGCCAAGTTGTGTCGATGGCCTTTTCGATGTCGAAGAAGATTGAGATGGCGTGATGATTTCTGACAGAGGCTTCACGGATGGAGGTGTCAAGTTTGAGGACGTGGTCCAGGCAGTTTTGATTTTTCTGAAACCATTTGAGTGAAGGAGAGGATGTAGTTACTCTCGAGGTACCAGCAGAGCATGTAGTTGACCATATGTTCCATGATCTTCCAGAGGCAAGAGGTAAGAGCAATGGGTCGGTAGTTTTTTGGATTGAATCTGCCTTTGTTAGTTTTAGGGATTGGGGTAATGATGGCCTCTCTCCAGGTGTTGGGGAAAGAGTTTTAGGACCACAGGTAATTGTAAATCTTGAGGAGTATTTCAAGGGAGTTCCTGGGGAGATTTTTGAGTAGATTGTAGTGAATGCCGTCAGGGCCTTGAGAGAAGGACCCATAATTTTTGAGGGCAGAGGAGAGCTTGGAGTAGGTGAACAGGAGATTGTAGTTTTCCTGATTGTTGGACTGGAAATTAAGAGGGTTCTTTTCAGCATCGATTTTCTGGTTTCGGAAGGAGTAATAAAGATTGTCATTTAAGGAGGTACTGGTGAAAGTGGAGGGTAGGCAGTCAGTAATCTTTGAGGTCAGAGATTTTGGTGTTGTTAAGGATGAGGAGATGTTGTTGGAGGAGCTTTTCCCTTTGAAGTTACGGATCATATTCCAGACCTTGGAGGAGGCAGCCTGGAGATTGAGGGAGACATAGGTTTCCCAGAATAAATTTTTGCTGAGTTTAATGGTGTTCGTGGGTTTGGCTCTAAAAATGCAAAAGTTGTCAAAGTTTTGGGGTGTGGGGTGGGTTTTGAAGAGACGGAGGGCTTTGTTCTTAAGGGAGATGGCTTTTTTTTGCAGTGGTTGGTGAACCAGGGTTTCAAGTTCTGTGGGGTGAAGGTGGAAGTGGGGGATAGTATAATTGGCATCCTCCAAGAGTTTGGAGGTGAAGAGAGAGACAGGATGGTTGGAGAGAAGGATGTTAGTAATGGAGACATCCAGAGTGGAGTAGAGTCCCCAGTCTGCATGCTGGAATCTCCAGTTGGTTGGGAAGGGGTGAGATAAGGGGGTTTGGGTGGAGATGAGGATGGGAAAATGGTCACTCCCCTAAAGTGAAGGGTGAACCCTCCAGTCCGAGAAGTCAACAAAGAGGAAGGGGTCACAGATGGAGAGGTCAAGGTTGGTAAAAGTGCCAATACCTTGGCGTAAGTAAATGGGGAAGCCGTTGTTAAGGAGGCAAAGGTTGTGGCGGTTCAGGAGATTTTCGATGTGTTTCCCTCTGACGGTAGAAGTAGAGGAACCCCAAAGGGGTTGTGTGCGTTGAAATCACCTGTCAGGATGAAGGGCTTGGGAAGTTGGGAGATGAGGTCATCAAGGTGAGAGGGGAGTTAGGGGTAGCTGGAAGGAGGGGGGGGGGGTAAAGGTTGCAAAAGGTAAAAGTTTTGTGCAAGGTCCCGAGACGGCAAGTAGCCTAAAGTACGGACTGGATAGGGATGGGGCTCGAGGGAATATCATTTTGACGTCAATAGAGGAGCTGCCAGAGTCTTTCCTGGCATTTTAGATGATAAAATGGGATCCTGTGTACTCTGGAATGGGGATGGAGTCGGGGGAAGAGAGAAAGGTTTCTTGTAGGCAGATAATGCTAGGGTTAAAGGTAGAGATGATAAGTTTGAGTTCTTCGAAATTGGCGAAGAGACCTCGACAATTCCATTGTATGATGTCTGCCATTAGAAGGTGATGAGGAGGGCTTGAGTCAGGAGGGGGGCTGTCCAACCTCCATGTCTTGGAAGGGATTGTGATCGATGAAGGAAATCTTAATTCGAGGGTCAAAGAGGAAGAAAGTTTGAAGAGTCTCCCATGTCAATGTGGGTTGATATGGGGGAGTTGGAGTTGTGAAGATGGTATTTTGAGTTGGGAAGGTTTGGATCGATGAGGGGGTTCTGTTGGTGTTGATTTGAGTTTTTTTGGTTGAGTGGTGGGGGGTAGAGGGTAAGGATGCGGAGGTTTGAGGTGGGCCGTGTCGGTTAGCGGGGAATCTGTGGATGTTTTGTGAGTTTTCTTTGGTTATTGGTCGAGTTGAGGTCATCTTGTGAGAGTTGAGATCTTTTAGGGGAGGGTTTTTAGTGAAAAGGTTTTCCCTGGGGTGGGGTAGGGATGCAGCATGGTGGTGAGAGGGGCCGGTGGTGTTGGTGGATGAGGAAGAGGTACATAGAAATGAGCTAATGTCATTCAAAAATAGTGAGAAAAAAAAAACAATTAACTAAGAGACCCTTACTTAGTTGACAAAACACCCACAAGGTCCACCCTACCAAAAAGAATATAAATCCCAGAGAAAAATCTAAGATCAAATCTACATCAAGATTTGATATAAATCCCACACATAATCAGATAAAGACATGAAATATTTGTATATAAAATGAACATTCAATCAATTTGAATCTGCCATGATGGGGTCATATAAAGTAACTATTATTCAATGATGCTTTCTTTTGGATGGCCTAACTTCAGTAGGTTTATGGTTCAACTTAGTAGGTAGGCCTACTGGATGAAAACATAGGCCGTATCTGCAGTTTTTTACTTTTTTTTCTCCATTTACTTCTCATGTGTTAATTCAATTCAATTCAATTTTATTGGTAAACTGGGCCATCGGCCTTTAAAACATATACAGTTTGTTTGATGAGGGCCTAATGGCACCACGACAACGAGGGTCAAATTGTGCCTGAGAGGTCAGATCATTTTAGAGGTAAGAAGGAAAGGAAACAGGGGGAGAATGAGAGAAATTCAAGAACAGAAGGTCAGAAAGCTGTGATCGAGAGGGGAGGTGCATGCTTGAAACCATAACAACGTAGAGAGGGGGTGGAAGAGGAGAATTAAATATGGTTGTAGAAGGAAGCATGATGAAGGAAGGAGATAATTTTATCCCGAGGATTTTTCTAAAAGAACTCAGCAATTGAGTTGTGGAGAGCGAGGGAAGCTCTGGGAAGGTTGTACAGGGGGCAAGCAAGGAGAACGTGATGGATTGTGAGGGTGCAATGGCAATTGCTGCAGAGGGGTTGGGGTGAGCCAATAAGGAGGTGGGAGTGAGTGAGGTGGGTGTGACCAATTCTAAGACGGGTAATATGAACGCTGTCGATACGAAAGAGAATGTTGATAGTGGATTTGATCGGAATTGTGGGCTGGATGACATGGAGATTGTTATCGATTTGGGAGTTCCATGAGGTTTGCCAGCGATCACGAACAAGGGAAGCGATAAGCGGTTTGATGTCAGAGAGGGTTTGAGGAAAAGGGGTAGGGAGGAGGTTGAGGGCAAGCTTAGCGACTGCATCAGCCCTGTCATTGCCAGGGATGCCAACATGGCTGGGTATCCAGAAGAAAAAAACAGTTTTCCTGCAGAGGGTGGGAGAAGGGAGTTTGCGGAGGAGGAGGTGGCATGTGAGGTTATCCCATTTAAGGTTGAGTTAGGAAGTAAGAACAGCCTTTGAGTCGGAGAAAATGGCAAAGTGGCTGAGTGGAGAGTACTCAATAAAGTTGAGGGCGAGGAGAATGGCCTTAGCCGCGACTGAAAAGATGGATGAGTAGTCGGGAAGTCTGTTACTGAGGGTGATGTCTGAGATGACGGCAGCAGCAGCTGTCATCAGTATAGATAGAGCCATCAGTATAGATGGAGCCATCAGTATAGATGGAGGTGTAATTTGAGAGTTGGTCTTTGATTTGGTTGTGGAGATTGATAAAGAGGTTAGGGTGGGTTTGAGTTTTGTGATGAGTGGAGAGGCCCAAGTGGACAGAAGGGAGGGGGGGGGGGGTGGCCCAAGGAGGAAAAGTTGTTTGTTTGTTTGATGAAGTCTTAACGGCACCACGACAACGAAGGTCAAATTGTGCCTGAGAGGTCAGATCATTTTAGAGGTAGTAAGGAAAGAGACCAGGGGGAAGAATGAGAGAAATTCAAGAACAAAAGCCAGAAAGCTGTGATCGAGAGAGGAGGTGCATGGGTAAAACTAAAAACAAAGTAGAGAGGGGTGGAAGAGGAGGATTAAATATGGTTGTAGAGGATGCATGCTGAAGGAAGGAGACTATTTTATCTGGAGGATTTTTTTGGAAGAACTCAGCAATTGAGTTGTGGGGAGGCGAGAGAAGCTCTGGGAAGGTTGTACAGGGGCAAGCAAGGAGAACGTGTTGGATTGTAATGATGCAGTGGCAATTGTTACAGAGGGTTGGGGGAACCAATAAGGAGGTGGGAGTGAGTGAGGTGGGTGTGACCAATTCTAAGGCGGGTAATATGAGCGTTGTCGATCGAGAAAGGGTTGTTGATGGTGGATTTGATCGGGATTGTGGGCTGGATAACATGGAGTTTGTTATCAATTTGGAAGTTCCATAAGGTTTGCCAGCGGTCACGAACAAGAGAAGCGATAAGCGGTTTGATGTCAGAGAGGGTTTTGGGAAAAGGGAAGGGAGGAGGTTAAGGGCAAGCTTAGCGGCTGTATCAGCCCTGTCATTGCCAGGGATGCCAACATGGCTGGGTATCCAGAAGAAAAGAACACTTTTCCTGCAGAGGGTGGGAGAAAAGAGTTTCCGGAGGAGGAGGTGGCAGGTGAGGTTATCCCATTTAAGATTGAGTAATGAAGTAAGAACAGCCTTTGAGTCAGAGAAAATGGCAAAGTGACTAAGAGGAGAGTACTCAATAAAGTTGAGGGCGAGGAGAATGGCCTTAGCCTCGGCTGAAAAGATGGATGAGTGGTCAGGAAGTCTGCTACTGAGGGTGATGTCTTGGATGATGGAGGAAAAGTGGGCCAGGAGAAGGTGCTGAGAGTGGCGGGGTTGATGCCAAGATGGAAGAGGTCTGATTTAATGCATAAGCTGAAGGAAGGGGATAGGGTTTTAGTCCTATCAAAGAGGGTGGAAAAATTGGAGTACCTAATGAGGTCGTAAACAGAGTTCTGGGTGTTGGTGAGGACTCTAAAAGCATAGGAGAGGCTAAGCTTTCTACATTTAAGTAGAAAGAGGGGTTCGTTGGCTTCAACATGAAGGCTGGTGATTGGGGAGGCCCTGCAGGCACCTAGACGAAACCAGAGGGCTTCATTTTGGATGGTGTTGATGTGGTTGAAGTATGAGTTGTAAGCGACACAGTAGACAATATTGCCGTAGTAAAGCTTGGCATGAATGGTGAGCCTGAAAATTTTGAGGAGAGCATAGCGATTCGCACCCCAAGTGGTGTTGGAGAGAAGTCGGAGGATGTTGAGGGAGCTGTTGCATTTTAGTTTCAGGTTGGTGATGTGTTGCTTGTAGGTGAGCTTGGGGTTTAGAGTTAGACCCAGGAACTTTGTGTGTTCAACTTTAGGGATGCGATTGCCATTGAACACAAAGTTCGGCTTGGGGTGGAGGTTGTTGAAATGTCAAAAGTGCATGCAGACCGTCTTGTCTTTGGAGCATTTAAAACCGTTATTGTTGCTCCAGACTTGTAGCTGGTTGAGGCTGATTTGGAGCCTATTTTCAACAATAGGAAAGCTAGGGGAGGAGTAGAAGATGGTGAAGTCATCCACGTAGAAGGTACGCTTGATGCTGGGACCAAGGTTATCCACGATATCATTAATGCTCAGGTTGAAGTGAGAGGAAGAGAAGATGCTGCCTTGGTGGACGCCCTTATTCTTGGGGGTACGGGTTGGAGAG
Organism: Chiridota heheva; assembly: GCA_020152595.1. Lineage (NCBI taxonomy): Eukaryota > Metazoa > Echinodermata > Holothuroidea > Apodida > Chiridotidae > Chiridota > Chiridota heheva. Next base: position 518,666 of record JAIGNY010001483.1, on the reverse strand, counting down.
GGTGTGGCCAATACGAACTTGGAACTGCCTGGGTGAGAGGAAGTTTTGAATTAAGATGGGGAGATGGCCTCTGAGGCCAATGGTGTGAAGTTTGCAGGTAATGTCGTATTTCCAAGTAGTGTCGAAAGCTTTCTCGAGGTCAAAAAACATGGCAATGAGGTGTTCCATTTTTGCAAAGGATTCCCGGATAGCGGTGTCGAGCGTATTTAACTGGTCTAGGGTATTGCAACATTTTCAAAAGCCGCTTTGGTGAGGGGAGAGGATTCTGTTGGTCTCAAGGAACCAGTTTAGTCTCTGATTAATGATCCTTTACAGAACACAATACTATAAACAAGTGATACAGTATACAGTAAGAATTGAAAGAATGCAATCCATATACAACAAATTTAGAATGTGAAAAACAATAGACTGATAAATGGTGGCATGATGTTGATTGGAACATGATTTTTACGGGCTTTCATGGCATATTTGATAAAAAGATATAGTAAATGACAGGTATGCTTGGAATCTGTAATCAAAACATTTTTGAACTTTAACCTATCTGGGTGCGCTATGTAGTACTGCGGTAAAAAACCTTTTACGAATAATCGATAAAAATGGGCAGACAAGAAGAAAATAGTATTCATTAATTAAGACATTCATATCACAAAATATACAAACCCTATCCGCATAGTCAATGTTGTTATATCTTCCAGAGTGTACATTGAGTTTCAATGTACCACAATGGAAACTAGCAATCAATTTTCTTTTATAGAAATTATTGAAATACATTACATAATTTTCACTCTTGAATTTAACTAATAAGTACAAAGCCTATTCATAAAACTAATATTTGAGATCCAATCTTGCCAATCTACGTCTAGAAGCCTTTGTTTGCATAAATAGAGAAAAACATTTTCATCACCTTGATTATACCAAGCATGCCCAAAACCCAAGCTCAATAAAATAGCTTTTGTACAGAGACCCATGAGAAAGTATAGTTAGCAAGAATAACCGAATAGCTCTTTCTAGAATACCTAACCCCATCGTGCTTCAGTAAGTTTAACCAATAGGCAATTTGCTTGACAATAGTAAAATATTTTAAGGAAGGACGACCAAGTGCACCAAGGGGTACAATATTAACTGATTTCAGAGGCAACCCCAGTATGTATCTAAGAAAATCATTACAGACACTCACAACACTATAGTGGGGGTCAGAACCCCAGATTTCTGCCCCGTATGTTAGAATTGAAAGAATTTTGGAATTCAAAGAGCTGTAAGATATGACTTACGGGTAAATCAGGTGACTGTGCAAGTATTCTCTTCAAATTAAACATAATTAAGCTTTGTTCGCTGAACAACTTAAATTAAGCTGGTCCGGGGTCCAAACCCCTTTCGGTGTAAACATTAATCCTAAGTAATTAAACATTGAAACAATTTTAAGTGGTTTACCTTGAAAATAGAATCACATTTTTTTAGCTAAATAGCCACCTTTCTGAATACCACAATTTTACTTTTATCGCTATTTACAATGAGATCATTTTTGGCACAATATGAATTAAATATATCTGGGGATTTTCGTAAGGAGTAAGCATTAACAGTAAGAATTAAGCATCAACAGTAATAATTACTATTGTAGATTGTCATCATATAAGACACAGCTGATATCCTTTTTTTCAATCTTTACACAATGGTAAGTAGATTTGGCGAAATAATGTTCTAAATCAGTTATGAATAATGAGAACAAAAGAGATGATAAACTATCACTTTTTACATTTAACACATGCTTTAACATCATTGTAAATTTGTAACAGAATTCTCAAAAACCATCCTCTCACACCCATATCATAAAGTTTCCTGAACATAATATTTCTACTTACATTATCGAATGCACCTTTGAAATCAATATAAGTAGCATAAGCTTTACTTTTTGGTTCACTTGGAACTTTAGAAATTATCATTTAATTAACAAAACAGTTATCTAATGTTGAAAAATTACTCCTGAAAACTGTTTGTGCTGGCGTAATAATATTGTTATCATCACACTAGCAGGTAAGATGTCACATACAATTTTGGTAAACAACTTACTTGTAACAGATAAAAAAGTTTTTGGCCTGTAGTTACTAGGTGATCTTTGCACCCTTTCTTAAACATCGGGTTACCAACTTGCCATTAATCAGGATAGACACCAGTGGTAAAACATTTATTGAACAGGTTACACAGTATATTAATAATTTCTAAAGAATTCTTAATTATATTAAAAAGAACTCCATCAATGCCACATGCCTTACCGTTTTACACTTGTCATAGCTGTCATAGCTTCATCGTGATGTATATCAGCATTTAATGTCTTGCATGGTAAAATATCATTGTACTCAAAGCACCCAGATCATTATCATCAGAAACATTGTAAAGATCAAATTCAAATTGCATCTTGAAATAGTCAAACCATTCCCCATTTGATATAAGGTTACTTGTAACAGCGTTATTAACTTTAAAAAAAGACCAAAATCTTATATCAGTTTGTTTTGCACAATTAATCAATTCCTGTGACTTACCCTCATGATATACTTTCTTTTTATACTTGATATACGCACGATAATCATTTCTTATTCTGCAATACACACCTCTGGAGGAAGAAGTACGCCACCTTTTATAATCTCTAAGACCCTTGTTGACCTTTGCTTTATTAAGCTCACAATCTTTGTCAAACCAGTTACAAGTACAGTTTCTTTCTTTATAGTAGTTCCACAATTTGCATTAAACTTTTTGTCATGCTTTATATCCAACACTTCACCAATTAAATCAACTGCATTATTTAGATTCTCATCATTAATGCTGCAGTTAATATCTAATAATTTAACAATCAATACAATAACACACCCACAAAATAGCTCATAAAATTGGTCATGGAACAAAATCTATACAATGGTATTTACATCACATTAAACCTCCTATATACAATTGAACAAATGAATAATAGTAATCCGAGAAAGAAAGAAACTCATACCAATCGGGGTTGTAGAGTAAAAAGTAGGTTTTAAAAAGCACATAAGTTAATTGAAGAATAGCAGAAGTAGTGAACCCCAACAGCCTAAGAAACATGCCAAAAATAATGTTTGTACAATAAGCAAATTTTTTACTGATTCTAGTCCTACCCGGATTTACGGTTTGACAAAATCTTATTTTGATTTAGGTCTAATACTTACAGTAGATCTATTACAATCGCCAAAAGAACACTTACAGCCATTAATGACTCATTAATAATTAATTTATGGGATCCGTATTTTCATGCGTGAAGGCTTATACCCACCTTGAATTAAAACATGTGCAAAGTTCAAGTTGAGGCTTTGTTTATTTGCGACACAACAAATTTGCAGTTAAAATCACAACCAAGTTTAACCAATTGTATACATGTAGATTACTCCCCACTAGCACAGTATTAGACAGCATAGAAATTATTGACTTAAATTCAAAAGTTTTGTGCAAAATGATGAAATAGGTCAAAATATCCCATTTGACATTGATTTACTGATAAACAATTGAGCACAATTTGCGTAGTTTGTGTACATAAAGTTTCCCGCACTGTGCCTACCAATTTGCTGGCACTTCTAATGTTCCTGGATGTTAAACAACTTTCAATTACTGTACTGTAGGTCTATGGTAGTTATGAAACCATTTACCATCGTTTGGTCATAATTTCTTTCACTTTAACCCATTTCTGTGTGCTGACATTGTGTGATTGCTGTTGTTTACTGATCTGCAGCCTCATGAAGGTTATGGTTTTTCCTATGCACGCTATTAGAGATCAAGGACAAATTCTTTTGCTGGAGCTTTATTCAACTTTACACAGCTTCCCTGAGAATATTCTTTCCTGAGATATTACATAAAATGTATTACTAGGTTCACAACAGATGTACTGTTTATCTACAAAATCCTGCCATTTAAAACTTTCTTGGAAATGGCAGAATTTATCTATTTTTTGTGAGTCTTCTGATCGTGATGTGAACAGCTATTCAGCCATTACTTTTAGAGCTAAATTTTGTTGATTATTCATAAAGTCAAGGTTCCATAAAAATGTTTACTTGTTCCTTGAATCTATTTAAATGTGCATGAGTTGTTAGCTTATCACCTGTACAACAACCATAGAAGTGTAATATGACATCAACATAAACAATACGAGTGACAGAAACTTCAAAGGTCTAACTAGGAAAAACTTTTTCGCCAAAACAAGCATAAAGGGTCTTCTAATTTTGTCTTCAACTTTTTCAACGAGGGGTTTTGGAGCATGCAGGTGGTGGACACAAATCTAAAACTGTTATTCTCATGGCCTAACACATGTAACCCACTGTACATGCTACCAGTATGTCAAAAAGTGTATTGTGGGATATGACTAATAGCTAGGTCTATGCTAGTAAGATAAACACCTCACTAAGTAGGGCACTACTTGCAAGGCAAAACTTGCATACTGAGTGAGACAATGCACAATACACTCGTAATGTTGAAAACCACTCAGACAACAACAAATAACAATCATGAAATGAAAACCCTTCGCAAAACTGACAAAAGCACTTTCATTAGCATCTTGAAACTTTAGAGTATCTTTCAAACTAAGTTACAAATGAAATGATGAACAATTTGTACGTAAAAAATCTAAATTATGGAAGAAATGACATTACAATTACTTCGCAAATCCCAGACCCCTAGCTTCGCTGTTTTACAGGGGCGGCCCGCTCCTCCCCTCCGTAGACCCGCTTCGCCCCCTGGGGGTGCGCCCTTCCCCCTGGGTCTGCCCTGCTTCTTATGTAAAATAAATAAATTTTACATTTTCTTTTTTATTGATTTAAAAAAACAACTTAATAATCCTAATTAACCTCATAAATGAATACAGAACACAGAATAATAGCATATTAAGCAATTGTCCTGTTTGTAACGGGGACCCTGGACTCCATGCCGAAAAGACGCAGCGCTTCACGCGCATTAATGTGCCCCTCAACAAGTCTAGCACCCTGCCCCTATTTAAATCAAGCTAGGGGTGTGAATCCCTCACTTTAGGAAACGTGTGCACAATTAGCGCGCATATCACCTGAGTGCGCTGGCACTGCTATTTTGAAAATGTTCTTCAGTAAATGCATGCAGTGTTCAATTGACTGCTATACGCACGTTGACTTCACTGTGACTATTGTTCGACAACTTTTTAACTAATTAGATACATCCATCCAAGACGCTGTTTGAAACTAAGTCAGTAGCGAAGGCTCTTATACAAAATGCAACTTTTCAGTTTTCTTTCTTAAATTCATGCACAAAACGTAAGTGAACGTTTCAATATAGTATCATTGCATATATCTATCTATATTGTATTCCGTAAAAGTGATCCATGACAATAAAAGGTATTGTCAAAAGTTGACCTGCAATCGTCGCTGAAAGGCCTAGTTTTTCTAGCACGTACAGTAGTTGAAATTCATCTACGCTCTATAATAAGCCAATGCAGCAGTTTCAACATTATATAGCGTTTGCCGACTGTGTATAGCAGCCATGTGTAGTGGCTATAGCATATACTACAGTCAGATGTTATCTGAATAGGTCTATGCAGTCTGTTAATCTTCAATTTTTGTCAAAATCATGAAAAATCATGTTTTCTCCTGTTGACCGTAAGGATAATGTCCCTATGGATTTTTATTTCGGGTGAGCCCTAGGAGCTTATATCAAAAGAGCAATTTATTTTTCAATCATCAAATTTCTACAATGTGTGTAAAAACAAATTACAGGCCTCTGCAGTGACTCTTTCTTAAAATAAAGGTTTTTTTAAAGGTTGGAAAAGTTGAAATAAAGGTTTTTAAAGGTTTTGGATTTAAATAAAAAGGTTTGTAAAGGTTAACTCATGGAATAAATTTTCATACAATGAGCATATTCTGGGGCAAAAGGCAGTTGGTGGCGCCAAAAGTCCATTACTTACGTGAAGTTGGAAATTCTATTTTGGTCCTGCTACTTTTTAAATGTGTGTTGAGAACAGATATGCTATTAAATGGATGTGTATACTTACCAATGAAGCTAAAACCTTGGCACTCGAATCATCTACCTTACTTAACTTTGAAAATAAAGGTTTTTAAAGGTTTTAAAGATTATTTTGAAAGGAATAAAGGTTCAATTTGTCAATAAAGGTTTTTAAAGGTTTTTAAAGGTTTACCTGGAGGCCTGAAATTAACAAAAACACAAACATGTAACTATCATAATTTTAGCTTGCTATTTTTTTTAAAGTTGATGACCAGGGATGCCAGGGTTTTTAAATAAGAGCCAAAATCAAAGAAAATTTAAGGTTTATTCTATTCTCAAGGTTGGAGTCAACATAACTGTGTGCGAGCTCAGTACGATTTTGATAAGTTGGAAGGGAAACTTTATCATTACAGTCAATGGGATACTTTTTATGAATACATGTGTCACCTCAGCCAGTCAGCGAAAATTAATGGTACTCATATATGTTGAAAACTATTATCTAATACACATAATAATTGAAGAAAAATAAATTCTGTCCAGTATTTGTTGAAAAACGACAACAAATAGGTTTTTCTCCCATTGACTGCAATGATAACTGACTGTTTGTTTTCCCCTTTGACTGAAGTTTAAGATCGTCAAAAAAGCATTGTTACGTCGCCGTGCATTACAACATTCCCGGATGTCCGACCTCGAGAATGCAGTCTAAAGGCCATTCCACACTGAACGCGATGTGGCGAGCGATTTTTTTAACAAAATTAAATAAAACAAAGGAAAAGAAATATTTTGTCCTCTTGTTTTCAGAGAAGGATTGTCATCGAATGGCTATTCAGATAATAAGTGAAAATTCATTGAAAGGGCATTCTTATCCCATTAAGCAAAATTCGCATTGCGACAGAAAATCGCGACCCACCTAAGCAAATTTCTCCACAGTTTGAACAAAAAAGGATTTTTAGCAAATTTTTCAGTAAACCTATCAGCAGAAACCTATCAGCAGAAACCTATCAGCAGAAACCTATCAGCAGAAACCTATCAGCAGAAACCTATCAGCAGAAACCTATCAGCAGAAACCTATCAGCAGAAAACTATCAGCAGAAACCTATCAGCAGAAACCTATCAGCAGAAACCTATCAGCAGAAAGCCTCAATTGTAAACTAAACCTATCAGCAGAAACCTATCAGCAGAAACCTATCAGCAGAAACCTATCAGCAGAAACCTATCAGCAGAAACCTATCAGCAGAAACCTGTCAGCAGAAAACCTATCAGCAGAAACCTATCAGCAGAAACCTATCAGCAGAAAACCTATCAGCAGAAACCTATCAGCAGAAACCTATCAGCAGAAACCTGTCAGCAGAAACCTATCAGCAGAAACCTGTCAGCAGAAACCTATCAGCAGAAACCTATCAGCAGAAACCTATCAGCAGAAACCTATCAGCAGAAACCTATCAGCAGAAACCCTATCAGCAGAAACCTATCAGCAGAAACCTGTCAGCAGAAACCTATCAGCAGAAACCTGTCAGCAGAAACCTGTCAGCAGAAACCTGTCAGCAGAAACCTGTCAGCAGAAACCTGTCAGCAGAAACCCATCAGCAGAAACCTGTCAGCAGAAACCTATCAGCAGAAACCTATCAGCAGAAACCTATCAGCAGAAACCTGTCAGCAGAAACCTGTCAGCAGAAACCTATCAGCAGAAACCCATCAGCAGAAACCTGTCAGCAGAAACCTGTCAGCAGAAACCTGTCAGCAGAAACCTGTCAGCAGAAACCTATCAGCAGAAACCTATCAGCAGAAACCTATCAGCAGAAACCTGTCAGCAGAAACCTATCAGCAGAAACCTATCAGCAGAAACCTATCAGCAGAAACCCCTATCAGCAGAAAACCTGTCAGCAGAAAAACCTATCAGCAGAAACCTGTCAGCAGAAACCTGTCAGCAGAAAACCTATCAGCAGAAACCTATCAGCAGAAAACCTGTCAGCAGAAACCTGTCAGCAGAAACCTATCAGCAGAAACCTGTCAGCAGAAACCTGTCAGCAGAAAACCTGTCAGCAGAAACCTATCAGCAGAAACCTATCAGCAGAAACCTATCAGCAGAAACCTATCAGCAGAAACCTATCAGCAGAAACCTATCAGCAGAAACCTATCAGCAGAAACCTATCAGCAGAAACCTATCAGCAGAAACCTATCAGCAGAAAGCCTCAATTGTAAACTTTATTGTGTGTAAGCCAAAAGTCAAAGCTTCTTATAATACTTATTTCCTGTATGATAACGCTCGCCGCGTCACGTTCGGCTCCTTATAATACTTATTTCCTGTATGATAACGCCGCGGCCACGCTCGCTCCTTATAATACTTATTTCCTGTATGATAACGCCGCGCCACGCTCGCTCCTTATAATACTTATTTCCTGTATGATAACGCTCGCCGCGTCACGTTCGGCTCCTTATAATACTTATTTCCTGTATGATAACGCTCGCCGCGTCACGTTCGGCTCCTTATAATACTTATTTCCTGTATGATAACGCTCGCCGCGTCACGTTCGGCTCCTTATAATACTTATTTCCTGTATGATAACGCTCGCCGCGCGTCACGCTCGCTCCTTATAATACTTATTTCCTGTATGATAACGCTCGCCGCGTCACGTTCGGCTCCTTATAATACTTATTTCCTGTATGATAACGCTCGCCGCGTCACGTTCGGCTCCTTATAATACTTATTTCCTGTATGATAACGCCGCCAGCGTCACGCTCGCTCCTTATAATACTTATTTCCTGTATGATAACGCCGCGCGTCACGCTCGCTCCTTTTAATACTTATTTCCTGTATGATAACGCCGCGCGTCACGCTCGCTCCTTATAATACTTATTTCCTGTATGATAACGCCGCGCACGCTTCGCTCCTTATAATACTTATTTCCTGTATGATAACGCCGTCCACGTTCGCTTCTTATAATACTTATTTCCTGTATGATAACGCCGCGGCGCCACGCTCGCTCCTTATAATACTTATTTCCTGTATGATAACGCTCGCCGCGTCACGTTCGGCTCCTTATAATACTTATTTCCTGTATGATAACGCTCGCCGCGTCACGTTCGGTGTGTAACAGCCTTAACACTAATGATCCTTATAGTTGCGATTTCAAGTGTGACCCCGCAATCCCAATAAAAATCAATATAAACTGACAACAGACCTTGCAAACAATGCAACAAATCTGTCAAAAATAACCAGAGGGGTATTTGTTGTGATGATTGTGACTCGTGGGTTCATAGTAAGTGTGCAGGCATTAGTAATGCAGCTTACAATACTCTTGCATCATCATCTGATGATTGGTTTTGCTCGAATGTTTAGCACCTTGTGGCCTGTATGGACTCCAGTGTAGGAGATAAAAAAAAAGCAGTACAGTGTGACAATTGTGATCTATGGATCCACACTAAGTGCTGTAATTGATGACTCAAAATACAGCGATCTCAGCATTCTAGCTGTACCTGGGTGTGTAAAACTTGTGACTTCATGAATTCTCTGATTCTTTCTTCTCAACTAACAATTCCATCAACTGTACTAACTCATATAAGCCACTTCAAAATTGTTCTTCTGGCCTTGACTTGGGGTCCAAACACCATCCCGATGTCAAATTGAAAACAAATCTCATAAGGGAAAAAGGAAGGTTCTAAAACTTCTTCTTATCAACTTTCAGAGTGTTCGAAACCGAGACGGTCTCCGTGGAAAGTCTTATCAAAGAAAAAGACCCAGATGTCATTATTGGCACTGAAACCTGGCTTAATTCCAAAATTACCAGCGCTGAAATTTTCCCAGACAACTATACAGTCGTCGCAAAGATAGAAATTCAAATGGTTATGGTGGTGTATTAAAGGCAATAAAAATGACCTGGTTTTCACTGAGCTCACTAAATTAGAATCTGACTGTGAAATTATCTGGATTAAATTCCAATTTCCTAAGGAAAAGAGCATGTATATAGGAACATTTTACAGACCCAGTCACAATGATCTCACTAGCCTGCTTGAGTTGAAAAAATCCCTCTAAAAGCTTGTAGAGCTGTGACCGTTTAGCGTGTACACGCTACACACTCGCAAATCTTGTAAACGTTTACTAAATACTTCATTGCGAGTAATCGTTTTTCATAGTCGGTCTTGCCGTTGAAAATCAATATTGTCATTCATGATTCAAATTACACATATCGGCTGACAAAATTCTAATCAATGACTTTTTACAAACTAAACCCGATTAGCATAATCCTTTTTAAATGTGCGAATCACAAATGTGCAGTAATCACCAATGAATGAGGATATTATGCACTTTGATTTCGCTGAAATCTGAGTAATCTAACTTGTAAAATGCACTGCGAATGTGCGCAGTATACTAACAATAGGCCTAAGGTGAGGCCACAAGGCTTAAGTTAAAGTTTGAATCCCACGCAATAAAGGCCCGTTTTACAAGCTCTTAAATTGACGAAAAAACACTTGAATCGTGACAATCAGTACATTTACATGTAAATATCACCTGATGAGTCAAATAACTTTTGCAAGAAAGAAAAAATATTGCATAATAAACAAAAAGAAAAAGCTTTTAACAAAGCTGAAATTCTGCATGCGTTGCAAAGATGGCGGCCATTTTTTCAAGAGGACTGATACTTAGAACTTCCTGGGGTGATGGCGTAGTTTTGAAATGTTTTACGGCAAGGTATCATAGGCCTAGTATGCAAGATTTTTACAGAAGAACTTTGAAAGCCGTAGCGAATAGGACAAAAAAGTTACGCCATGTTTAGTTTAAATGACATTGAAAGGAAGTTATCCTAAAAAATAATGATTTACACCGTAGAAGTAAACTTTTTTCGATTTGGAAAGCAAAATTCAGCGTCTATTTGGGCAATGGAGTCAGTACTTTTGCTATACTGGTTGCACAATTTTTTTTACTTCGCCTCGCCTCGTAGTTTTGGAACAATTTTGGTGTATTTCCGAAAATTACGGTAGTAAACACGTATACACGATACACGCTCGCTTTTTTTGGCGTGTACACTTTTACTTAAATCACTAAACGTTCACAGCTCTAAAAGCTTGGTAGAAATGCTGACAAAAACAATGTTATTCTTGCTGGTGATTTCAACCAACCTAATATTGACTGGGAGTCAAAACATTATTTCAGGAACTAACGCTTCCTCCGAAGCAGCCAAAATTCTTCTTAAAGTGACCAATTCATTCAATCTCACACAAATGGTGCAGTCACCCACCAGAGATAACAACATCCTTGATCTTGTTTTTACTAACAATTCACCAGCTGTTACCTCAGCTAATGTCATTCCCGGTATAAGTGACAACGATATTGTTGAACTAACCCTAAATATCTCCCCTCCTCGAAAAAAGTTGCCTAAACGTAAAATCTATTTAAAGAAAAAAGCTAACATAAAACGAATAAAAGAGGACCTGACCAAATTTAAACTGCAATATCATACTCAATTCAATAAGTCCATTGATGTTGATGAATAATGGAATTTCTTTAAACAGGAAATTAAACTGATTATTGATAAAAACACGCCTCACAAATTCACCTCAACTAAACTAAATCTGCCCTAGTTCACCCGTATCCAACGCCGTCTCTGCAGGAAAAAACATAAACTGTTTAAAAAAGCTGAAACTGATCAACAAGCCAATGACTGGACTACCTATAAAAGCTTTAATAAGGCTGTCCGTAAAAACCTCAAAGAAGCTTGAAACACCTTCATCTGTGATAAACTTAAAAACTCACTTAACGAAACCCAAAGGCATTCTGGTCCTATATCAAAAGATTAAGAAGTAACTCTGTAGGTGTGTCTGATCTACTAAATAATGGTAAACTCTGCAGTGACAGTAAAACTAAAGCTAACATTCTAAATGACCTCTTTTTCAGTGTTTTTACAGAATAAAACACCTCCCAAATCCCTGTAACTAAACCACTCACCAACAGCAAAATAAACCAACTTATAATTACCCCAGAGGGTGTCAAAAAGCAACTGCATAACCTAGACCCCAACAAAGCCTCAGGTCCTGACCAAATACCACCATGGTTTCTAAAAACATACACTGATGACCTCTATGAAATTCTAAGTGATCTCTGTCAATCTTCTGTCGATAATGGTACTATCCATAACAAATGGAAAGAAGCAAACATATGTAGCGTTTTAGAAAAGGGTGATAAACAAAACCCAGCTAATTACAAGACCTGTTTCCCTCACCTGCGTTTGTAGTAAAATCCTTCAGCATATAATCCACTCACATGTGATGAAATTCCTTGATGAGCATAATACCTTAACTGATTTACAACATGGCTTCCGTGCAAAAAGATCGACTGAAACACAACTCCTCTTAACAATAAATGATATCTCTAAACAAATTGACCAAAACAGTAACGCCTCTATGGCTATTCTTGACTTTTCAAAAGCCTTTGATAATGTCCCACACCAGCGCCTGTTATCCAAACTTTCCGCCTATGGCATTGTTGGAAATCTCCTGGCCTGGTTTGCATCATTCCTCAACAACCGCATCCAGCGTGTTGTCTGTGATGGTGAAATCTCTGATTCTAAACAGGTTTTATCCGGAGTACCACAAGGTACTGTCTTGGGTCCATTACTTTTCCTCTTATATGTAAATGACATCCCTGATAATATAAACAGCACAGTTAGACTGTTTGCTGATGACTGCCTTGTGTACAGAACAATTGATAACCCCTCTGACCAACAAATCCTCCAAGATGATCTTAACAAACTTTAACAATGGCAAAACAAATGGCAAATGAATTTCAACCGCTCTAAATGCTACATCTTGTCAATTTTCTCTACGAAATGCTTTAAATCACCTGTTTATACCTTATGCAACCAGCCACTAAAACATGTCAACTCCCACCCATACCTAGGTGTTGAAATTGATAATAAACTTAGATGGGATAAACATATACGTAACATAACCAAGAAAGCTAACTCTATACTTGGCCTATTAAAACGTAACCTTTTAAACTGTCCCACGTTAAATCCACTGCTTATAATGCTCTAGTCAGGCCAGTACTTGAGTACGCATCTGCAGTCTGGGACCCCCATCACCAGTGCGATGTGGATAAACTTGAATCTATTCAAAAGAGAGCAGCCAGGTTCTGTATGGCAGACTACTCTTATAAATCTAGCGTAAAAAACATGCTTTATAAATTAGATTGGCCCCTGCTTAACACAAGAAGATTCAACACCCGGCTACATATGCTATATAAAATCAATAACAATCTTGTCGCCATCAATAAAGATGAATTTATCCCCACCGTCAGAACTAATACAAGAAATAATCATGACCTTAATTTCCAGGTTCCCTATGCTAAAAAGAATGTATATAAACACTCTTTCTTCCCTCACACACTAAAGGATTGGAATGCTTTAACGTCAGACATTGTACATGCACTAAGTCTCAACTATTTCAAAGCTAAACTTACTAACACTTGTATTGCTAACTAGTTTTTTTAAATTATTTTTTACTCATACTTTTTACGCTCGGTTGGCGTTCATGTCCTCTTGAAAGATTTTTGCCGACTTAACCGATTCAGATTCAGAAGAAGATACAACACTCGGCTACCTATGCTATATAAAATCAATAACAATCTTGTCGCCATCAATAAAGATGAACTTATCCCCACCGTCAGAACTAATACTTGTTTGTTTGATGAGGTCTTAACGGCACCACGACAACGAAGGTCAAATTGTGCCTGAGAGGTCAGATCATTTTAGAGGTAGTAAGGAAAGAGACCAGGGGAAGAATGAGAGAAATTCAAGAATTAAAGCCAGAAAGCTGTGATCGAGAGAGGAGGTGCATGGGTAAAACTAAAAACAGAGTAGAGAGGGGGTGGAAGAGGAGGATTAAATATGGTTGTAGAGGGATGCATGCTGAAGGAAAGAGACTATTTTATCTGGAGGATTTTTTTGGGAAGAACTCAGCAATTGAGTTGTGGGAGCGAGAGAAGCTCTGGGAAGGTTGTACAGGGGGCAAGCAAGGAGAACGTGTTGGATTGTAAGGATGCAGTGGCAATTGTTACAGAGGGGTTGGGGGGAACCAATAAGGAGGTGGGAGTGAGTGAGGTGTACAAGAAATAATCATGACCCTAATTTCCAGGTTCCCTATGCTAAAAAGAATGTTTAGGCCTATAAACACTCTTTCTTCCCTCACACACTAAAGTAAAGGATTGAAATGCTTTACTGTCAGACATTGTACATGCACCAAGTCTCAACTGTTTCAAAGCTAAACTTACTAACAGTTGTATTGCTTACTAATTTTGTTTTTTACTCATACTCTTTACGCTCGGTTGGCGTTCATGTCCTCTTGAAGGATTTTCGCCGACTTAATTATAAAAAAAGAAAAAGAAAAATGGACGGGTGTGAATTTTAGGCGTAAGAGCCAAGTTCGTTAAATTACCTTTTTGAAGATTCTTAGAGTTTTTGCATAAAATGCAGTGGATAAACCGCTTATTCCACCACCAAGAATAACGCACTCAGCTCGTTTTGTCATCGAAAATAAGTTTCGTCAAGCTTTTAGTCAGAATAGGTCATGAAGTTGAACGAGACTCCAGCGACGTCAAACTTTGCCATCAAACTGTCAATTTATTACTGAATGTACTTCACTATTACAAAATCAGTGAAGAACTTAAAGAGCCTTAGCTTACTGCAGCCAGGCAGTTATGTCAAACAGATGTGTGAAACAGATGTGAAACCAACCAACCGAAAAGTTAAGCAATGAAAAAGTATGTAGTACATAGCTTCAACGATCTTTTCTCCAACTTTAGCCTTGGCTTTTGAAAATTAAAAACCAAAAAAATGTTCATGTATCAAGTTTGCTACTTGTATTATACGGCAATCTGCTAAGCGTGTGCTACGGTCTTGAGGTGCCCTGATCATAAGCTGAAGCACAACCAGACTCTTAAAAGTTATGTGCAATGATATTGTAATACAAAGTGTGTCTATTGCCAAGTACCTTCGTGCAAATCTGGAGCAGGATTTATCTGGGAAAATGATGGCTGATAAAGTTATCAAAAGGGTCAACTCTTGCCTGAAATTCCTCTACAGAAAAAAAAATTCCTTGACCTCCAGGAGAAGAAATTAGTTGTCTCTGCCTTACTACAGTCTCACCTTGATGATGGTGCTAAATTCTGGTTCAGAGGCCTTACCAAATACCACATTACATTACGCAGGCTGCAATGTGTACAAAATAAGTGGGTAAAGTTCCTACTTCGTCTGAACTGCAGATCCGGCATTGACCTACTGTAACTTTCCATTCTTAACTGGCTTGACTCGTTCAAAGAAGAGTTGACTATCTAACCTTGAGTGAAATGTTTAACATTAACCTCGACAAAGCACCTAATTATCTGTATAATCAAGCAAGGGTTTCTAATCCAAATAAACTCTTTTTTCCCCCATCTGTCAAAAGCAATGGCCTAACATCCATATATACAATGGTATTAAACTCTGGAACAAGGTTAACCACTCCAAAGATGCTTTTAAACTAAGCTGCAAGATATTCCTTACTGATGCTGCTTGAAGAAAGGCTTTAAATGATTATATTTTTTATTCATTTGACAGGTTATTTTTCTCTTCCTGAACTACCACATTTTTATGGCCCTTTGGATATTTAATTTTTTATAATCTTCACTTTGCCATTTAATTTTGTAATTCAATTCAAATTTTATTTTTGTAGTTATGGTTTTTAATCCATTTTTTTAAATTTTAGTATTCGCTTTTTGCCATTTAAGTCATTTCAGATTCAGGGTTTGTATCTAAGTTGGGCTCACTGTCTTGACTTATATATTTCAATATTTTGTATCTATTTTTATATATATATCTATGCTCCATTTTGTTTTTAACAGTTTTGCATTTTATATGCCCATTTTCATTCATTTCAAATACTTTATTCCAGCCAAACAATTACATTTTACATACATATACATCGAGTGATATTAGATACATCTTGTAAATTATTTACTGATTGGTTAAAATTAAATGAGAGTACGATGGTTTAAACAAAATAAACACAGTGGCTGACGTCATTTTGCCAAAACTACCTAAAGCTTATGAGTGTAAAACCCCTTATGACAGTATGATACAATAACAGAAAACAAGACAATAGATAATTATTTTTGTATGTATACACTCAAGCTTCCCTAGTCCCACCTTACCTAAACCCCACCATCTCTTCCCCCTCTCCTTCCATACCACCTAACCTTATCCTCATCACCTCCCAACAGTGGCGTAATTCCATTACAAAAACTGAAAAAGTGGGGGGTGATTTTTAAGATTTGTTCGTTAAGGTGACACATCGCTTTTCGGGGGAGCAAAGAGTCCGCTTAAGGGGCCCCGGTAGGGGTCCATGGGGCGAAGTCCCGGAAGCTCTCGCAAATTGACATTTGAAGGGGAAAAAAGTACGTTACAATGCATAGGAAGGAGATATAGGACAAGTCAAAATTCATGTCAAAGAGAACTATTTTGCACAAAATACAAAACACAAAATCATGAAAACGCATGATGTAGAAATTTATTGTTCACGTTTCTGTGCATAGATATAGACCTATGGTCACTCTTTGAAAAGTATGTGTAGTCTAAAAGAAAAATGTTTGATAACCCTTACAAAGTCCAGATCTGGCTTTAATAAAGTTTACATCTGGGTAAATAAAGTTTGATCTGGCCAGATAAAGCCAGATATAAACCTAACTTGATTAAAGTGATTTCATTTACAAATAAAGTTTGATCTGGCCAGATCAAGCTAGATATAAACCTTGATTAAAGTCAATTTGATACACAAATGTAAAGTTTGATCTGGCCAAAAAAAAAGACAGATCTGGCTATTATAGCTGGCCCAGATCAAACTTGATCTGGAAACTCCAGATCAGGGCCAGATCAAATTTAAATTTACAATCTGCCAAATTCTTTACTTGGCCAGGTCTGGATTTGATATGAATTACAAATCTGGGTCAGATCTGGATTTTTATATCTGGCCAGATCTGGAATTTTTGTAAGGGAAGCTTCCAATAATTTACTATAAACATGTGTAAATTTTGTCAAACTTTTAAAACGAATTTGTTCCTACCAGGGAGTTGTCAGAAAAATGGCAACTCCCTGATTGTACACTGTATATATGGAGTAGCAGAGGGCAGTGATGCGTGATTTTTTGTTGTTGAGATGTTCGATTTTTCAACATGTTGAAAATCGTATCAAGAAAATTGCTTGACCCTCATTAATCAATCTGATCATGCTAGTCAGCTAGTATCGTCACTTCCGCCTGTCCGCGGCGGTAATCAATTGGGTTGTCGGTGATGGTGTAAACATTTCGACCAATCAGAAACGTTAGATTGTATTGTACATCTGATCTCCACGGTATCCACGGTAACAATATATGCCTTTCGATTGGTAAACAGGTAAAAGCAGAGTGGGATCAATGCATTATTACCAACAACCATCAACGGAAATTGACAACTTTACCATTCACTTTACTCTTGAGGAAAGCCTAAATCAAATCAAGGATAGACGAAGAAAGTTTCCTAAAAGATATTGATAGTTTGGCTATGTGGACAAGCATTATGGCAACAGTGAAATTTAACCCTCAAAGATAAAAGTTCAGCACTTTACAAATAAAATAAACAGACATAGAACTTCTTAGGGTTATATCATCACTACACTAAGAAACATCGGCGCAGGAACTTATTTTATATTTGATATTGGGGAGGGGGGTGTGTGACATATTTGTAAATTTGTCTCAACCAACCTAAAAAAATGTTTGAGTCTCTTATACCAATAGCCAATTTGTAAAGAATTTCCAACAAAATGAAAGTAACTTCCCAAAACTTGAAG
This sequence comes from Chiridota heheva, assembly GCA_020152595.1. Classification (NCBI taxonomy): domain Eukaryota; kingdom Metazoa; phylum Echinodermata; class Holothuroidea; order Apodida; family Chiridotidae; genus Chiridota; species Chiridota heheva. The sequence continues at coordinate 500,841 of JAIGNY010001483.1, read as the reverse complement.
ACAATTTCCGGAATTGAAGGAAATTTCATGAAAATTGAAGCAAATTTCACAAAGTTGAAGGAAATTTTCCGATAATTGAGGAATATTTCCCGAAAATTGAACAGATTTCCAAACAAACAAAAAAGTGAAGAGAATCTCTTCACTTTGGTACTTGACCCCTATCATGTGGGAGCCTTGTCCTAAACATTCTGGACGTTTCACCTAATTATTTTGCTTTTTGCGGGGCTTATACCGCGCTGTCGATGGTACCATAGTTGGAAGTTTGTATAACTAGTTTCACCGTTATCACACGGTACTTAAGAAAACGAGGAAAGCGCGAAAATTTCTTTTAACCTGTCTTGTATAGCTTTAAAAGTATATCCGATGTCGGGATTTAGTTTAAAATAATTGTTCTACTTTCCTAGCAATAAAATTACAAGTTTTGAAAATTTCCGCGTTTCCGCGTTTTTGTACTGGCCGGTACTAACCTATATTTACAAGCATAAGTATAGTTATAAATACAGTGAGACTATGTGCCAGTGATACTTCCACTGGCGTAGCCGGAATTTATTTATTACTATTATTTTTGTGGAGGGGGGGGGGGGCAACCATGAGCGGCGAGAAGTATTTTTGATGGGGGTAACCGAAAGTATGTAGCCGTAAGGCGATATTGCTTTGCGCGTAGCGCAAAACCTCACGGCGTAGGATCCAGGGTCTTGCCTAAGGGCCCCGAGAGGGTCCAGGGGCGAATCCTCGATGGGAGTCCAGCGGGAGAAGCTCCTGGAAGCTATGAGAAATTGCGCATTTTATAGATATGAAATGCGTTCAAATTGAAGCCAAATCGCGTGGTACGCGCGTGTGT
>JAIGNY010001483.1:480000-495000 GCA_020152595.1 Chiridota heheva | reverse complement strand
AATACGGTAAAAATGGGGAATACTATATTTTGACGTCACTTCTGGTTGTGGAGGCAAGATTCGATCCTCTGTCTGTTTGTACCACACAGTACAGCCAGACACTAGCATGTACGTTGTGTGTGCAGAATCACATACACAGCGCATTACCGGTACGTTACTGTGACGAGAAACTTATTTGTTTTTTTCAATGGTTTTTTGTCAGAAAGCGAAAGCGAAATTTTAGTATTATAATACTACAATGATAGTCACCAAATGAAAATTACTGAGAAAAAAAAGAAGAAGAAGATAAACGATTCTACCGGGGCTCGAACTCACGACATAATTTGAAAATAACGTAACTTGCGATCGCCGCAACCATCTGGGATATCTCGTGTTGTGATCTTTAAGGTGTTTTAAATAACTATATACCGAGCAATACGAGACAACGAATCGCGCAGCAAAATTTCAACCAATCAAAAAATTTGAAAGGAATTCTAAATATTGTGCACATATGACGATATCGCCTCTTTAAACATCATGAGATTCAATTTTTGAAAGTTCTGAATAACCGGTGAATGATGAGTGAGAGAACGAGTTTGGGGATATAATGGTCTGTATTCCTCTAAAAAGACGTATTTTTTAGTGAATCCAATATTCCCGCAGGACCCTATCTTTAGCCCTAATGGAGGACGTGAATATTGTCAAGGAAGCTGAAACCTTTCTCAATGGAAACCTTGCCCTAAGGGAAGCCTGCACCGATGGACACTTTTCCCAATGGAGACTTGCCACATGGGACATCGGTCCTAAGGGAGACCTGCCCGAGGGATACTTTTCCCCAATAGAGACTTGCCCCATGGGACATCTGCCCTAAGGGAGACCTTCCCCCGAGACACCTTTCCCAATGGAGACTTGCCCCACGGGACATCTGTCCTAAGAAAGACCTTCCCCCAGGGACGCCTTTCCCAATGGAGACTTGTCCCATGGGACATCTGCCCTAAGGGAGACCTTCCCCCAGGGACACCTTTCCCAATAGTGACTTTCCCCATGGGACATCTGCCTCAAAGAAGACGTGCCCCAAGAAATACCTGCCTCAAGGACACCCTCCCCAATGGAGACCTGCCCCTACTTCGACTCTCCAACCTCTTCAGTAAATGTATCCACTTCTGTAATAGTGTAAACAAGAAGCTCCTTTTCGTCACGTGATCCCACTTCAGAAGTTTTCTTCTTTCTTCATCTAACAGCTTGTGCACAAGAACCTTCCCCGACTGAATCGAATGGAAAATTGGCATTTACAAAATCTAGTCACTACGGTGAGTGAATTATATTTTACTTAAGGCAAATAGCTTTTAGATTATAAGTTATTGATACCTAAATGGTGATTTTTGTATCTGTTTATGCAGTTCCTTCAATTTTTCCTCTAAATCTTATTCATTGAAATTGATGAGGTCTGTACCTGTTATAATTTGATAGGGTATTTAAAAAAAAGAAGGTGAAAACTTATGGTCACCTTTTGCAGCTGTATCATTTCAAAGATTATTGATAGAAAATTAAAAGCCAAAGGATTAACATGACAAATACAAAGGTCTGGCACCCAGTTAATCCCATAAATTAGCATAAATTTGCATATTGATGACTGGAAATTAAAAGAAACTGCTAAATGGTAAACTTTTGATCGATTTTGTTGAAATGTTTCGCTACTTTCATATTTATTACAAAATATGAATATAACTTTTGTTTTCTTCCTATACGTCCATATATATTTTAAGACGTGATACATTGAAGCAACGCCAGTTATTCTTCAAAATTCCTTTGTTCTGTTGAAATCTTGAAAATACTAATTTCGTCTCATGAAAATGGCCTAAAAGTTAAGTATTAAAGGTTTTGATTTTTCAAGCTTTATTGTAAAAGAAATTTTGCAACTATGAGACTTCATCAAGTGCATAGCTCTCCATTTTTCAAACTGTAAAATGATAAAAACCGTTGTCTTGATCCGCTACCACAATGTTTACAATGAAGGAGTATGGGACGCGTGAACGGCAAAAACGTGGTGATAAACTTTGACAGTCGCAGATGATATTTTTCGTAATCGTAGATGATATTTTTCGTAGTCGGAGATAATATTTTTCGCTGTCGTAGATAATATTTTTTGCTGTCGTAGATAATATTTTTCGTAATAGTCGAAGATAATATTTTCGTAGTCGGAGATGATATTTTTCGCTGTCGTAAGATAATATTTTTTGTAGTCGAAGATAATATTTTTCGCTGTTGTAGATAATATATTTCGTACTCGAAGATAATATTTTTCGCTGCCGTAGATAATATTTTTCGCTCTTGTAGATAATATTATTCGTAGTCGAAGATAATATTTTTCGTTGTTGGAAATAATATTTTTCGTAGTCAAAGATAATATTTTCGCTGTCGTAGATAATATTTTTTGTAGTCAAAGATAATAGTGTTCGTAGTCGCAGATAATATTTTTCGCTGCCATCGATAATATTTTTCGTAGTCGAAGGTATTATTTTTCGCTGTCGTAGATAATATTTTTTGTAGTCAAAGATAATATTTTTCGTAGTCGGAGACAATATTTTTCGCTGTCGTGATAATATTTTTTGTAGTCAAAGATAATATTTTTCGTAGTCGGAGACAATATTTTTCGCTGTCGTAGATAATATTTTTTGTAGTCGCAGATGATATTGAAGGCGGGGCTCTTCAAGAACGCATGAAGTCTACAATATTTTATGTCTCAACAAATTGCTGACTAGAGTCCAGCAATGGCAGTGACTGGATGAAAACCTTTGAATCTTTCTAGGTTGTTACAGCTCGAATATCTTGTGAATATTGGTTTTACTAGAAGTGAATTGGCTGAAATTTTCGGTGTGAGTGGAAATGATCTCCGCTCATATCATTTAAAAAAAGAATTATTATTATTATTATTTTTTTTTTTGGAGGGGGTGGGGGATGGGGATTGGGAAGCATCAATAGATATAATATCTAGTTTGCCATAGACAACACATGCAACTCAACTCATAGGACCTCAGTCATTAGACCACATGGGATCAAGTGAGTTTCCTTTTGTATAGGGGACACTCAAACTTGAAATCATAGGAGAATTACCATTATGGAAATCCAGGAAACCCCTAGAAATGAAGAGTTCGTTAATTTAAACATTGAGGCAAGGATGGGCAAATTTGCTTGGGTACCCTCTTATTGGCAAGAATATTTATTCCAAAGAAATTACTGTTTTATACTAGATATAACTTCAAAGTATTATAGACTGTATAACTTGTTCAATACCATTGCAATGTATTCCCATGCATGATTTTCTTAAAAATCAAAATTATGCGAGCAGACCAAACAATGTAGTTCATTTAGTAAAAACCCGATCCGGCACCTGTCCTGGCTGTCTGACTAGCAAGTACAACTTGAAAGCTACAACTAACAGACTGAACGTCAGAAAAACAACTTATCAAGGTTCCAACGGTTCCCTTGTATGTTGTATCGCGGCATAAATCAAGATGAAATTTTTGGAGACGCATATTTTATAAATTGCAGAGCAGAAGGGCAACACTTTTCTATACTTGCAAGTAAAAACATAATAAGAACATAATTTATGTAATTGCTATTTAGCTCATGGAGCAGAGGCTCCTAAAAGAGACACAAACTGACAAAACTGGTTCTTACCTAATTTAGAATCGAGGCAGCACGCCAAAGAGTAATAGATTAAATGCTCAATGGTCTGATGACTTTAATCTGGACTAAATTATAGGAACAAAGGTTTTCACCAATTTTGAATATGTATGTATTCACTTCAATAATGGTTAATTTCACGATACTGGAACTGTATACTCAGTAGCTTTATATTTATATATATAATTCGCAAAATGATTCCGTCATATTCCATCCACCTTACGCAGGTAGACTTATACCAGTATATCAAATCGAAGTAGATTTTTTCCATTTTAAAAGTGATTTATTAACATTATTAACAGTAGAATATTTAATGAAAGTAATGTAAAAAAACTTCTACCCAAAGTCATTAACCTGCATAGTATGGAAATGACATGGTCTTCGTGGGCTATCAAGTGTTGTTTGCACAGAACACAAGACAATTTTCATGTTACCAGTCATAATTCAAACAAACAAAAACTTATTAAATTTTTCATAGAATACTTTAAGGTTGTGCCACACACAAACTTTATTAAGTCAAATCTAAAAGTTATTAAAATACTTTGTGATCTGCATAAAAGCCAACAAGATCTTCCAAATAAGTGGATATGTCGGAAATAAATAACATGGATACATTTCTAAGAGTGACGGAGATTAGGCTGAGCAATGCCATTTATTCGAAATGACGCTCTTAGGTAATAAAACAGTTTGTTTATACGAAATATGTGGGATACAAATGTTAATTAGTCTCCTTTGGTTAGTTTAGACTTCGCCACCACTAATATCCAGTTCAAAGTCAATTGTTTGTAAACCGAGTAAATAAATCGTGTTGAACTTTTGATACTTCACTCATAACTTCATCTGTTCTTCCTTGTATATCACTATTCTAATTAGGTCTAAGTGTAACACGTAGAAATGGCGATAGTTTGATGGTAAGCAGTGTGACATTCTCATTAAACTTGTCCTATTTTTGTACTTGATAAAGTGCAGTGGATGAGTGGCGGACTTATGACAGTTATTTGGAGGGGCGTATCACATTAAGCAGCAGCAGATTTAAGGAGGATTTAATGGTCTAAAATCAACACAAATTGTCAGAAAATATTGACAAGAACACAAAACACCCAAAGCATTAAAGCAAATCATCACGAAGAACTACTTCGGGCTGCACAACGGATGACACGCACAATAAGGCTAAATGCGTTTTCAATCATGATTTCATTTTCACTGTTGGAGAGGGGGAAGGGGAGGGGTAAAATAAAGTACGTCTGGCGGGTAAATATTGGAAATTATGTGGAGATGCCCCCTTCTCTAATCAACAGGTGCTCGGGATGATCGGTGACTATTTTTTAATTACATGACACATAAAAAGACTACTTTTTCTTCCTTGCTTTCATGACACAAATATGATTGCTCTTCTTTGAATACATGATACCAAAGGTTATTATTCTACTCTGGTTACATATGGCATATAAATGCTTATTGGTCTTCCTTTGTTAGTTGGCACATTAAGGTTCAATTTTCTTCTTTATTTACATAAAACATACATTTTAGTTTTTTCCCTTTGTTATATGGCACACAGGCTAATTTATTTTTGGCTACATGACATATAAATACTAAGTTTTTTCCTTGGTGCATGAAATAAAGGCTAATTTTCTTTGTTGGTTACATGACACAACAAAAATTATATATTTCTACTTTGTGTATAATGCACGACATACAAAGGCTATAGTTCTTCTTTGGTTACATTATTCCCTGATTACATGACACACAAGTCTTAATCATTCTTCTTTGGTTTCATGCCACATAAAGCATATTTTTTTTTCCTTTGGCTACATGACACAGAAATCTTAATATTTCTTCTTTGGTTACATGACACATAAAGGCTAAGTTTTATTGCTTGGTTACATGACACACGAAAGCTATTTTTTTTTTTTTTTTGGTTACTTGACCCACAGTCTAATTCTTCGTACTTGGTTACCTGATACGTAAAGGCTCACTTTTCTTCTTCGGTTATACATGACACAGCAAGTGTATTTTTTTCCCTTGGTAACATGGCAACATAAAGTCAAAATGTTTCTTCTTTGGCTACATGACACAGACATTTTCATTTTTCTTCTTCGATTACATGACACATAAAGGCTATTTTTTTCCTTTGGTTGTGTAGGTGCGCCGCCAGAAATCACAGGTCTGAGATGTACAAATAAAACGACGTCATCGCTTGTATTCGAGTGGGATCAAGGCTGGTACGGAGGGCGGGCAGTCGAGTACAATATCGTCATTTGTGCTTTCGACGAAGACATAGAATGTACAAGCAGCAGCGTTCAAACAAAGAAGTTCGTCGCAAAAGGTTTGGACCCGGTTAAAAGATACCGAATTGGAGTTCAAGTTATGGTCCCTGGAACCAGGCTAGCCAGTAAATGGACGTCATTAGTGGTCTTTACACGTCGTAAGTTAACGCTCTTTACATTTTTGAATGATAATCACCCTGATATTACAATTATGTTGGCAAACGGTTGCAGTGCAAGTTAACCATAAGCTGGAAAATGACATAGGCGTAAGAACCGGGGTACAGGGGGTACGTGCCCCTATGTAGCAGTGACTACATGATGCTCTCAACTAAGTCAATTTTTACTATTGAATTAATGTTGTAGCATATCTTTGTTCCCCCTCCCAATGAAGAACATGTTCCTACGCCTACGGTAAAAGGTTGTCTGAAGGTTGGGTGCTTGTAGTGACGATGAAGAACCAAGCCAAATGTTGGAAAGTACGTTGGACCAGCATTGACCCAACATTGACCAACATTGATGCCAACAACATTGATCCAACATTAGCATGCCAACCCAACATAATGGCACCAACGTATGCCAACCTTTCATCCACGTTGAGTCAACGGTGTGTGCTATCTGGGTATATTCTTATATCATAGCCTATAACATTGGATCTCGCACAACAACCTAGCCCCGGTCTAAAGGTCTCAGAGAAAAACTTTTTTTTGTTCATTTCAACAATTTCATTATCGGGAATTTAAAATATGGGAAAACCAATAATAGATTATCTTTATTGATGTTTATTTTTGTGGTATAGTAATAAAACTAGTTATCTTTGGAGAATATATGATATTTCATCATTATTATTTTTTTCCTTTTTTCTGTGCAGCGAAGTCTCTTCCGGATTACAGTAAGTATTTTACATGTACAATGTCGTGATCAAATGCAAGTGAATAAACACTTTCAGGACGTTATTATTAATAAAACCGATGGAAAACTATTACTTGTTCTAAATGTTAGAGCGTATTTTTTGGAGTCTTTATATTCGAATACACCTTTTTTTGCGCGCCATTGTCTTTTTGATATGAATGATCAAATCAAAATAAACCATTTCTAATAAATACTTCATTCTATTTACCTCGAGACGAATGTTTTAAACAAGACCAATTTTATTCCAGTTTCCAATAGTTAGTCAAAATACGCTCGCACTTTTCGAAAGGCTCTTTAATGTTTAGTTTAGGTCGATTTACACGTTTCGAAAGAGAAAGCATTATTTTGTTTGAAATAAATTTCAATATGCTCCAATTTCGAGGAAGACAAGACAAAATTTATCAAACTAGGTATCATCTTACTGATCTTCCATAATTCTTTCAGGCATTACTTAAGTCACAAATTAAGGCAAAGATTTTATTGCAATAAATGCCATAAATAAATGTGTATGTACTTGAAGAGGGAAAATTTTAATTATGATGAAAATCTTTCAAACAGTAAAAGATTATGCCCATGTGCCCGCGTTTCCGCCGCCTATGATTTATAGTCTGGTCGCTAAATCCAGGTTTATGGCTTTAACTTAAGAAAACAGTCAGCACAAAATAAAAAAAAATTCATATACAAATGTTATATAACAACATATCCTAAATGTTATACTTAATGATGCCACCTTGGCACCTTTTAAAATATTTATTCAAGTTTGCAGACCAGATGACCGCCAAAGCAGGAAGTAACCATATCTTTGTTGTGGTATATGAGCGCGAAACCATGCTAGGGTGTTGTTATCAAGAAAACCATTCGCAATGTTTAAAATGTCTTGTTGCCAATTTGAAGATATCAAGATGGCGGACAAGTTTGCTGTCGAAACATAAAATCGCCTATATTATTTGAACAAGAGATATGCTTTTTGTGTTAAGGAAACCATATATACTGTTAAAAGATACCAGGAGAATCTCAGTTAGGACGCTGATGCTGGTTCCTTCAGCAAGATACTTTATCCCATTTGCTCCAAGTCACTAAACTGTGAAATGAGTGTCACATCGGCTGAGAGTTAACCTGCGTTGGACTTGTGTCCCATCCAGGGAAGTCAAGTACTCTAACCCGCTTAACACCATGTAAACTGGGCATAGGTACGGCTCTACACGCCCTTGAGGCTTGATGGAATTTAATTTCAACAATTTGTGTCAATGTTATAAGAGCTTGAATCGTAAATGTTTCAAACTGCTCAAGAGACCTTTTTAAACATTGTTAATGTTTAGAAGATAGGGTGATTTTATATTTTGGCGATCATCTTGAATAGGTCTATCTTAAATTCCCCAAAGGTGCCAAGATGGCATCACTTAATGTTTGATTAAAGATATCCTAAATAAGCACAATATCAAAAAACCAATCCACTATTTTGTGAGGTTTTTGTTCTGGCAACTATTACTGAGCTAGTCGGTGACTGATTGATGAATCTTATAAACATGTCGTTACTGAATCCTAAATGACGATTACTCTTCTTTATTTCCAGAAATCTACGTATTCCACGATAGAAGTCGGTCATTCCTTATAGCTACAGGTGCAGAGTTGAACCCATATCTTTGCATCTACGTACGTGGACCGGGTGGAAAACAAGATAAAATTGTTGGGAAAGGAATCGGGTGCTTACCAATGGAAAAACCCATACCTGTGATGTTGAAGAAAGCTCTGAAGCATAACATGGTCGCCGTAGCCTGTGTTGGAGAAACATGCGGTGAACCGTCTCCAGTGAACGGTACGTATTAGATAACCATAAGATTTATGTACCCACGAGTGTATTAGATATCCCAATACCATGCGAGCAGGGTCACCGTGTGGAATGAAGGTGTGGCAGGCGCGTATCCAGGCATTAAAATTCGCATGAAAAATTACATCAGCGATGTTCAAATGTTCCACATGTTGGAAAATTGAGCATCTCAAGGCACCGAAAATCATGAATCACTGCCCCCACACTCCACACATACAGTGTACAAGTACACATACAGCGTACACTTATACATACACTGTACGTAGGTACGTACGTACGTACGTATATACGTACTGTAACGGAATGAAAGTAGAAAAGTAACAGAAGAATGCCAAAAGATGAGATAAAGATCAGTGACTTGGAAATTAAATCAGGTGTATTAACAATTTTCAACTTCAAGTCAGTCTGCATTCCAGGTAATACACAAAAAAAACCTCTTAAATTTAGCCTACTTAAATATCCTAACCTGATACTGTGATGGTGAAAATGATGAACTATCTGTCTGGTCTCTCTTTGGGTGACGGTTGGTATTTAGGTAAGTCCTTCGTATTCCAAGATTATTAATGATCCAATTCCGCGATGAAAATAATAATGATCAATGCGATGATTTCTCTCAAAGTTTTAAGTCCGTAGGAGTTATGAGTTGATTAAAACAATTTATAGGCCTGGCCGTGACAGCTGTTAGATCCACTTTTTATAAAAATATCGGCAGACAGTTTAAGGCAAATACTGTCTCAAGCAGCAGTCAACGAAAATTCAATTTGGCTAATAATAAATATCCACATACTGAATGAATGAAGGCAGGTACGGTAATTCTCGAATGTAAAAGAATAAGACACAGTTAATTGTAAATTGATGAAACCTCGACAACTTTCTTGAAAACAGTCTGTTATATAGACTTCGAATACGTTCAATGTTTAGAAATAAGCGTAGCAGGGTGTATTCCTCTCATTAATATTTAAGAATATTTTGTCATAATGTTCCAAATCGAGAAGATCGCATCAGCAGGTCATTATGAGTCACTACATGATTCATCGTATAATTTTCTCGAACTGTGCGACCCAGTTACTGAAACATCAGATCATAGTGTCATTGCGCAATTTTCGTCTCCCTTTGGAATGTATGGTGAACACTGATGAAAGGTTGCATGTAACAGTACGTACGGAAATATTTAATGAGGGCGCTGCCAGAGTAGCAATGTCGTAGATGTCGGTGCACAATATTGTCATGGGCGTTTCTGAAAATGACCACAAACAATTCCAAGAACAGAGCCGTCATATTCCCTTGTTGGTTTTTTTGTTTTCAACTTCTACAAGGGCCCACATACCTTCAAAAGGGGACATGCAGGGATGACGAAAGAAATTTAGAGCAAATGACAGGAATTCCAGGGAGGGCCCATTTTTGTCAAATAATTAGGGGCAAAATAAATGAACGCTATATCATACAATCATCTATATATGATTTAAATGTGGATTTTAATTTATTATCAAGCTTCAAGAATGATCTAGAATAATAACTGTTAAGGGCACCTCTGTCCGTCGTCCCCTTACTCTAATTGGGCAAGGGGCAGTAGCCCGTTTGCCAGTGGTTTCATCATCTCTGGGGAGATGCCTACGCTGATGACAGGCTGGGGTGAGAACAATGAGAACAGTTTCACAAAATTCTCAAATTCTTAGCTACAAGATTCTGTGGGTGACCTCAACAATTATATATCGGGTGCCTAAATGCGCACCAAATGCTCCCTTGAAGAACTGAAAAACAGAAATTGCCACCAAATTGGTCTGAAAAAGCCAACCTAAACAATTTACAGTAGTATTAAAAAGAGAAGTCACTGGTGTTTGCATACATGATTTTGGAGCTCGCATGTTGGGCTTGTATTTGTTGGACTAAAAAACTGAAGTAGGGGTGCTATCCGCTTATCCACAATGGCACCGTCTCCTGCATAAATATTGTCAAAAGGATTTTTTCGAATGCCATCATTGTTTTCATTGCGCAAATGATGATGCCTAAATCAACATTAAAATTTTAATCAACACGCCTATTTACCATCAAGAAAGGAGCTATAAACAAAAGGCTAATTATGATACGCATTTGACATTTTCTCGTTATATATAAAGTGTTTGCTACCCCTACACCCCCCCCCCCCTTCTCCCCCCTACACACACACACATACACTTTTTCGAGGAAACTTTCTAAAACTAAAAAGTCTTTCTTTTTTATATATTTTTTTGCTTTTAAATTTGAACACTTCGTCTTGGGAGGGGATCTAGAACCTTCTAGGACCCCCTCACTGTTTTAATGCTGGCTACGTCACTGTTCAGGTTCAGCTGTTAAATTGCTAAAACGTATCCATTTCCCGTTTTGTTTCCAGATTTACCAGGATCAGAAGAACCAAAGCTCGTTGTTAGTGTTATCATTCCAATCTGCGTGTTTTTATTTATGCTCATTTTCATTGTGGCGAACGTATTCTTGGTAGTTTGTCGACCTCCCAAGCCGCCTCCTGGTACGAAATTATCTGCTGAGCAATCTGTTCCTCTCAACGAAACAGGCAAAACTAACGTCGAAGACGTCTAATGGATGTATTTAAAAGTTAAAGCACTTTTTTATTGTTTCACCTTTATACGACGCTCGAGCTGTCGAGAGAGAATTCAGAATGATTTAAACAAAGTTTTAAGATGTTAATATTTTTTTCTATGCCATGCTATATCAGCATAAACATGAACAGAAACAATGTTTATAAGAATAAAAACACATTTATAAAAATGTATTTTAAGGTTGATGTTGGTGCTATGACTTAGGTACTTATTTTCTCTATAAACAAGCATATAGCTTACTCATATTTTACTGTGAAAGAAGAAAAAGTAACTCTAATTGATCAATAGTTTGATCAATAAAGCGAATAAAGAGGCACAATATACATAGAGACAACAAATCACGCCTTTTTTGGGCTACTGTGCACGTAATGACGAAGACGAAATTGAGGGTTGCCATGCTTGCAGGAGAGTTTAACAGCTGATTCTAAGAGCCACACGACAAAAGATGTTGAACGGGTTTGAGTTTAGGTTTAAGAATCCCATCACAAATATTTACATCACCTCAGTGTACTGTATTCTTTTCTACGTTTGAATAATATACATTATAAACAAAACTCTCTAAGTTAATAGGCCCTATATTTCTGAAGAAAAAAAGGAGGCCACTCCACGTTTCTACGGCTACGAAGCTTGAAGACCCTCCATGATAAAACGATTTGCTCCAGTCAGACGTGTCGTTCAACCGACAATTTGCCTTTTGGCATTCCTCAGTTTCTGCGAGTCTGAGTGCTCCTATATACGTGAACTTTAACCTTAAATTGAAATTAATCTTATTGTATCAGCCGTGTTAAGTTAACCAAGCAATGAAGTATAAATTAGAAAAGAGGACGTGTTTGTGTATATAAACATTCCCGGATTACACTTTTTATAAATTGATCAACATCTAACTTTATTTGCTTTAAAAATCGTTAACTTGGTAATGTGTATCTTGTAGATGAACTTTCATATATTTTTTTAGACTGAAATGCTGCAAGTTGAATTCTTGTTCAAATATTGTTTTTATATTTCATTCACGGGTGTCTACTTTTTTGTTGGAGAACCAGAGGCGTAAAGGTTGCCCCCTCACCCCCTTTCCTCCTTCCCCTAATTCCAGGCTGCATGCTTTATCCTCGGTTGGCAGAAAGGAGGGAATTATTAGGAAATTTTAACATAGAATTGAAGGGAAAGGAGTAAAATTGTTGTAAATTTTGTCAATATTTCAAACATTTCCCCGAACTTCTGCCGCAATAGACAGTGATTGCGCGGAAAGTGAAGAAAATTTCCAGAAAATTGAAGAAAAATTCACGAAAATTTTCTAAACTTTTGACGATTTAGCTTATTTCCCGCCCCCCGAAAATCCAAGGAGAATTCCCGAAAATTGAACATTTTCCCATTTAGCAGTCATTTATTTAAACTTAATGAAGCAGTGAAATATAACCACTTGTAACCAGGAGAATATTTGAATTCCCTTCCCCTCCCGTACCCCCGAGAAGTGGCTATTCCTACAACCCTTGACAGCCTAAACATATGTTGCCAATCGCTCATCGGGCGTAAAGGTAAAGGCAAAAAAGTTATACAAAATTTGTATTGCTTTGAAAGTAATTGGAGAGGAGGGCATTAACCTTATATTAATAAGACTCACCTCCCTATATACATGATATAGCTAAAGTTTCTTTTTAGTTTTACAGTAAATAGATTTTGGTCCAAATCTCAACATTTTTGGTCCAAACTTGAAAATTTGTAGTCCAAAATTGAAGACTTTTGATCCAAAATTGAAGATTTTGAACAAAATTAAAAATTTTAGTCCAAAATTTAGGAATTTGGGTGTAAACTGGAAAAGTTATGAACAATAATTCAGTCGATACGATTACAAAAAGTCCAACGTCTATTTTCTATGGTTCATTTGAAATTTCAGTTAAAGGCCATCTATCGTGCTTAAAATGTGGCGGCGTACAATTCATTTAAAAACGATACTGATTGGCTTATCAATGTAAGTGCACATCCATCCATCCATCCATCCATGTTCATTTCTAGTAGGCGCCTTTTCCATAGGATACAAAGCGCCCAGAATGCTGCCCCAAAGTTCAGTAAGTAATACATGATTAAAAAAGAAAAGTCTTAAGACGTGTTTTGAAGTGTCCAAGTGAACTGGCATGGCGAATGGCGAATGTGTGAAGGCAAACTGTACCCTTAAGTTTCAAAACACAGGACTTGAATTTCATTTATCTCGCACGTTAGAGACAACAACTGGCCTTTATTTATATTTATGGCTTTGACAAAATTTAGGGGCTACGAAATTTTTTAGGGGGCTAAGCCCTCAATATCCCCCTTCGACACGCCACGGATTTCATTGTCATCCTGTCAAATATATATCAAATTAAAATATAAGTAATTTGAATTTATTGTCTATTTCACAATAAAATGACAATGATGTCCTAAATACAAAAATATGGTATCTGTACGTATTCTTCATTGCTAATCAGATTATAATACACACTTTTAAGACCCCAGATCTTTGACTATTTCCACAGCAACAACTAAATATGTTACGTTTAAAACACGGCACAGCATTGAAATCCCCGTGATACCCTCGTTAGATTAATCACTCAGTCTGTTTGATAAAGTGATACCGCAGGAAGGTCTAAATTGCTTAAATCGCATGCATGTTGATCTATAAACAAGCCGTATTAGCATTAGGCACAGCAATGTACTGGGACCCCTACCCACCCACCCACTGAAAGCAAGAATTAATAAACACAAACCAGAGTGTGTAGGAAGCTTTCGAAAATGGGGAGGGGAGAGGGGGGGTGATGGGGAGTGATAAGGGGGAGTGATAAGGGGAGTGATAAGGGGGAGTGATAAGGGGAGGGGAGGGGGAGGGGGCAACGACATCTTAGGGGCACTGTTCATGTCATATGTCCCCCATCCCAATCTGCGGATAGAATAAATGAGTCCAAAACCGCCTTATTTTAGAAAGGGACATTTTTTTAATGGGGAAAACATTCCTCCCGTAGATGGAACTGACAAAAGTCGCCAGTTCTGTTTCCGTACTGATTGAGGGGCACTTTTCATCATTTTCGAAAGAGGCACTTTTGTCATTTCCCGGAAAAGTGTGTGTGTGTGTGTGTGGAGACACCCCGGTTCCTATAGCTATGACAAACGTTTTCTACATTTTTTGCAGATAAAGGTTTTATAATTGGTTGGAAGTCACTTTTCTTCCAAGATGGGTATATCCTACGTAGTATCGTCTTGGTTCTTCAGGATGTCATTTTCCATGCACATGGAAGTCCAACCGCTGCTGTCCCAATGTGCTGCGAAGCTGATTAGTTGTTAGTTGTAATCTTGCCAAATGGACGTTTCGAAGTTAAGTTGGTCACTGTCATAAAACATCAAAATATGCCGCAGTGAGCGATGTGGCTCGAATTTCCCCGGCGGGACCTTTTTCCCAAAATTGAAAAAAAAAAAAAAAAAAAAATCATCAAAATTGAAGAAAATTTCCCGAAAATCAAAGCTAATTGCCGAAAATGAAAGAATTCCCGAAAATAATTAAAAATCACAGAAATTTGAAGTAAAGTGCCCGTAAATAAAAGACATTTCCTGAAAACGGAAAAAAGAAATCCTTAAGATAGACGATAACCCGATTAACTTAACTTAATTGACCAGTGGCAATTTTCCACTTGTAAGCGCGAATTGTTTTGGCCTTCCTGCCCCTGTTCTTTATATTGTTGAAGGAAAAAACCTCTTATTTAGTATAGTTTAA
>JAIGNY010001483.1:457500-472500 GCA_020152595.1 Chiridota heheva | reverse complement strand
CTCAATTTATGGTAACACATACTGCAACCGGCTATGCAGATACCATGGATAGCTGAATGTCCGAAATACTCATAAGAAATACTCATTAATAAATATTTTTAGCATTAATATGGCTATAGATAGTTATTTAGCTCAAAATAATAACGACTGTTTTGATTTCATAAGGCGGGTCATAGGCCAAAGATTAGGAGGGGGGCCACACAATTTAATATCATTGGGGGCAAGTAACGGTAATGCAAGTTATTGCCCCTCCCCCCCCCTCCCCTCCCTTCTCTTCCTGCTTGTCCCCCGACGTCCCGCCACTGGTCTTTTAGTTATATATAGAAACAAAATTCGCCTTGAAATTCAATCTTTGAGCTAAGGATCATTATCTTAAGGAAGGTTTCTATTCTACTAATTTTTATAACTTTCATTACACAAGGTAACTAGTCACGACAACAACAATATTTTTTGAACTTGGTACCACCAAATTCAGATATGTCAGCATTTAGCAGTTGTTAAGCCGACAATAATTGTCAGTGCAAATTTTTAAGTTGTAAGATTTTTGCTTTTGTTTCTCCATTTCATAGAAATTCCAGAGAACATGTTAAAAAAACTTAACAATACACCAATTATACCATACAACAATAAAAAAAAAAAGAAGATACATGACACTTATATAACTATTAGTATAGGATTATTGCGTTCACAAGTGAATACCTTAAAAGATAAGTTCAGTGGTCAAGCAAATCTATGTCATATGAACAAGGGCTTCAAAATAAACAAAGTAGTGAAGAAAACATTCAAAATTTTTATTCCGTTAAGGAGATATCGAAGTTTCAAATTTGGTATCATTTGTGTAGAAACGACTGAAATCAGACTAGTTATGATGTCATAGCCTCAGTTTCCTCGAAAGTCGTTATTTATTAATCATATTTTGTCCTGCGATTTTGAGGCCTAAAAACCATGGGATATGTCAGAAAAGTAGTAAAATTTAATCTAGTAAGGGTATTTATAATGTACCACCTGAAGAAAGTTCGAGGAAGAATAATTTAAAAAGTAAAAAGATTAAATAAATTTTTCTTAAAATACATTAACAATTGCTAAGAATGTGAGAAAGAGGACACCAACTTTCCATAGTAGACTTAAGAGATTTAAACTTGAATATATCCTTAACGGAATAAGATATGTGAATGCTTTTCCCACCATTTTGTTTCTTTTGAAGTCCTCTTTCATATAAGATGAACATGTGTTATCAAAATCTTCAATTGTTTATAATAAAAAACCTTTAGAGTACAAAAACTAACAATCAATTTTTTAAATCTCGGTCCAAAGATTTGCATATTTGATGCAAATTTTGTAATATAATGAGGCAAACTGAGGGCTAAAAAATCTTAGAATCATAGTCTTAGAGATGTTGGCAAAATCTACAAGGAAGGATCATTCATTTTTGGAATCTTTAATTTTTGAAGCAACTTAGATTTAAAACGTATAATAAGATGTGTTTTTAAGGAGCTTAAAAATCAACCAAAAATCACCAGCCAAAAAAAAAAACACTAAAAATCTTAGACTGAAAGAAAACGAAGACAAGGAGCAACTTAGGGATTTAAAGGTATAATAAGATGTGTTTTTAAGGAGCTTAAACAACCTCACCAGCCAAAAACAATTCCCCCAAAAAAAAAAAAAAAAAAAAAAACCGAAAACTCGTGCCTTCAGTCATGGCTGAATGGCAAAAACAGTGTAAAATTGAAACATTTTTTTTTTTGGTCTTCAGAATTTTTCAGATATCGAGGCCCCAATTTCCCGCTATTACTCTCGGCGGCCCTGAACTTGGTATTTTTCTTATTTTAATCCTTTGCTTTTTGTCTGTTATAATTACAAACGTTTTGGAACCTTTACTATCCCCAATCTAATTATAACATGGAATTGACTTTCCAATCATTCTCATTGACTAATAGGCGATGAAAACTAATAGATGAAAAAATATTTAAAATTGAAAGAATTCAACAGATTTTGAGTTGTTCGCTCAATGCACCATACACTGCAAATTTCGCATTAATCAAATTTGGTCAAAATTTTGTTCAGCCATAACTTAAAATCTAAATGTGCTTTTTCCAAAATTCAACAACAACTGATCTGCCCATTTCTTAATACTCGTACTGATCCGCCCATATTTCAATACTCGTCCAACCAATATATTCCTACAGATATAGAAAATGATATAGGTCCATACCTTGAATGCAAAAAATGGTATAACACACACAACAAATTCAAAATAAAAAGGTACTAAATGAAAATATTGAAAGATGAATAGAAATCAGCTGAAACAACCATTGCTGACTACCAAATAACGCCGTATACTATAGCTGCAGTTAAATTTACAATTAACTATACAGTAGTTAACTTTCCGTCAATGCACGGCCAGTGCGAAAATGTCGAGGTTGTTCAAATGATTTTTGCTTCGGATTTTAATCTACCAATGATTGGTGAATAGAAAAAAAATACTTGTTCGATGGTGAATGAACCCACTTAAACATTATAGCTGTTAAAGATAAGCTGCACAGTTTATGCTTGCTTTACTACATAGAAGAGATACCCGCACATGTTCTTATCTAAATAGATGACAAACAATTATTATACGGTTAGATATTAATTAAAATCTTAGAATAAAAATGAACCAGTAATAGGGGAGAAACCAAGGTTAGAGAACATACAAATCTGTATAATTGACGACTCATGGTAAGTTTTCTTTCATTTTGAAATTTTGTACATATATAACAGTATAATAGTTAACAGTAGCAGAGATTAGTTTTTAAATACGCCATTAGGAGTGCGTACTTTATGTGATTATGTGAATGCACAAACTAGTAAAAGTATATCAATTACTTAATAGAAACTGCATCGGTAGCCGTATTTCACTTGTTTCGATACATTTCATGCGAAGACTTGTTGAATTAGTATTTTTGGTTAAAGCGTTATACATTTGGACAGGTATTGTTTATGTATAAACGGTTCAGACTGTTCACAATGTTAACGCTGAACCCGCCTTCAGTATTTCAAATATTGTTGTGTTATTACAAACATACAAAAGTATACACTCTAGTAACCTTAGTATAACATCTTAGTATAACCTAAAGAAACAATCTCACTACAAAATATAACGTGTTTTAAAGCCATTAGACACTAAATACAGCCAGGTTTTGCCTGCAACCTTTGATGCAATATTCGAAGAATTTTAAGTGTCATCAATGCGAAGTCACTTAAACAGTTTCTGAGAGAATAGATATAGCTAATATACTTTGTAAAGCGCGGCAAATCATAATACTACGGATGTAATACTCAGTATATTGATGGTAAAATGTGTGTTATTTAAGAATTACTGGTTTAAAGTAGGCCTACTTTCGCACACAACATTGCTTTATATACAACATTGGCATCCTAAACAACGCTAGACAATTTACAATATTAAACTGAAACATTGTCTATAGAAACTTTTATAACACGTTGTTTACAATTTGTAGTACATAGGCTAAACATCACGTAGGTTCGACACCTTTGCTATTGATTTTATAAAGTTTAATCAATCTTCAAATCAAACACCTTACAATCTTAAACATCTAAAATGAATGCTTTTTATATGATTTATTTGATATACCGTGTCCGATGTATTAAACGCCTAGGGAACCTATAAAAAGTTAAACACATTTGTACCACCGTCTATTGTCTAACATCCTAATAAGCGCCCGTGCCTAGAGCCGCCGTCATCCAATGCGGGCCTGGGCCGCCGTCATCCAATGCATGCCCGGGAAATTCTTGTACATGGGCCTTTTTCACATTATAAACCATACACAGCAGTTTAAATACTGACATCAGATCCATGATTTTCGAAAGGGGCAAGAATATAGGCCTAGAGGTCATACCAAGAAATCTAAAGAAAATTGATTATTTATTGATGTTAGGACCAGTGCAAGAGAATGTTGGATGGACGCTTATTATATAGAGAAATTTCATCACGTGACTAACTCATCTGGAAGCCATTTTGACGGGAAAGCGTCGTTGCGTTTCACACGTCTTTACACAGCTCAGTCACACACGTACAACACACATACTGCCTGCTAACCTACCTACCAACTCAGAAAATTTCAATGTTTTTGTTCGTAGCGGCGATTTTACTTTATACTTTCCTAACGTTTTATATATTCACCGGGTATACGAAGAATAACTTTTACGTGAACGCCACCTGATTGTTCGTTATACGCAGACAATTCCTACATACCAGGCATAAAATGTTCACTGCAAATCCTATACCGAAGGTTGAAAGACGTTGCGTCGTACAGCAGAAACCCACTTCGTACGTCGATCAGTATTAGATGGAATCGAGAAAACGTCTTTTTTATTCCCCGGCACACGTCTATTAGTGCAACCAACGGCACAGCAAGATTCTGGCATAATTATCTTACACAAAATTATCTTATATAAGAACATGCAAGCGTTTGTAAGTCGAAATAAGCAAACAATCGTTCCCGCCCGACAAAATGGCGATGTAAGCAAAGTCACGTGATCTTGTGACGTCAGCTGAGAAACACTCAAATAGCGTGAACGCTTATTACGTCGCATACCGTAATGATTCATGCACTGTTTCTAGTGCGCTAGATTTGAAACAAACGTTAGCGGGGATCCCTTCTATCAGCTAGTTCGCTTCTGTAGTTATAAGAGAAAAAAAGCTTTCTTAGTAAAGGAATATTCTCGTGATTTCTATTTACATGTTGGTACATTTTGTATCTAGCCTTTTGTTATCAAATCGCTCTGAAGTATGAAGAAATACTATATTCGTATTTGATATATAATACATTGTATATTTCATTGTCCATGCAATTTACACTCTAAATGAACACTGCCATTTTATTGAAATAAATAATTATCTGCAATTATGACACCACAGCTTTGCACTGCAAAGGTCACAATTCAAAACACTAATGAAATTTAAGAACTTGCAAATGTAATAAGATATCAACAAGCTTTTGCACCAATTACTTTTTTTTTATAGAGGTGCAGTGGCTCAGTGGTTAAGGAGTCAAGCTCGTATTCGAAAGGTACCAGGTTCAATTCCCGTCGCGAGCGCTGCATTGTGTCCTTGAGCAAGACACTCTACTTGCTTCAGTCCACTCAGCTGTGAAAATGAGTACCAGCACTGCTGGGGAGTTAATCTGCGATAAACTGGCGTCCCGTCAAGGGGATTAATGTACTCTCATCCGCTTGTGAAACCTGGGAAGTTAATCTGCGATGGACTGGCGTCCCGTGAGTCCCAGGAGAGTCATGAACTCTCATCCGCTTGAGCCATCGAAACCTGGGAAGTTAATCTGCGATGGACTGGCGTCCGGGAGTTCCAGAGGAGTCGTGTGCTCTCATCTGCTTGCGCCATCGAAACCTGGGGAAATAATCTGCGATGGACTGGCGTGTACTCTCATCCGCTTGCGCCATCGAAACCTGGGGAGTTAATTTGCGATGGACTGGCGTGTACTCTCATCTGCTTGCGCCATCGAAACCTAGGGAGTTGATTTGCGATGGACTGGCGTCCCGTCCAAGGGAGTCATGTACTCTCATCCGCTTGCGCCATCGAAACCTGGTAAGTTAATCTGCGATGGATTGGCGTGTACTCTCATCCGCTTGCGCCATCAACACCTGGGGAGTTAATCTGCGATGGACTGGTATCCCGTCCAGAGATTTCATGTACTCTCATCCGCTTGCGCCATCGAAACATGGGGAATTAATCTGCGATGGTCTGGCGTCCCGTCCGGGTGGAGTCATGTACTCTCATCCGCTTGCGCGATCGAAACCTGTGGAGTTAATCTGCGATGGACTGGCGTCCCGTCCAGGTGAAGTCATGTACTCTCATCCGCTTGCGCAATCGAAACCTGGGGAGTTAATCTGCGATGGACTGACGTCCCGTCCAGGGAGTCATGTACTCTCATCCGCTTGCGCTATCGAAACCTGGGGAGTTATTCTGCGATGGACTGGCGTCCCGTCCAGGTGGAGTCATGTACTCTCATCCACTTGCGCAATCGAAACCTAAGAACTTAATCTGCGATGGACTGGCGTTCCGTCCAGGGAGTTATGTACTCTCATCCGCTTGCGCCATCGAAACCTGGGGAGTTAATCTACGATGGACTGGCGTCCCGTCCAGCAGCAAGAGGAGTCATGTACTCTCATCCGCTTACGCAATCGAAATCTGGGGAATTAATCTGCGATGGACTGGCGTTCCGTCCAGAGGAGTTATGCACTCTCATCCGCTTGCACCATCGAAGCCTAAAGAGTTAATCTGCGATGGACTGGCGTGTACTCTCATCCGCTTGCGCCTTCGAAACCTGGGGAGTTAAGCTGCGATGGACTGGCGTGTACTCTCATCCGCTTGCGCCATCGAAACCTGGGGAGTTAATATGCGATGGACAAGCGTCGCGTCCAGGGGAGTCATGTACTCTCAGCTTGCGCCATCGAAACCTGGGGAGTTAATCTGCGATGGACTGGCGTCCTGTCCAAGTGGACTTATGTACTCTCATCCGCTTGCGCAATCGAAACCTAAAGAGTTAATCTGCGATGAACTGGCGTGTACTCTCATCCGCTTGCGCCTTCGAAACCTGGGGAGTTAAGCTGCGATGGACTGGCGTGTACTCTCATCCGCTTGCGCCATCGAAACCTGGGGAGTTAATATGCGATGGACAAGCGTCGCGTCCAGGGGAGTCATGTACTCTCATCCGCTTGCGCCATCGAAACCTGGGGAGTTAATCTGCGATGGACTGGCGTCCCGTCCAAGTGGACTTATGTACTCTCATCCGCTTGCGCAATCGAAACCTAAGGAGTTAATCTGCGATGGACTAGCGTTCCGTCCAGGGGAGTTATGTACTCTCATCCGCTTGCGCCATCGAAACCTGGGGAGTTCATATGCGATGGACAAGCGTCGCATCCAGGGTAGTCATGTACTCTCATTCGCTTGCGCCATCGAAACCTGGGGAGTTAATCTGCGATGGACTGGCGTCCCGTCCAAGTGGAGTCATGTACTCTCATCCGCTTACGCAATCGAAATCTGGGGAGTTAATCTGCGATGGACTGGCGTTCCGTCCAGGGGAGTTATGCACTCTCATCCGCTTGCACCATCGAAGCCTAAAGAGTTAATCTGCGATGGACTGGCGTGTACTCTCATCCGCTTGCGCCTTCGAAACCTGGGGAGTTAAGCTGCGATGGGCTGGCGTGTACTCTCATCCGCTTGCGCCATCGAAACCTGGGGAGTTAATATGCGATGGACAAGCGTCGCGTCCAGGGGAGTCATGTACTCTCATCCGCTTGCGCCATCGAAACCTGGGGAGTTAATCTGCGATGGACTGGCGTCCCGTCCAGGTGGAGTCATGTACTCTCATCCGCTTGCGCAATCAAAACCTAAGGAGTTAATTTGCGATGGACTGGCGTTCCGTCTAGGGGAGGTATGTACTCTCATCTGCTCGCGCCATCGAAACCTGGGGAGTTATTCTACGATGGACTGGCGTCCCGTCCAGGAGCAGGAGGAGTCATGTACTCTCATCCGCTTGCGCAATCGAAATCTGGGGAGTTAATCTGCGATGGACTGGCGTTCCGTCCAGGGGAGTTATGTACTCTCATCCGCTTGCACCATCGAAGCCTGAAGAGTTAATCTG
This sequence comes from Chiridota heheva, assembly GCA_020152595.1. NCBI lineage: Eukaryota > Metazoa > Echinodermata > Holothuroidea > Apodida > Chiridotidae > Chiridota > Chiridota heheva. The sequence goes on along the minus strand of JAIGNY010001483.1, from coordinate 464,836 downwards.
CGATGGACTGGCGTGTACTCTCATCCGCTTGCGCAATCGAAACCTGGGGAGTTAAGCTGCGATGAACTGGCGTGTACTCTCATCCGCTTGCGCCATCAAAACCTGGGGAGTTAATATGCGATGGACAAGCGTCCCGTCCAGGTGAAGTCATGTACTCTCATCCGCTTGCGCAATCGAAACCTGGGGAGTTAATCTGCGATGGACTGGCGTCCCGTCCAGGGGGAGTCATGTACTCTCATTCGCTTGTGCCATCGAAACCGGGGATAGGCACCGGCTCTATGAGCCTAATGGCTCGAAGGAATTAGCTTTTTTTACTTTCTTTAAAAGTTCGCTACGATATATTGTCAAATGAAAATTTTCATTATGAAAAATAAAATAGGGAAAACTCTTCGATTATATATAAACACTTAAAATATAAAATATAAACACATAAACACAAAATATCCAAAGCAGCCCAATACATTAGATATCAAATACAATTATAGCCTTTCGTTCATACTTAAAAGCCATTTGCAAAAAAGGCATACAAAATGTACGAATATAAGCAGTAATGCTACTTCATGTGAGAAAATAACACACCTCGTTAGTATAAACATAAAACAATGGAAAACAATTATATGATTACAGATCTGCAAACTCCAGACGGTGGAGTGTTGGAAAAACAGTTGTAAGCCTAAATGATTAGTTCAGGGGTCAAGCAAGTCCATCTGATATGAAAGAGTACTTCATTTAAAAAAAATCACAATGAAGAAGAAAGCATTCAAAAATCTTATTCCGCTAAGGAGATATCTAAGTTTAAAGTTTGGTATCATTTGTGTAGGAACGACTGAAATCAGACTAGTTGTGACATCACAGCCTTAGATTCCTTAAAAGACTATATACATTCTATCATATTTTGTCCTGTGATTTTGTGGCTTTAAACTCATTGGATATGTCAGAAAAATAGTATTTTGTAAGAGTAATTACAAGTAACCACCTGACGAAAGTTTGAGGGAAAATAATTCAAATCGTCAACAAATTCTTCAAAATACATTAACAATTGTTAAGAATGTGAGGGTGAGGGCACCAACCTTCCATAGTAGACATAGGCCTACTACACCAGTTATTTAAAAAAACATATATACGACAGATGTTTAAACTTGAATATCTCATTAACGGAATAAGATATTGAAGTATATTTTCACCATTTTGTTTCTTTTCAAGTTCTCTTTCATATCAGATTAACTTGTTTGATCACTGAATTAATCCTTAAACATGTTTATTCATTTCATAAATATTGTCCAAAGATTTGCAGAAGTCGATTTTTTTTGGAAATTTGTCTTCTTTACTAAAGTTTTTTAGTTCTTTTTTAGTTCTTTTTTTAGTTCTTTTGTAGTTCTTTTTTAGTTCTGTACCACTACATGCACTATACTATGTTCTGACTTTAGGGCTTAGGAATTTCGCATGCATGTGCCTGCCTATACCCGTTGCTGTTTGTTTGGCGATGTACCATTTACCGATGCACCGAAGCACCAAATAATAATGGCATATACAGTAAACTATGAAAAATTAACTTACCTGGACGAGGGAAACATCTGATAAGATCGCCGTTTCTCCTATAGATAAAGTAAAAAGGTTTTTTTATTTTTTATTTTATGGAGTCCTGGATTAGCGTCGTGTGTTTTGATTGTAATAAAAGTATAGAAACAAAGATTATAGTTTATTTTGGCATACGTAAAATGCTAATATAGAAAGATTCAGTTACGTACTTTATCTTATAAGTTAATGCCCGAATCTCAGGGTTTAGTTTATATTATTTACCGACGTTTTTATTGATTTGAGATCACACGATAGTTGACCATGTTGACAGGTTGAGGAAATGTAGACATTTTGTACAGGAACATTAGTTGATTAGGAATTAAACATATCTTTAATTGATCTGTGCGGTATCTGTATGATTATACTCAGGCTGATTATACACCATACGTCTCCCTCATTTGCAAGTAATCCTAGATTTCAATATCAAAATCTTAAGCTCAGATGTCATTATGTGAATCAGCTATTCTCTTGAAGGTGGTTGACCAGTTGCTAAAAACTGAGGTTCAAATTCATAACTTTGAAAGACTGCAATCACAAAGGGGTTATCATACGTGGCCGTTGATCAATTAGATTAAGTATTAATGGTTGCTATGGCATGTACTTTGTACTTTCGTACCCCCTAATTATAGATTATTACATAATGTTTGCCTAAAATGTTAGCAAACGCTTGTTGCTTCAAGTTGTTTACTTACATTAAATCAAAGAATCCCTTTTTACGAGCATATCTTTGCATGATATGAATTTGCGAGTAAAGTATTCTAGCAGTCAAGAATAAGATAACAAATCTGGCAGAAAAGAAAAGTTTTGAAACGCTTTCTCGACTTAGTAAAAATAGTAGAGCTGTTTAAGTAATGGTTGAAAGATATGAACACCCTTTTCTTGTACAGACTGTACAACGGAAAGGCAAAGATGTTTACGAACAAATGCATAAACGGGGGAAGGATCTTTCTTTGTTTTATCGATATATGAAACAAATACCCCGGCTCTGGTCTCATATTAGAGAATTAAATCTTAAAAGCAAAATATTAATGATGCGCATATGCTTGTATTCAAAGCTAATAGATAAGTTTAAAAAGTCTTAAATAAATTTGGTGTCGGAAACAAACACAATCAAAGGAAATTTGCTATCGTTGGAATCGTCATAATGTGTACATTATCATGACACAATGCCTCCAGACACTTACTTTGGGGATTTTGAGTTATTTGCATACATTTGCATAGATTTGCATTTATAATAAAACTGACCATAGCTTCACTTTTAGAGCACTTAGGAACTTGGTTTTAGGGGCAAATCCCATGTTTTAGCACAATTAAAACAGAAGTCATGCACCAGCCTGCTCCAGGTCTGCCGTGCTTCTTGCATAACAGTAAAGGGGCAGGATCTCAAAGCGGTCAACAACCTTATCTACTTGGGCAGTAATCTGTCCATAGATATACACATTTATACAGAGGTCAGCGACAGTATCATCAAGGGAGTTCTGTCTTTGGAAGATAAGTAATAATGTCTGGGACCTTAAGGGCATCTGATACGCCTATGCCTACGTATCGAGTGATAGGGGAATCAACCACATAACCAAGTTGAAGGTCTTTAATGCAGTAGTGTTAACTACCCTCCTGTATGCTTGTGAAACCTGGACTGTGTACAGCCAGACAGCAAGCATAGCAAGTAGGCATGTAAAGCAGCTTAATCACTTTCACCTGAGCAGTCTCTAGTCCAGAGGATATACTGACATGACTGAAGATAAAGTGGCATGGCAAAACTCCTGACAATAAAATTCTCACTAGAATTCACTGGTTCTCAAGTGTCTACTTCCTGCTCCAAAAGTCTCAAGTCAAATGCGCAGGACAAGAGGTTTGCATGTCAGACAACCGCATCCCAAAGCAACTTTTTTATGGTGAGCTCTCTGGAGGTCAGCGTTCAGTGGGCGGACGGAAAAAAGGACGTGCTAAAAGCCTCATTAAAAGCTTCTGCATCAACATACAAACTTGGGAGCGCATGTCCATGGCCGCACCACCTGGCATAGCAAGTTGAGAAGTGGAGCTCACACTGCCGAGCAATGCTGATTACTTGAGGCGCAAAGGAAGCGTGTCGCCCGTAAGGCGTGGGCTGCTGCTACGTCCTTTTTTGGACCAACCAAATCTACGAACACAACCACAGAATGGTCGTGTATAGCATTGGTCATCATCGCTTGCGATGGACGAACAACTACACATCAGCAGCAACACAAACAATAATCATTACGTATATTACGTACATTTTGACACCAAAATCAGTTTGATCGGACGTTTTATTACTGAGATAAGAGCTGTTTTATATAATGGAAACTCCGTCGAACATCTTGTAAGCATTAATATTCTGAAAAAATGTCAAATTTACTATAAATCTATCATATATCTCACAAATACAAGTAGGCTAAACCATAACTGATGAATTCCTGAACTACCCTCAGGCAGTCAGGAAAGTACTTGGGGTAGGTTAGGTGCAGGCGGATAGACAGGCTTAGGCCGAAGACTAGTCAAACCAACCAACTGACCAATGATAAGTAATTATCATAACCAGAACACTTGGTATTATCAAGTAATGTACTTACATGTTTCATTATACAATATACTATTAATTTAAGGCATGAATAACATGAATACTCACTAAACAATTGTAAATTGTAAAAAATAAATAAAAAAACCAATGTTGTTTTGTTTGCTTTGAACTTCAGCCAGTCACAGGCAAGTCTTTGGAATTAGTTGCCAGAAAATCCAGTGATTTTGTGAAATTCTGTCAGAAAAGTAGCTATAACTCCTAAAATATTTATTGGAAAATTATAAACGTATACATAGTTGGAAAATTTATTCAGCAACAAATAATATTAATTTGTCATCTTTAAATATAGTACACCAGCCAAACATGAAAAATGCGTCTAGTAAAAGTTTATTTCGGCATAGTTTTTAATGGAAGGCATCCATGCTATCTATTGATTATAGGCTGGGGCAGACCGTGAGGTGGGTGATATTGCTGAATTCGCATTTTAAGGTCGAAAACCTATTACGAAGGAAAAATCATAATGAATCTGTGAATAGATTAATTTTGAGTAATGTCTTTACCACAGTTTTTGGCTTGAGGACACAGTTTTTGGCTTGGAAGGAAAGGGGAGGGGGGAGGGGTAGCCTTGGAAATTAGCCAATTGGCCAATTTTTGGGAGCTTTCCTACATTTCCGGGCAATTTTCTTTAATTTTCGGAAAAAACTTTCAATTTCCAACAATTCGGGGAATTTCCTACATTTTTGGCCATGTTTTTTAATTTTCGGGATATTTTAGCGAATTTTTTGAGCCTATTTGCATGGAATTTTCCTCAGTTTTCGAGAGCTTTCCTTAAATTCCGGGCAATTTTTTATCAACTTTTGGAAACTTTCCCTATTTTCAGGAAACTTTTCTTTAATTTTCGGTCAATATCATGCCGAGTCGGGAGGATGATGATCCACAGATTAAGATGGGTATTCAGGCGACAGGAGAAGCTGACACCCCATCCCACTTCCCGCCTCGTGCGGCCATGTTTTTGGGGTCAAAAAGGTCAAATGAGGTCAACATGGGCATTTTGGGAATTCGACGAAATATAAATTTTGATTAAATGATCTATCTAAAAGATGTATTTTCACTTTGTACACCATTGATTGTTATAATGGTTGGCATCAATGTTAGATCAATCATTTATATCTTACAGAAAACAGTAAAGGTATATACCATCTTTGATTACGAGGTTAAAGGTCATAATCGAGGTCAAAGGTCGTGTAATGTCAAAATCGCTAAATTCGGCCTTTTATACAAGTTCAAACCTCATTTATTGTATGTTTCACTTAAAACTTTCATAACACGATATTTGATATATCATTAATTACCAAGATAAGATCGAAATGTCATATAAGGTCACTTTAAAGTCAAAAGTTCAGTTTGTTTGTGTAAAAATGAAATTTTAAATGTCATTTGTATCATCATACTTATATAACTTTTGGATTAATTTTTCAATACAAATTTAGATTCCGGTGTAATCCCAAAATACCTAGGTTGACCCCATCTAAGCTTTTTGACGCCTAAAATGACCTTAAAAATGCAAATTCAGCAATGGCATCCACCACCAGCCTATGACTGATATATCTAGCATGGATGCCTTCCATTAACAAACTATGCCGAAATAAAGTAGAAACAAATATGTCGGCTGGTCTACTAATATTACAGTACTATATTACAGGTTTTTAATTCAAATAAATAAAGCTTTTTTGATTTATATTTGGTAGCCATATTTAAATCCAATATGGTCACCATTAAATCATCATGGAAATAGCATATTTAGATTGCTAGACATTGAAATTGTGGGGTTTGCCACTAAAACCAAGTCCCTAAGTGCACTAGAAGTGAAGTTATGGGCAGTTTTATTATTTATGCAAATAAAAAAATAAAAAAGGTAAGTGTCTGAAGGTACGATCATTCACGATAATGTACACAGTATAACGGTTCTAACTATACCAAATTTTCTTTGATTGTAATTCCGACAAAGGCCTAAAAAATCATAATTAAGACTATCAATGCATCATATCCTGAGGCTGTACAACTTATTATGGGAGATTTCAATCAATGTGAAATATATTGACAAGTGTGAATGCTGTTTTAGGCAAATGTTTTGGAAAGGTTAAATGTTAATTCAAGGTCAAGCTGTGCTCACCAAATTCCAATCATAATAATGTGTGCTTATTACCGCTTTACAAACAAAACAGATGGTCAAACAAAAGAAACCGACAAAAGCTACATACCATGACTGGTCAGATGCAGTTACAGATGAATTACGCGGGTGTTTTGAAAGCACCGACTGGAGTGTGTTTCATGATGACGACATCAATAATAAGGTTACAGCTGTCAATGAATAAATTAAGTTTTGTGTTGAGTTTATTGTACCCGCTACAACACGAAGGGTATTATCGAACAGCAAACCAAGGATATCAAAAGAATTAAAGATGTTGATTAAGAAGAAGTATGAGGCCTACCATAACAAAGATTACGCAACAGCAAAAGCTAAACAAAGAGCGATTAAGGGGGAAACTAAACTCTGTAATAATAATTACGGAAAGAAACTTGAAAGTAAATTTCAGTGCAACGATAGTAGAGTAGCGTGGAAAGTTATGTCTAATAGCACTGGTCACAAATTGAAAAAGTCATATAATAAATATGCTACCAAGGTCTTTGTTAATGAACTCAATCAGTTTTACTCTAGATTTGACACGATTGATTTTAATGATGAACAGCTTTCTCTCAGTACAATATTAACTGATATGGTGCAATAATATTGACATGGTTATCTTATCAATAGAAGACTTCGAATGTTTTTTTTCAGGGTTAATGTACATAAAGCCATTGGGCCAGATCGTATACAAGTAATTAGGTTATGTTCTGCTCAGATAACACAAATTTTCAATGAAGTATTTCAAGATACAATTGATCTGGTGAGATCCCTGTTATTTGGAAAACATCCGCAATCTCTCCAGTGCCAAAATCAAATACAGTTACCACCGTAAATGACTATCGTCCAGTGGCACTTACTTCGATCCTAACGAAATGTCTTGAAAAACGTATTCTCAGGTTTTTGCTACATGAGAATGGTGTTATTATTTTAGATCCCATGCAACTTGCCTACAGAGACAAAAGAAGTGTTGATGACGCAGTTTTAATGTTTTTGCATAAGATTCTTGAACACTTGGAAACACCAAATTCCAT
>JAIGNY010001483.1:377500-455000 GCA_020152595.1 Chiridota heheva | reverse complement strand
ATATATATATATATATATATATATATATATATATTTTCACATCTTGGATGTTATTGTATTTTACCATTTACTAATATTTACCGAAATTGTTCATTTTCCTAATTTACTGGTTTTTTATATTACTTTTATGTAACTTTTTATATTCATAACTTTTATATTTATATTTCTTTTTAAATATCTTTGTACGCTTTGCTACACGGCGAAAAATTTATATATTTTGTTGTGGACGAAATAAATTGATCTTCTCTTATCTTAATGAAAGTGGAATGCAGGAATTAGGAGGCATGCAAGAGCTGTGAAATTTTACGGCGTGAGAAATGTTTTGTTGTGACGCAAGTTTTTGATGTGCTTTAGGACGACTACTGTTTCATATGTTTATTGGAATTGATACTTCCACTTATGTGTATTGAAATCAATACTTTTACTTACGTGTGTTGGAAATGTTACTTCCAATGAAGACGCAAGTAATGTTTGTTTATAGTTAAAAACTTTAGTGCAGAGGAAACAATATTTCAAAAGGCGAAAAAAGTCTATCGGCACTGATTCTCGTCATCTTGCTACTACTTACTAAGAATGTTCAAACGATAATGAAATGTACTGAGAAAACATCCGACAAATTGAGCCCGTTACGTTCCTTACCATGCGACAGTATACCTTTGCTTTATCATTTCTTTCTGTTAAGCTAAAGCTAATAATGCTTGAAATTTGTCTTCGTCATGTATCCCATGGCCTGAGCCTTTAACGACGCCAGTAGTTTCTTCGGATGGATATATGGGGCTGTATTGGGCAATGGAAACTAAAACACATGTATTGCAATAGCATAATACAGAAAAAACTGAAGAAATATTGTTCTTTGCCTACGCTACCGCCAAAATTGTGTATAAAAGTTATATATACTTTGCATACTTTCAAACATCTATCAAACCTTTTGTTGCCGGATTCGGAAGTCTTTGACCTTAAATAGGGTAATTCATCTTCTTCAAAAGATGACACGAAGGTCAGTGTGTTTGCTCATTTAGTCGTTAGTGCATTTACAATCTTGGACAAAGCTTATGGAACAATTCAGCGTTTAGAGAACAAAATTTTCATAGAGCTATGTTTCTTTCATATATTTTCCCAAACTCCCTACCTCTTCCCCTTTTCAATGTTGAATGTCTTTCTTTCTTAATGTGCCATTCTAAAATGGCACTTCTCTGATAGAATGGGGAGGTGGAAGGGGAGGGGAGGACAGTTAATACTTAATATAGTGAGAAGGGGGACACTGGCGGCGTCAATGAAATTATAACAATCTCCTTGAATTCTAAAATATTAAGCCTTACTCTACCAGCACCTTTTTGAAAATGCGCTCGGGAGGCGGGGCCAAAGACGGGGCACCCAAAACGGCGATAATATCGCCGCGTGGTAGAGTAAGGGTTAATCAAGGCGTGATTATTGAAGGGTCCTCTGTCTTCCAGGCAGAAAAGTCGGGCCCCTTTCGCTTTCGGGACCCGCTGGGCCGCCCACCGGGATCATGCTGCCTATATTTTCGGGTTGGCGCATATGTCGCGGGTTGATTAATTACAAATGAAAGAATAGGGAATGAAGAAGCAATAGGAAAACAATCCAGCACTTGTGATTTCTAATGTTGAATAATTTTCAATAGAAAAGTACGTTCATGAAAAGCATCACCTATTTTTCACCAAGTGTTTCAACGAGTTTTAAGCAAAATTGTTTGAGAAAATTACAGAACGTTCTTGAAAAATTTTCCGCTTATTTTGTAAAAGCAAAATACAAAATGGGAGTATCGGAAAGTTATGCCCAATATATGTCAATTCATCTTCAAATTGGTCAATTTCGCGTCAAATTGGTCAGGTAGTGGTAATTCGTAAGGGAGGGGGATACAAAACCGCAGTATAGGAAAGTTATGCCCAATCTGTCAATTTCTCGTTAAATTGGTCAGGTAGTGTTAGTTATAAAAAGTGTGTGTGTGTGTGTGTGTGTGTGTGAAAGGGGGTGAGAAAATGTCCGCTTATTTTGTAAAAGCAAAATACTAAATGGCAGTATCGGAAAGTTATGCCCAATATCTGTCAATTTCACTAAAGATTGATCAACTACGCGTCAAATTGGTCAGGTAGTGTTAATTAAAAAAAGAAGTGGAGGGGACAAGAGGAGAAGGGGGGGGGGGATGGGGGCGGAGGGTGTTAATACTTTGAACTAGGATAAGGGAAGAGGAAGCGTCTTGAAAAAATGAAAATATCCAAAAAATTACAGGCTACTAAAGTTGTAAAAAGAGCCCGAGGGGAGAAATGACCTACAAAAATGACAGCTGCATTGATGATTGATAAATTTTCAATCAGTGATATAAGTTGAGCGGTTGGGGCCCGGCACTTCGGTGGTTTGAGGACCCTTGGGAGCGCAAAGAGCGTTTAGTTTGATTGAAGTACGAGCAGCCCATGCGGTGGAGACCATGGGCAGGTTTCCAAAGGTGAGGGGGGGGGGGGGGGGGGGTCAGTATTTGTGATTTCTAAATGTGGAAGAATTTGCAATAGAAAAGTAGGTCCACGAAAAGCATTACATATTTTCACCAATTGTTTTAACGATTTTGTCCAAGATTTTCTGAGAAGGATATTCTTGAAAACAATTTCCGCTTATTTTCTTAAAGCAAAATACAAACTGGCAGTATCTGAAAGTTATGCGCAAGATCTGTCAATTCCGCTTAAAATTGGTCATTGCAGGTAGTGTTAATTAATAAAGAAGGGATAGGGAGCGCGATTGGTAACGGGATCGTATTTGTATATTATTTCAATACGAAAAAGCTTCACAGTCTACCCAAAAAGTCATGAAAATTGTATTGAAGAGTTAAACTTTAGAAAAACAACGGTAGATCATTTTAGCACGCATCTTTTTTATCATTATTGCTGTTTTACACAATAGGCTGATCGGTAAAATGGAATTGTGCTATAATATTGGACGGAAAGAAATTAGGAGATGAATTGATTAAGCAATTGAGCTTGTATTGATTTGATGAAGATTGCACATAATAAGCAGCTCTACCATTTACCCTCCTGTTTCATTTCAAGAATGAATGGCATATTTTCAATCAAATGTTGCAAGTAGATACAGTGAAGTAACGGATAATAGTATGGACTTCAAATTATTGGAAAATGATCTCGAATCCTGTCAATTAGATTAGGATCGACATTCCCTGTTATTTCTTCGATCTTTTTATTTACAGAATAGTTTACATACATGTGTTTAGATTAACCAGTCTTTTTTCGTCATTTATTTTTCTTCACTCATTTCATTCAATCCCTGAAAAACGTACGAATTCTCAGATATTTACAACGTTCAAAACACACCTAAAATAGTTTCCTTCGACCTATTCAATTTGTGCAATCCCCAAGCATACTCCTATTCATCATATAACTTATCATTGATATTTTGTATCGCTATTTCTTTCTTTAGACACTTAAAACAATCTGCTTTCGAGAAAAAATGCAAGCTATCTGAGCGAAATATTGACATTCATTCCCCAGACAATCTTAGACTGTTAGACAAAACTGTTGGATCAATTTAGCGTTTAGAGAACTACATATGTTATAATGTTATGTTTCGTTCTATTTTCTTCTCCAAAATTTGTAACTCATTACCACCTTCCCTTTATTAATGTTGAATTTATTAATTTCTTAACGTTATTTCCAGAAAAAAGTAGCAACTGCCAACATTGAATGGTTAATATAATGAGGTAGGGGAGAGGGACACCAGCGACGTCATTGAAATTATAAGAATGTCCTTAAAAATCTTAAATATTAATTACAAATAAAAGAATATAGGGATCGAAGAATCATTAGAAATAAACTCAGCTTTTATGATTTTTAAATGTGGAATAATTTGCATTAGAAAAGTAGGTTCATGAAAGCTTCACAGATTTTCACTAAGCGTTTCAACGAGTTTTGTCCAAGATTGTGGTTACTTTTAATACAATAAACATACTTTTTCATATAAATCTACATGTTTTGCGTTTTGTCTTCCGTGGATTATGTTAAAGAATTAGCTACCTAATACGGTGTTCTTATTTGTACAGGGTCAACAGGTAATATTAAGAATTCTTTATATCAATTTAAATGAAAATAGTTTTCACTTTAATAATCAGCAGACCGTGTAATGGCTTAATACTGGATCATGGTAGATCTAGAAATAGCAGATGCATACTGTAGACGCACACAATGAATCCTACGAGACATTTGGGAACAAGATGTGCCACGACAGACCTTTTCAGAAGGCTTACTTATTGACAACGAAACACAAAAAGGATTTTGAATAACTTGCCATTGTCCATATCCAATTAATAAACTATAAATATAAATTTCGGTTTCATATTTAGCCAAAGAAACGGACCAAAGAAGACAGAAAAAAAAGAAATGGAAAATTCTCCATTAAATATGCTTCACAAGGTGAGTGGAATATTTTCTGGTTTTTCAATGATTTTGCCTTGGTTTCACCCTAGTTTTCCTTTTGTTTCGCCCTGGATTCTTTCTGGTTTCGCCCTGGTTTCGTTCTGGTATCACCCAGTCACCCTGATTTCGCCATATCATATTGAATCATACCGTAACACATAACATCACATCATCAGCAGCGTAAGAAGATATTCATTTAATATTAGGGGGACAGATTTTATACTATCCCAACAAACCTTTAAAAATGCATGAGTCTCTTACATCCCAAAACTATTTGTAAGTGGAGGGGGAGAGAGGTGAAGAAAATTTCGTGTAATCATTGGTAATTTAAGTAAAATGTGGCAACGTTTCCATAAAATTTCCCCAAATAAAGAACATTTCCAGAAAATTGAAGCAAAATGCACGAAAATGTAAAAAAATTCACGAAACTTGAATGAAATTTCTTGAAAATTAAGAAAACTTCTCAATTAGCAGCAACATGTGATGGAAACTAAATTAACCGATGCATATTACCTTCTGAAATTAAAAGATATGTAGAGTTCTTACCCCCCACACAATGGTGGTGCCCCTGTCGGTGAGTTTTGTGGTTTAAATTACACTAACTTGAAATATACTCAAATAACCTTGAGCGTAAACAGCGATTTCAAGATATTTGCCAGTATTAACAGGTTACATAGAAGTTACTTAAATGAATTGAAAATACAACACTATCTAATGATGATTTATATCACTTTTTTAGGATTAAAGACCGAAGACTGTTTTGTTTTATCATTATAAATCTCCACCTAGTATGCCAGATTATCGGCCCAATAAGTACTTAATAGGTGTAACACTTATATCAGTTTTTGCATGCTTCTTGATATTACCTTTCTTGAGCATTTAGACTTAAAGTTAATATCAGATGAACAATTTCTCTGTAGATACAAAAATCGATAATTTTTCAACAGTTCAAATGAGCCAAAGAAAATTCCTTTTTAATTGAAGTCCCTAAAGTTTGTACATTTTAACCCTTTGAAGGTTCTAATTCGGATCTAACTTCAGCCGGATTGGAGGGATAGTGAGACAAAAATTCTGAAAAATCGCAAAATATTAGATCAAGATCGAGAAATATCAGGAAAATTTCAAACCATGATTATGGAGAAAAAACGATTTTACTCAAAGTCTAGCTACGCAATTGCGGAACATGCAGAGGTTTCACATTAGTTGTTATGCTCCTTATAATTTCTATCAGTCAGATTCAACCTGATATATAAGCAGGTTTCCATTTCGTCTTCATTTTATTTATTCTAAAAAACCACATGTAATGAAAATCAAATTTCCCTTATCAATGGCTCTATTCTACTAGTCCTCTATTTGGTCCTGGGTTGTTGTCAAAGTTGGTATTGAGTATCAAATTAGCAATGGATGAAGTCTGTATGGCGTGATTTAGTGGTTATTTTGATGAAGATAAGCGGTCTCATTATTTACTACATTAAGTTTGTGGCAATGATTTGCTGGAACAAATTTCTAAGAAGGACAAGTTACGGGTTATATGCAAAGCCATGAAATCCCCACTTGGCTCAAATCTATCAGTCTATAGAGGACCGTTTTAACTTTAGTAGAAAAAACGAGGACCTAAGAAACGGTCGTAGAAATGTTTGTGCTTAAAACCAATACATTTGGAAATATTAGACAACATAACAAAGCCAAAATGTATCTTGATTGTTTATATAAAGGGTGCAAGACGGCTCCAAATCAAAATAACTTAATATTGAAATTCGAGGTGGTTAGCACACTCGGGTAAAAGGCCCTATATGAAAGTGTCATTGCAAATCATCAAGAAAATTTGAAAACTATATCAGCTATTGGAACTTATATTTATGATATGCTATTGTTGATTGAACACTTGGAACGTAATTTGATATCCAGTATTGTGGGAGCCAAACATGCCAAAATGGTACTCTGCTAACCAATATAATCATTAGGGCTGATTTGATTTGATGTCTGCTGTATAGAATAACAATCTGAAACCTTTGTATCCTTACAGGCAGAGGTTAACATCTTGTATATTCAGCGTCAGGCCCACATGAGAGAGGCGAAAGGGGTGGCTAAATTTGGCTCGGCAGGATCAAAAGACAAAAGACTTTAACCTTGCTATAACATAGGCAAATCCCGATTATCTAAAATTTGTCTTCATGCGATTTAATTCTACCTCCTCATTTGGATAATACTAAAAATTCCGTAAGATAGTGTTAAGGACTAGTTGCTTATTGTGCTGTTGGACAGCAAGATGACTGGACGTAATCGTCCAACGTCTCTTGTGCATGACGTTGTGTATTTTTACAGCTATTGATGCAGAATCAGCCATTCGAAGGCTTGCTCGTTCTTGCGCGATCTAAATACCTTAGATAATTCTTTTGTATTAGGAAAGTAAATTTGTCCTATGTCCATTTTTGGCAAATTTAACTTTTTTATTGGAAAATACTGTATGACCAAGTAGACTACTTTCTATACCTCTGTCTTAACTTTTATCACCTAGAAAAAATATTGTGGAAAAAGAAATCGTGTTATGTGATGAATGTATGCAGAATTAAGAACTTAAAATACGGTCATCTCAAAATAGCATTTTTGGACGTAGGACAACGTTACGTTTCTGCAAAGATATATCATATAGTGGCGTGATAACTTCTTCGGTTATTTAGACTCACTGTTTTGAAGGCCATTTATGTGAAATTGTTGTGTGTGTAGGGTAGCCTCAATGTGGGTCTATACTCACCAGTGTGCGATACGCCGTAATCGACTTCACACCATACTGACTGGAAAATTAGGAGCGAATCTCCATTGTTTTTCTTGAGGCATTAAATGCCAACATTAAGTACAATTATTTTCTAATTGCTGCTGTAATCAGCCTAATTTGTGATAACGTCTTTTCCTTGTGCTATAATCAGATTATATATATATATTGCTTTATATTTGACGTCAATTATTATTCTTTGCGGCTTAATAATAAATCATCCGCTGTCAGTTGATATCTTTTCCCAAAGTGTTATTCTTGTTATATTTCAGCTGTATTGTCCTTACAAGGATGTATGTTCGGATGTAATTGGGTATCTTGATACTTTTTCGAGTGACACTAACACTTTTGTTTTTATGGAACAAAAATGTATAATTTGTTCGTTTAGTACAAAATGTCGGCCACTGCTGCTTTCCAAAGAAAGTTAAAAAAAGAAAAAAAGAAAAGAAAAGGCCATTCACAATAAATTAAATCAATACAAAATAAGAAAGTTTGTAGAGAAAATTACTTGTGCATGTCAGAATAAGTCGATTGAAGTATCTTACTTTCAGAGGGTATATGGAACAAACACTCTATACCTAGAAAATATAATCATAGATGAGTGTCTTTTCAGATACTAATGCTGCATTCCACAATAAAAATGCACAACTGACTGAAAATAATGGTATAGTTTGAATTAGAAGACGTTAACTTCACAGATATAGATTCTGTCTATTCAATTTTTTACAAACTGAAAAGCAAAGGCAAAACGTATATCATAATAGTTAATGCTCGAAGGTATCCTAAATTATCTACAAACCATTGAAGAAGAGGAATAAAATTATATCATCCATATGATATGTATCATATATATATCACATGTCTCAGGAGCTAAATGTTTTTATTTAGATTTTTGCAAAGCCTTGTAATGGCTGCTCTGTATCTTTGATAGTTGGTTGGATGAAAGAAAGTGACTGAAAATGAACTAAAGCACTGGAAAGACACAATTGTTGTTAAGACCAGTCGACACGTTTAAACCTCATAGCAGGTTAGAAGATATTTAAGTTCAGCATGTATATGATATACAAAATATTGTAAACATACATATTGAACTTATGTTCGGCCTTGTACAGCCAATATTGAACTATGTAAGTTACGGCACACTTTTTGAGATCACCACCATCTCCAATATACTTTCAAGATCAAACCAAAAGTTCTTATCAGAACTCACTAAGAATCCAAAGGCACTTTTTAGAGCCATTTATAAGACATCGTCTGGTAGCTATCCTACACAGCGGATCACCACCATCTCCAGTCTACTCTCAAGATCAAAACCAAACGTTCTTATCAGAACTCACTAAGAACCCAAAGGCACTTATCAGAGCCATTTATAAGGACATTATTATTTGGATATTCTACTGGATCGCCTATTTCGGAATAATCAATAGAACGTTTTTGGAGTATAGTTCAACACCGAAGTAGGTAGAGTTGTTTTGTTTTACCAGTAAGCCCTTGATTAGCACAAACAAGGCACTCCCACCCATTGTATGTCCTTTTGCGAGGCACTACCAAATAGTTCTTTTCAGAACTACCACATTTCAAGTTGTACATCGGTAAAAGGCCTGTTTGCTGGCTTCCGTTTATACAACTTTCATCGCAGTCTCAATACCAAGATCAAGACAAAGATTCAAAATACACCGGTAAAAGGCCTGTTTACTGGCTTCCAGCAGTATCGCTCAAGTCCATTACGCCAACGTAGTGTTCCAGACCTACGACCGACAAAGACAAAGACCTAGACAAAGACCAGCATATGAATAGCCAGCATGAAGCCGATCATATTAGCCGCTTTATCCAAAACAACCGCACCAATGATGAGTTCACCGTCGTCCGAAACAAGAGGAAGCGAGACTCAGCTTTAGATGCAAGCTTTGAAGACCAACCTAGCCAAGTACCTCGTACATCCTCGCCAATACAAGATCAGCAAACCTCAAACCAAAGACCAAGCAACCACTGCAAGTACCCAGTTGTAGTCACAGGATTCTCGACCCACTTGAGAAACCCAGTCACGATAAGAAAGTATATCGAAGAATGCCACCCATCAGCCAAAGTTAAAACAATCAGATTTAAGCAGCAAAGACACCTCATAATAGCTGTCAACGACAAAAAATCTCAAACAACCTTGCTAGCCAGCTGGAAGGTCTACAACAGTAAAAGGCCAAAGCCAAGGCTTTCGTTTGTAAAACCCAGATCAGAGCAAGAGCAATCACATTCAGGAGTCATCACCAAAATCCACCCCTCAACAACAGATGAACAGATAACGACAGAAGAATGCCACCCATCAGCCGAAGTTAAAACAATCAGATTTAAGCAGCAAGGACACCTCATAATAGCTGAAAACAGAAAACCTACCTACATTATACACACCATACTCCAAGACCTCAAGAATAACCAAGATAATCAAAAGCAAAGATTTCAAGAACTATGGTGGAAACCAACAAGGCCATAGAGGACTTAAAGAACAAACACGCTAAGGAGATCGCTCAACTAATTGAACGCCACGACAAAACATTAAAAGAAATCAAGGAAAAAACACCCAGCTATTCCACCAACTGAGAGAAGACACAATCCGCAGCCTCAAGAGTACAAATGCAAGATAACGCATTTCATCATTGATGTTATCATTCAGATCACCACCACAAGAACCATAAGTGACACAAAAAAGCGGAAATCATAAACACTAAAGCGAGAGAAATAATGGGCATCAACGTCGAACCAAAGGCATGTTACAGTAGAGCTCAAAAATAATCTCCGGCACGCGCCACAACTAAACCAAGGAAGTAACAACCAACAGTAACTTACAACCGCATTCAACAGTTTAAGAATTTCTGACTTCAAGATAAAGCATCTGAACGCCAACTCATGTTCAATAAACAGCTGGAAATAAGGGACTAACTGTTTACTCAAGATATTGACATAGCTTGCTTTAATGAAACAAGACACACGAACGTAGGACAACTACCTTATAGTCAGAGATACACAATCATCTCATTACACATCATAAACACAGTTGAACGATGAGTAGCCATAGTAATTAAATCAAACATTACATTCCAACAACTCCGACTTCAGCCATTAGCCGGTGAGGCTATCGGTATTACAGTTACATTAGACACAGGAAGAAAAGTCTCGATCGTCAGCACTTACCAAAGGCCTACAACAGACACAAATTTTCCAACCACTTGGTTCCGCAACATCATAATGAAACATAAACACATTATCATCCTCGGCAATCTTAATGCTAAGCACATAGACCTTGAAAACAACATCACCAACTACAACGGTATACAACTAGTAGACATTATCAACAAAAATTAGATAATTTGCCTGAACAACGGTCAACCAACAAGGATGCCCACAAGCGATATTCAGGAGCCAAACCAACTAGACTTCTGTTTAATTTCTCCAAGCATCAGTCATATCATCAGCAACTTCTACATAGGCGATACTCTCAGTTCTGACCACCTACCGCTTATAACTCATATATCAAACAAACCACAGTCAATGGAATCTACTCTAAAACCTGACTACAAGAAGGCAGACTGGTCAAAATACAGAGAAGAATGTATCAACTGCATTGCCAACATCAAAACCATTAGCAGATTTCAAGACATCGAACAAGCGGCACATGACATCACAAACCTCATCGTCACAGCAAGTAAAAAAGCAATATTAAAAATCAAGCAAGGCAAACTACAAGGCATCCCAATACACATAAGGAATTTAGTCAAACAGAGGAGGAGACTACGCAGATCTTATCATCAAACTAAGGATAGTTCTATGAAAAACAAACTCAATCAAATCACGAAAACCATACAAGATGCCATTAAAAACAGGGATATCCCAGCATAACAACATATGCAAACAAATTGCCAACGAGAAAGACCCAGCCAAATTTTGGCAGCTCATCAAAAAGACCATCAACACCAAAATAATTAAAAGATCGGAGCCCACCCATCCATTACAACAGAACAATTATTTACGACGACAAAGACAAAGTTGAGTTATTCAGGAGTTTCTTCACCGCGGTACATCAGATTCCGGATGACCCCAGGCACAACCAAAGGATCTCAAAACTTGCAAACCTTATACAATATGCTTATCCGCAGTCTTATCACCCAAAAACAACATCAACCAAAAGTCACAGGATTCACAAAATACACTGATAACAACACACGACATCAAGGAAGCACTTAGAAAAGCAAAACACACCTCTCCAGGAAGGAGATGGTATTCAGTACATTCACATCAAGAGAGCACCACCATGCCTCCTTACAGCCCTTAGCATCATTTACACAGCCTCATTACAACACGGATTCCTCCCCGTCACCTGGAAAACATCCAACACAATTCTCTTACCAAAACCAAGCAAAGACACACGCCAGCCACAAAACTATCGACCCATCAGCCTACTTCTAATCCTGGGGAAGTACCTGGAAAAGATAATCTCAGGACATCTATCTAGTTACCTTAAAGACAACAACTTACTACCAAACAGCCAGGCAGGTTTCAGAAAACACAAATGCACATCTGATCAACTTTTCCGATTATTACAGGACACTATAGCAGCCAAAAACCAAAGACGCCAGACTATCGCAACTTTCTTTGACGCAGAAAAGGCGTTTAAAAGATTGTGGCAAAACGGCCCCCTTCTAAAGATGCGCAAATTCAACATACCAAAAAATGCTATCCGATGGATCGCTAGCTATTTTAGAAACAGATCCACAATATACATAATCAAAGACAGCTATTCACAACCGTTAACCATCTCAACAGGCACACCTCAGGGTAGCACAACAAGTCGCATCTTGTTTATCATGTATACAGCAGACCTACCACAACCGCCAACAAATAATATCTAGCTCTCGCAAATTGCAGATGATATAGCCATCTAATCTACCTACAAACATTACGACAATGCAGCTAAAAATGTACACAAATATATCAGCACCATAGAGAAGTGAAGTAACGATTGGAAAATTAGACTCAACCCAGCCAAATGACAGACCCTACACATCGCAAAGAGAAGAAAATTCAACCAAAACACAATCCTCACACACCAAGGTACGCCAATGTCACAAGTCAAAGAAGTCAATACCTAGAGTCACCATCGACCAAAAACTAACTTTTCAGAAACATCACAATATAACCATCACAAGGATGAAACTAGAGGTAATCTTCTACACAGACTAGCAAGCACACAAGAAGATCTAAGAGCTACACCAGAAACAACGATGAAAGTCTATAAAATGCTTATACGTCCAATCATAGAATACGCAGCACCAGCACTATGCAATCTACGGAACACCAGCTACAAAAGTATTAAGCAGCACAACGAAGAGCCTGCAGAATTGCTCACCACCTCAATAATGAAACTTTTACAAAGACCACCAACCGTATAACCAACATCCCGACTGTCAAAGACCGCCTAACAAAACTCCAAGCCAACTTTCTTACCAAATGCAAACACCAAGATCATTATCTACATGATTTTGTTAATAAACACATCAATGCCAGTCGACTAGCCAAGCACAAACACCACTAGAAAAAAATCACTACTACTACTAAAATTTCAAGTTTCTTCAAGTAATCATCAACACCACAGCAAGAAAACAAAGGAAAACATCTCCTTCTTTTCAGCCCTGTAAGCCTTTGTGGCGTTGGATTGTTGGGGTCTGGTTTTGTGTGGGATGCGATTGATGCAAGTTTGGATTTTCTGACTCATTATGGCCTACGGCCAAACTGTGGTACCGCTTGCGATAGATCTTTTACTCGAGTCTCCATCATCTGTACATCCTTGGTTACGCCTTCACGATATATACAAGATAACAAGCTATTGTAACTTCTGGTCTTGCATAACCGACATTTCTCGATTTGGTTCTTTGCTATGCGAGGAACAACGGTTTTCATCTTTTTAAGTCATGCATACGTAACAGTCTAATGTGTCTGTTACTTCATGATATATCTTATTTTGCATAAATGCAAATATGATTCGAAATTTCGAATGGAATACTTTCTTCATGCGAGAAATCACAGTTTTAAGATCTGTTACCAAAATATTGTAGAATAACATAGGTCAATAACAGGGGCTCATGTGTGTCAGCACCCAGATCCCATAGAAGACGTGGTTGAGATTTTTCCTGTTGAAAGACATTTTTCCAAAAGTGAACATTTTAAGTTTGTAATTGGCCCACAATGCAGCCTCGTTTTAACATTTTAAAGTCGGCCGTCGAGAGCGACGAAGTAAACATATACACGAATAAGTACATGAGGCTCACAGTGATAAGTCATGGTTCATTTGAAGAACATATTAAAGATGGGATAATAGTTTGCATATATCTTACCAAGGACGAACTGCGAATTGAGTGTAAAGCAGGCTGCCATAAATTTAACCTCAAGAAGATTTACAGGAGAAATGACCCCAAGAAACTATACGTTTACTCAGGTAAATGATAATGTGATTGTAAGATTATACTAATAAAGGCGTATCAGAAAAATTCCCGTGTGCTATGTTGCATCAATTTCGTCCTGTTCGGGAGTAAAAACTCCCTATAGAAATTAAACTAAGGTAAATGATACTGAAATTGTTTGGTCAATTCTAAAAGGGGTTATTAGAAATTATTGTGCCGTAAAACTCACAAGAACTTGAACTCTGAGGTGAACGATAGTGAGAATGTAAGATCATAACTTTAAGATGGCCTATAAGAGAACACGAAGAAGTGATAAGAATTTCATACTGAACTTAGTTTTCGTCCTTGAACATAGTTTTAGAAAATAATTTCATAAGAATAACAGGTAAATTATACTGTGTTCAATTGAATTGAAGGGTGCAGTGTATTTAAAAAGAAAACATTGTCACGTCTAATAAGGGCATTCAAAAGGATCTTCAGTCTAAAAATTTTGATGAGATCTGTAATGGCACGGTGGACTTCACAAGAAACAATCAAATTTTATCAAACAAAACAATCAATTGTGATCAAGCCAAATGCAAGTTAGTCATTGTAGCTATACTACGAAAGCTCTTGTTCGCGAAAAAAATGCTCTCTTCCAATCTATGCTTACCAGATTACTAAATGGTATAACACAAGAAACAAATTTGTTTTTCAGTTAATGCAAAGATATCTAAGACGGTACCACATAATCATCCTTATAATATGAAAAATAGGATTGTGAAGGTTACATATGGCGTGCACTAACAAGTTTATAATTTTATGATGCATGCAAGCAAGTCCCGAAACTGCAGAAAGTTGTATTTCTTTATATGACACATTTGCAGGCCAAAGGGCCTATGGCAATCTGCTGAAAACCAGGAAAATGAATATGGATAAGTCTAGATAACTATTTTCAAGCTGTTATTATTAACATGTTAAAGAAACTAATAAGTTTCAAAGACAAGACTGGTTTAATCGTTGCCTCTTTTTCGATGAGCTATAGACAGAAATATGTACTAGATGTATGACCGTTGATATTACTTCATTATATGATTCATTAACAATGATACAAAAAACTTTCATACGCAATTGCTCTAATACTCTCAAGAATAAACATGAATGCTGGGTATATTGGTCTTTTAGTAATTTAAAGTCTCTGGCAAACATTATTTTGCATTTAATACTTCCTGTAAGCCCGGGGCATTGATGATTAATTCGAAAACGGATAATATTATCGAAATATGCATGTTCGCACCACAAGTTATGCTCGAAAATAAAGTTATTTCAATTAATGGTCTCCGGCAAGACTATTGGAAACATTATTTTCCTCTAATTTTTGATGAACAGGTCGTGCAATGTTGGTAATGAACAGATGAATGTCAGAACCAGAGGCATAATGCATGACGTCATGTTGTTTCTATATTTCATGGAGTTCTTTTGTACTTTCCCAATTTTTTTTCAATTGGGAAATGTTTAAATAAAGAAACAAGAGCGTGGAGGGGTTTGTGATTGCATGGTCAAATTATTTGACCAATTAATATCAGGAGTTTGATACTCAAATAATTCTTTAGACCACTTTGTCATACAATCCATTGAATGTTTCTAAATTTTTCATAACAATTTTAACGTATCATTATGTTGCAAACCACGGGCATGCCCTCGTGCCACGACCAAAGTTAACGCCACGACCAAAGTTAACGCCACGACCAAAGTTAACAAACTTGGCCGGTATCTTCTGTTCTCTGCATTAAAACAATAAATTATACAACATGTACAAAGAACTCCTACACATGGTATCAGACCGGTAACGATGGGTTTGCTCTACCAAGGCTGTCAGGGTAAATCATATCAAAATATGTGAAACATGTTTTGATTATTGTATCAAATTCAAATTTACGAATCGTGTGTTTGAGCTATAAGGCACGAAAACACCATGGTTTAAAGATATACATTAGATACGAATGTTTTGTTATAATGACATGAATATATGACCCCATATGTGGGGTTGTCTTTGAGAAGCTAAAAGCTTCTATTCTGCAATTTCTTTACAGATGTTCAAAACACTTAACTTTATTGAATACAGTTTAGGTGTAGATCGCAAGAGTCATTTCCATTTTATAATCAAGAGAATATTCAACACAAACAAAACAGAAAATGCCATCTCTCTGAACAGAGTTATTCATTTAGTCAAAAACATCTTTTTCAACAAAGTAAGTCGGAGTTAAAGACACCTGTACTTACATTTTATGCTATTTCTAAGTCTGGAAACATCTTTGTTTCGACAGAGAGTTGTTATTTGGACCAGACATTGCAGAAGTTGCAGGAATATCTTACATGATAACATTATGTAACATGCCTCAGTTATGTGTATTTCAAATTAAACTTCTAAAACGTTCTTGAAAAGCATTGTTGAAATAAAATTGTTGTGAATAGAATAGAATAATGGTTATATGGCAGGTAGCCTATAGTAATAGATCAGTTGCGACTTCAGCTCTGTACACAATCGGGCCAATACTCTCAATCGAGGATATTTATGTTGTAGTCTGTATCTGGTTAACAGTATATAGATCAGCAGATACCACATGGGGATTTAAGTGTTTTCACACAGAGTTTGTGAACAGTTACTTCATCAATTTTGCTTAAGACTGAGGCAATATCAGAATGCTTAACGTGTTTTGAAATGCCAAACATATGTAATAGGTACCACATTAGCTTGGTGAAGGTTTTTGTAGAATGCGAAACAAACCAAATCAAACATAACACATAGTGTATGTTTGTTTGGTACCTCGTTTTGACTTCTTGTTGTATGACTGCATTTATTTGCTTTAAAGTCTGACGGAATTCCCGAGTATTTGTGTAAATGAGGAGGTAGAATTTAAAAATTAAACGAAACTTTAAATGAAATTTAACTTGAGGTTTTATTATAATTTTACCGACTTATATACCGATTTGCATATACGAGGGGATTATTTGCCCACTCATCCCACCCGTTATCTTCTTAGACCAATACAGCCATAAGCGTTGAAGAATGAGCAACTAGTCCTCAACACTATCTCACGTAATCCCCTCGTATATGCAAATAAGTTGGTAGATTTATAATCAAACCGACTTAAATTTCATTTGATTGTTAAATTATGTACACCTTAATTGGAATTGGTAATTAGGGTGCCCATTGTCGTCCCTTGTAATAATACACTTGGCGTTGCGATGGGTTCCGAATCATCTCCAGAAATTTCCAAGATATGGAAAATCAAGTATTAACATTATCCAATATTGGAATATTCGAATATACACCATGTATTAAGACATGAAATTAATGAATTTGTCCTTTGAAATAGGTAGGGATGAAAGCTACTTTACATTTTGGGCAAAAGAAGCTAAACATATAAGGATATATAATGCTAAAATTTTGACAACAACCTTTAATTTTTACATTTACAGTTACACTGTAATGTAAACTTGAGTTGGGTACGTGGCTTAGTGGTGATGAGTCATCCTGGTATGTTGCACACACCAATTTCGATTCTCGGCCAGGGCAGCTGGCACTAAAAAAATCAGCTTAAATTGCCCCTAATTGTACATTGTGTGACAACTTTAAAATTGAACTGTTTATTGTTTGTTCCTGACTTCCTTCTGAGAACCATTTCTTGATAAGATAAGATTAAACTTAAATGGCCACCCAACTATGATCTGGTTAAAAATCCTTTCATTAATTGTTTTATTACACTTGAGTTAACATTATTTTTGCAGAACTGCCCACTTAACTTTGTATGTACATGGCATGCATGACATACAACCCCCTTCACCTTTATTGCGTACATAATCTGTAGACAGATTTAGGATATGGATTTGCTGGGGTATGTAGATGGCCTTATTGTCTTTGTAGCCGCTTAATTACATCTGAAAATTGTATTCTTGATTTTAAACAAATTATCAAACATTCCACAACATGATAAGATAAGTCAAGATTTCAATTTAGCTTTCACTCAATCATTTGTCGAATATTTGATAATTTGTTTAAATACTTACATTTCCATTTGTCATAGGTTCGATAATATCTTCAAAATAAATATTACAAATTTCAGATTGATTTTGTATAGACTATTTGTCGAAGGTTTGACCACTTCAGAAAATTCATGAAAGCCATCCCATGTAATACTTCTCTTCATTTGTCGTAGATTCGATAATTTGTTTTTAAGTCAAGATTGAAGATTCTAATTTTAGATATCACTCATTCATTTGTCGAATGTTCGATAATTTGTTTAGAATAAAAGTTGAAATTTTCAGATGTACTTTGTATAGACTATTTTTCGAAGGCTCAATAATTTGTTTGAAGTCAAGATAATTTGTTTGAAGTCAAGATAATTTGTTTGAAGTCAAGATTCCAACAATCATTTGTCGTAAGTTTGGTAATTTGTTTGAAGTCAAGATTCCAACAATCATTTGCCGTAGCTTCAATACTTTGTTTGAAGTCAAGATTGCTATTTCAGATAATCATTTGTTGTAGATTCGACAATTTGTTTGAAATAGAGATAAATTGTTTCAAGTCAAGATTCCAACAATCATTTGTTGTAGGTTCGGTAATTTGTTTAAAGTCAAGATTACAACAATCATTTATCCTAGGTTTAATAATTTGTTTGAAGTCAAGATTGCTATTTCTGATATCAATCAATCATTTGTCGTAGGTTTGACAATTTGTTTGAAGTCAAGATAATTTGTTTCAAGTCAAGATTCCAAGAATCATTTGTTTCTAAAACGGATTTTAGAAATCCATTTTGAAAATAGAACCTGCTTATGATAATTTAGGGTGAAGTTACTAAAATTTCAAAATGAAAGGATTTTTTTTCAAGTCTTAAATATTTTCAATATAGTCAGGTGATGTGCAAAAAAAAAGATGCCAGTTTTAATTCCCAAAATGGATGTTGCATTTTATTTGCTGTGAAATGAGTACGACCATTCTGGAGGCGTTACCCTGCAATGGGTTGGTGTGTAGTGATGTCTGGGGATCCCATCCACTCATATGCCATAGAAACATTGTAGATTGGCCTTATAGGCCATTAGCCTGGGAAATTGGAATAAATGTATCTTTGTACTTAATATAAGATGTTATGACTTAATATAGTTGCTTTGTGATAAAAAAACTTGTTCGTTACAAGTATATACCAGGTTGGATTCCCATATTAGATGTTGCATTTTATCTGCTGTGAATTGAGTGTGACCATTCTGAGGCTTTATACTGCAATGGGCTAACGTGCGTGCAATGGTGCCTGTTCCAGATTTTATGTGTTTCCATCCACTAATACGCCATAGAAACTGAAGTTGTACATTGGCCTTATATGCCATTTAACCAGTGGAAAATTGGATCAATATTAGATATTATGACTTTCTATAGATGCTTCATGGTAAGGAGTGAGCCTAGTGTTTGATAAGTGCCAAGTTTGATTCTCAAAATGGATAAACTCAGCTGTGAAATGAGTACAAATATTCTGTGGCGTTAACCTGTGATTGACTGGTGTGTGATCCATGGGAATGTTCCCATCCACGTAATTGTAACACAGATATTAAAAAATGATAATCAAGCCCATTCAGCTGGCGATAGGTGAAGCTTTTGATTTGAATTCTAACCAATTAGACCCAATTCTAAAGGGACATTTCAATTTGAAGACTTTCTTGTAGTGCCTGTGTAAATGAACATAATGAAGCATAAATTAATAATAAATACATCATCAAAAATGTATCATCATCATCTGTATTCACTTTAATTTTTCAAATTATGAAAAGTAATTTATATTTCATTTTTCATCCAAGAAATAAAAAAGGCAAAACTACCATCCCAGGGCACTTTAAGAAATTGCTTCCAGTTTATGTATCCTTCGCAATATTGTGAATGAGTGTTTTTTATGTAAATGAATAAACTGTATCTTTTCCTTTACAGCCATTGTCTGTGCTTGAATGCACCCCTTTGGCCTAGGACTCTTGACCTTGGACTTGACCTCTGCACTATCTGTTTATTTTGTACTGGACATCCATGCCTTTATTATCATTATATCTACAAGGAGAAAAATACTTTTTAAGCATACTGTAATATTGATACTAAAGGTTTTTTTTTTTGCTCCAATGTCACCTCTTTAAAACCAGTATGCTTGGCATTGAACTTGACTTCAGTACGGTACCTTATGTTCATCTTGTTCTGGCTATTCATAATTTTGTTATCATATCTACAAGGAGAACAATTCTTTTTTAGTTTGATATTAATGCTAGAAAAGGTACATGTATTTTCCAAAAATTGTGATGTTTGATTTAAATAGTAGCAGTACTACTATATGGTCAGATAGCATATGAAAATTACACCACAAAATACTTGATTTCTCAAAAATTAACAACTCCCCAACTGGAAAACAAGTGACAATATGCTCCTAAGGTGTCCCTTCTATAATTCCCAACCATCAAACCTTGGTTAAGAATTATGTGCAACGAAGGTCCAGTTTTAAACACTTTTTTGGGGTGTACACACTGACTATAAGGATGTATATTTGGACAGGATCCTAGATGCTGTCCATTTTATATTCATATAACCAAGTGCGTTAGTTCCAGGGCATGGATATTAATTCCTTGGGAGACTTTTCGTCGGAGGTAACAGACTAAATATTTCCCCTTCCTATACCCCATTGGCACCTTATCGAGTGTTATGTATCCCCCCCCCCCTCTCCCCAGACCACTCACACACACAAACATTGTGCACAAGAATCACAGGTCTGAAAATGATGTACTTTGAATAGGCAACCCTCTGGAAGATTTTTGGTGGATATAAGATCTTAGGAATGGTTTGGAAAAAGGCAATCTTAATATTTGCTGTGAGGTTTATCTAGAGGTTGCAAAGTTTTTTAGCATAATAGAATCACCTTGAATTATGCTATGAGGTCATATATGCTGACTGTACACAGTACTTATGCCACGAGGACAAAGTCCCTCTCACTACGGAGCTCACAACAGCCTAAAAATACAACCGCATAACTTGTGTTTTGAAAAGCAAATGGTTCCCCTCTCAATAAGGAGCTCGCAGCAAAGAATAATACAATCGTATTACTTAGGTTTTGTGAGGTAAATGGGTCCCCTCTCACTACGGAGCTCACACTAGCCTAAGAAGACAAAACCCCTATAACCACGAAGCTCGCAGCAATCTAAAAATACAATCGTATAATTTGGGTTTTGTAAGGAAAATGGGTCCCTTCTCACCACGGAGCTCACAGCAGCCAAAAAATACAAAGCCCCTCTAACTACGGAGCTCGCAGCAATCTAAAAATACAATCGTATTACTTGGGTTTTGTAAGGCAAATGGATCACCTCTCACTACGGGGCTCGCAACAATTTATAAAATACAATCGTATTACTTTGGTATTGTAAAGCAAATGGGTCCCATTTTACTACGGAGCCTAAAGAAAAAAAAAATCTAAACTACAATTGTTTAAGTTGGGCTCTGAAAGTCATTAATACGCTATTATGTAAAGCTCCAAAAAGGTTTCTTCGCCATTTTAATTTCAGTTCAAACCTCAAGCAAGTCCAGTTAAGACTGTCGTTGGTATATTATGTACGAGACCTCAAATCCCATTGAGTAATTAATAAAACTGTTAGTAAGTCTCTTAATTTAATTTCACCAATTACATTATTGGATAATTTTCTCAAACTGTCAAAACAACACAGTTAACCAAGATAAATTATTTAAAACTACTTTTGAAATACACCCAGTCATGATCAAAACTGGGTTTAAAATGACAGATTTCTATTTCTTCGCGTAAACGGTCCCGTTTACGCTACGCACTGTATACAAGACGTGCGTGTTATTACTCATACAATCATCAATCGTGCGTATTATTACTCATACAATTATCAGCCTTTATTCAATTAATTATTCATCTGCCTTAGTTGTTTTTGATTCACAAACTAAATATTCATAAATTATTTGAGCTGCTTTGCCTTGATTGTTAGGATTGTACCATTTTCACTAATAATTATAATAAAAATATATGGTTATAACCCATTACATAGGCCTTCTACTTGTTATCATAATTGTCGGACATTGGAGCCCGAAGCATGCTGCGAGGTTAATCTAGAGGTTGCGGGGTATTCTGCAATTACTCCTATTATTTTTGTTCAGATAATACTGGAAGAAAAGACAAGCAATGCTTATGTGCAATATTTTTCCTTTTCTATACTTGGTTATCTGACAGGTATCTTAACCATTCCATTCTGAGCAAATAGCAGTTTGACCTTACTTCCTAAAGATATTTAGGTTAAAGAAGCTTTATTACAGTTATTAATGCAGAAATATTTTTGATTTTGAATAATACATTTTCGAAAATCCTACTTTGAATCTTGTGTAAAAAAACAATTTCGTTGAAAGAAGGTAAGTCGATTACAGAGACAGTTACAGCTCTATTAAGTTGGGTTCAAAAATGTACATGTATATTTCCACACATACTTGTTATTATCATACAGGTATTTAATTAATTTAAAATGCAAGTACTTCAACTTGTATTCCTACTCATGGCCTCTGCATTTGTACTTAGACTAATGTCTTTGTACTCGTACTTGTATATGAGCAAACAATTTTTAATTGAAGGCTTTTTATTTAAGCAAAACATTATATAGCATGACTGGTTGCGCCAATGGAATTCACTGTTCCTTGCGATGACTTGTTTTTTTCTGACCATTCAGTCATAAGTACTCGTGTGTCTTTTATTGTAGACGATGTAGAGCGAAAATTGGTTAAGTTCAGACCAATGGAAAAGGTGAACCCACATGATGTAACCAATGGAATCAATGAAATCGTTTGTGATATCATGGTCAGCTCCAGTCATAGTGGGGATTCAATCACCAGTGAGTTGAATGATGGTCTTACATCACTATTGGAGAACCTCGCACCTCTCAAAAGTAAACGTATTTCTACGCACACCCAACATTTGTGGTTTAGCGATGAGTTGTCAGAAGTAAAACGCGGAAGAAGACGTCTTGAGAAAGAATGGCGCTCGTCTAAGAGACTTGATCACTGGAACGAATACAAGGAAAGTAGAACGAAATATAACCAATCACTTTATACAGCTAAAGTACAATGCTATTCACAGGCCATATCTGACTGTGGTAATGACTCAGAGCGTCTGTTTAATACTGTATCAGGTCAGTTAGGTAAGACTTCCGGCAACCAGTTTTCAGAAGGGTGTGATTCGAACTTACTCGGAAATAATTTCGCGGACTTTTTTCATTCAAAAATTGCAAAAATCCGACAGGAACTAAAGAGATTTTTTTTATCATATTCAGCTCCGTTTTGCACTTGTCCACATTTTTGTGCATTATCATCTGTGTCGGAAACCACCGTACGAAATGTCATGAGATCTTCCAAACCAACCACGGCTGAGATTGACCCGTGTCCTTCGTCTTGGATTAAAGACAACTTGGATACGTTCGTGCCTCTCATAACTCGTATAGTTAATCTTTAATTTACTTCTGGCGTGCTCGGAGCATCTTGGAAAACGCAGTTGTCCTCCCTTTTCTTAAATAGCAAGGTTTGGATCTTATTCCCGCTAATTATTGACCCATATCCAATCTCACATATGTGTCAAAGGTAGTGAAAAAATGCGCACTTCTACAGTTCAATGATCATCTCTCAAATGGTGACCTTTTACTGTCATATCAAAGTGCTTACCGCAGCAATTATAGTACAGAGACGGCACTTATGAAAATACATTGTGACATATTGGCAGCAATGGAAAATCAAAAAGTTATAGCACTTGTTGGTCTCGATCTGTCCGCAGCATTTGACACCGTCGACCACGCCATTCTCTTGAAGACTTTTAGGAACATGTATGGAGTACAGGATGACGCACTGTCGTGGTTCCAAAGCTATCTGTCCAACAAATCATTTTATGTTTCTGTTCAGGATGCTTCTTCTGATTAACAAGAACACAAACTTCTCTGTACCCCAAGGCTTAATACTTGGGCCAGTGTTGTATTCCGCTTATGCCAGCCCATTAGGTGGTGTAATTTATGCCTTTGACATCAATGTCATGGGATATGCTGACGACCATGCTCTCTATAAAGCATTTACACCCAAAGAAGAACTTAAAAGAGATGCCCTTTAAACCTGGAAAGTTGCCTATCTGAAGTGTTTTTGGATGAATTCAAATAAATTAAAACTCAACCCTCGTAAAACAGAGTTTATCTTGTTTGGTAGCAAAAACCAACTACAAAAGTGCAACTCCCATTTCATGGTGGTGGGTAGTTTTGAAGTAAAAGTATCTACCTCGATCAAATATCTTGGAGTTTACTGGGATGAATCACTGTCATTTTAACAACAGATTAAGGCTAAATGTAAACTGCACTCTTCAACCTCAGTGGGATCAGGAGCATAAGGAACTACTTGACAATTGATATTTGCCAAACAATGCCTCATCTCTGGTTTTACCTCACCTCGACTATTCAAACACCTTGTACTATGATCTTCCTGATTGTGATATAAAACAATTGCAAGGGGTCCAGAACATAATTGCCAAGATGGTTCTAGGTAGAGGAAAGTTTGATAGTGCTACTGACTCTCTTCGCTCCCTTCATTGGTCACAATTAGTTTGCCATCTTCTCTTCGTTGCATCAATAAATACGACAATTTCAAACGGGAACTAAACACTTTTTTGTTCACCCAGGCTTTTTTTATAATTGTTTGTGTTTATCTTTATCCTATAAACTTTATTAACTTTATGAACAGTTTTATTCATTTTCTGTACAGCGCCGCTGAATGTGCATTGTATAGATATTGAGCGTTATATAAATATATAAACATAAACATAAACATAAACTGCTTCCTACAATTGGGTGGCAGTTTCCCTTCCCGACTCAATTCAGCAGCTGCAGATCATGGGCGTCTACATGTGGCCCAACCACGAATACAGAATTGCTATGACAAAAACATGCCATGTTTTATAAAATAAAATAAAAATACACATTTAGTCCCTGTCTATGGCCTAGCCATTGAGTGCGTCTTCTGTTTTAATTGCCCTTAGAAACCCAATATAGTTCCCATCATCCTCAGGAAAACATTGACGGATTTTGGTGATCACTCATAAAGTCGTCCGTGAATCCATAAGGTAAACATCTTATACGAAATGTAGCGATATTTCCCGAAAAGAGAACAAACAAAAGTTAAATAAGTGAGTATATGAGCACAAATTAGAAAATATTCTTCTTCTATACAGCTATATAGGCAGATGTATGACAACATTTTATCTCCTTTGAATTGTTCAAATTTTGTATTGTGCTTGAACACCCACAATATTCTTAATCAAAAACTAATGTAAAAATGAACATAAAACATTAAATAATCCTATTCAAGTAAGATTGCATATCTTCCCTATGGGTGTTTTGATTCACCTGACAAGTGACAAAACATCATAACACAAAATATAAGCAAATGAATGTTAGTATAAGAATATTTCAATGAATTTAGTAAAAACAATTCTTGAATTAAAGAGAATCACAAAATTTATGATAAATATTTGAAAGAAATTATACAAAATGAAACCTTAAATTATTGAGAGGCTGAGAGTAATGACTGAAGTGGTAAAACGAAAACACAAAGTTGTATAAGATAATCATGCAGTGAGATAGTAAATGAATATGAGAGCAACATCTTGCATTAAGTATTCAGCTTAGGAACGGTATTAGATTTGTTAATTACCAACTGGATTCTATTTTCAACAACATGGTATAAGAAATAAATTGGCTATGGGAACGAGATGCAAAATGGAAAACTTTGGGTGATTTGCAGCGTTACGGAGCAGGTCAGCAAAATCGTTTAGGTGTAATACAAATTTAAAACTATATGAAGCAATCTTTCGTATTTCGGTAGAAAGTAGGCCTATAAAGAAACGAAAGTAGGCCTACTGGCGCTGAATGACTGATCCGAGGGAAAACTTATGTGCATAGAAAAAATATCTAGAATTCTCTCATCATTTTTTCATAGGGCCTTGTACTTAGGTACTTATTTAGCCCTAACTTTAACACACTACAGATCGCAGAAAAAACATTTTGTTTTTTAGTGTTTGCACGTTTTCTGAGAACTTGTGACTTACTTTCTTACAAATTCAATAATCACCAGAGCAAGACAAAAAAGAGAAAGAAGCACCAACTTGTTATTAGGTATATATAGGTATTTACATTGCCTTTGGTGTGCTGCTGGAATATCCAAGTTGTTCTTAATACAACCTGATTTACACAAATCCTTTTAAAATCAGAATGCAAATTTATGCAAAATTGAAATCATTTTCTGATTCAAAGACGTTATTACAGTCCAATTCCTTGCGACGTAAATTTTCTATTTCGGTGATCGTACTTTCACAATTCCCCGCATCCACCAAGTCTAAGTTATTCGTTTTCTTTCATTACGAAGTTTCTTCAACTTCAATGTATTGTTGGATTGTAAATGTAAGTAAGACCTTACGTTATTGTGTTATTTTGGCCGTTTGTTATGATGTAACTTGTAAGGTTGTTACGAAGTCTAGGCCTACTCGAGTCTTAATCAAATCGTAATAAAATTGATTAACAATGCAGACAAATCTATCAGCAGATCGTGTTCGTTCCAGTTATTTGACCTTTTGTGTTTGGGTCAAATTCAACGCAAAAATCGGAAATGTCGCACTGACAGTCTGACGTTACGCACCGAACGTCTTCACGAAGCTATTTGACTATTTCTCTTAAAAAAAAACGCGGCAATAATCAAAGTTTTGAATATTGAAGATCAGGAGCGAAAATTTCAGTATCCAATTAAACGTCCAGTTATCAGCAGTGTAAAATGCGAAAGTCCATTAGCCACAGTGTAGATGCGAATTGGTGCCGTTACAACAGTTGTAAATTTACCGTATTTTAAGGGTATTCTAAAGTACCGTTATATTAGGGATGCTCCCGAACTGACGATGGCTTCCAACAGATCACAACTATTTTCAATTCTTTGAACATTACCGTTGTTAAAATACAGATAGAAAATCAGCCGTTTGCAAGGTGACCTCTTTCTCACTTTTCCTTGTACTATATCTTTTACTTAATTGAAATAACTATCTATAGTTTTAGTATTTCAATAAATGTTTTTTTTTTAATGAAACGCGGTGGTGTTGTAAAACATTAATCAGTGCGTGTTTATTCGTTGTCATTGATGGTAATTGCAAGTATGATTTACTCTTAGAAATGATATTGTTCTTTTATCTCTTTAAATGTTATTGAAATGTGATTCATGCATCTGACGCTATCTTCGAAAAACGTTGAAGGATGCCGTTTTGTGAATAATATATGGCAAACTCCTTGTTATTTCAAGAAACTTTAATGGGAGTTGAAGTAATGTTGATGCTCAGTTTTGTATATCTTACAATATAACTGCACTGAAAACATAACTAAACCTGGAGTCAGAATTAAAAGTTTGCAAGATTAAAGATTAAACAACCTCGCTTGAATTGATAATAATAAAAGTATTACTCCTTAGTTGGGGAGTTCCATAAAATCCGAGAAATTTTTAATTTGCAGATATGATTATTAAATATCGAAGCTAAAAGTTTAAAATTTTGAAATAAGAGAATCTGGATCAATCATACAACAAAAAGCACTGTTTAATGTGGATCATTAAAATTAAGGGAAAGAATGGCGAAGAATATATCCGCAAATTGAATTTAATGAAGAACAATATCGAGTGTTAAGGTTTTTTGAAATATAATTAGCAATCTTAGTTCCAAACTTCACAAGCAGTGACCTACACATAACGACCTCAAATACCTGTTTGTTATTATATTTCAAATAAATATATCATATAGGTATAATACTTATATTTGAAAATATTCGTGCGTTATAATTGACGAAAGATGCGTACACAAAGATAAAACTTTTAATATAATAACTGCAGTTAATAAACAATATATAATAATTAAATTGATTAACAAGTAGTTAGAACCTTTCTTGTTTTTTTGTTTCCACCTGATAGATAACCTAAACCATTTATTTGATACAAAGTCTTTTAAATTTGTAATCTCCATCGATCTTACCAAACCACAAGCCACCCACAAGCTCCCTTTGCTCTCGATCACTTATTTTAATATTTTTTGCAGGCATGGCTAACAACGATATTTTTAATGTCAAAATCAATAAAGAGATTACACTTCTTCTGAGTACTGACATTGTTTGTCTTCATAATTTTAAGACTTGGTTATTTAATAATCAAAATAACAAAATTAATTAAAATAAATTATTAATCAACATATTGACGAAAATATATCTATATCACTTACATTAATACTGACATAAAACGTTGAAAACTTTGAAGACTTCATTATTCTAATATTTGTTATGAGACCATCGTATCCTATAAGGTGCGAAAACTTCATAGTATAAACAGAACAAATAAATTATCGTTTATAACATACACATGATTGGAACATTTTAAATGAAAGCAATTGAGTTGAATCAGATTGCAACAATTATCAAGCATTCAAATGAAGAAATTATTATATGAAACTTATATTAAAGAAATAAAATACTTTCGCTTGCCCATTGTTGGAAATGACCGGCTCGCCTAAATATTTTGAACAATAATGGGCGAGGAAAAGCTGAGCCCATTATTTGGCAAATTGCAATTATTCGGCAATTTTTTTTAGAAAACAGTGAAATATTATTTTTGATGAAATTAGACATTCACAAAAAGTGAAATACTATTTTTGATAAAATTAGACATTCACATACAGCATATGGGCAAGCTATCTAATTCGTTATTTATAAGCAGTTGTATCAACCAATCACAAATTACTTGTGATTTCTGTCTGCGCGCGCATGCATGCACGATATTTCTGACCGACCGACGACCAAGAATGACACATTTTTTCGAAGAAAGAAGAATATCAGCTTGCTTCTGTCAGCGTTTATTCACTCACTTAAGAATATTTTTGAGATAATTTACAATAACATTTAGACTTATAAATTCCAGGGCTACGTTTTAGATGACAATAGATATAGTATATTTGCAAAATACAAGAATAGCGCCAACTGTTTTTTACAGTTCTTGAAACAATACTGATGGTCTGAGGTTATCCTAACTCAGTAACGCAATGTATTACGGAAGAGCTTAGTTTCGAACTTCGTGGCTGTCTCAGGATCCATTTTATTTAACTCGATATACCCAACAAAATACCGTAAGTTGTAGAAGTTACAATTAAAAAGAGGTTTGTAGTCTAAATTAAAACCTAAGTAAGAACTTTCTCGGCCATTGATACTGGTACAGCGGTATTTATCTTTACAGACTTTAGACTTTAGTGTAGACTTTACAGTTACACTCTTAACGTCAGGCTTAAGTTAGTTGTTTCAGTGTTACTCTTAGTGTATGTGTCGTGCAGTATACAATCTCTATCTCTGTAGGCCTATGCACACTGTGTTGCTAATGGCTGATTGGAGACTATTGACCTTGGAGTAAGTTGGGACGTGGAAGAATATTTGTCAAATTCTTATTTTTCTACTTATTGACTTTTACTTATTTCTCCAAAGACAAAAACTGTTCTCATTCATTTAAACAACAGCAACTCTTTCTTCCTTCGTTCCAATCTCCATCTCAAAGATTCCGTCATTTCCAGTGGACAGTTCTTGTTTCCTCGAATTCACTCTCAATTGCAAACTATCCTACCTCCCACACATCAACAGCCTGAAAACTATCTGTTACAAAACCCTAAATCTCCTCAAGGTCCTCTCCAGCACCGACTGGGGAGCCAATCGTCTCACCTTGCTCGCCCTCTATCGCTCCCTCCTTAGATCTAAGCTGGACTACGGAACTTCATCTACGGCTCTGCCCGCAAGGTTTACTTGAAGCACATCGAAGTCATCGAAAACACCGCCCTAAGGTTCTGCCTTGGCGCCACCCCACCACCCCACCACCACTCTTTACGTTGGAGCTAACGAACTTTCCGTTGACCTTAGGTGTACCAGAGTCGGTTTCTCCTTCGCTCTTCGCATCCTCATTGACCCACGGAATCCATGTTTCTAATCCAGCCGCTCTCCTTCCTTCATCAACCTTTTCACTCTCAACAAACGCACCCCCTCACTTTTTGGTATCCGGATGCATTCTCATTTCCCTAAAGCCAACATCAACATATTATCGATAACCAGGCAAACTATTCCTCCCACCTGGGTTATACCTTCTCCCCAAGCTTACCTTGGCCTTTTCTCCTACACGAAAGCTCTTCACAACCCAGCCTTCTTTCGCTCCAAATACTGCCAACTCAGTAGACACTTCCACGACTACTTCTTCCTCTTCACCGACGGCTCCACTCGGGAAGGCTCCTATGCAGCCGCCGTAGCCTGTCTCGGCCTCACTCTTTCTTCAAGGTTACCTGATGGAGCCTTCATCTACTCTGCTGAAGTAAAGGCTATCCTCCTAGCTCTAAACTTCGCATAATTCTCCTTTCGCCCCCGCTTCGTCATTTTCTCTGAGTCAAAATCAGTTGTTACTGGCATCATCAACATGCTTTGGTGTAATCCACAGCAAGAGGGCCGACAGAGCCGCCAACAACGTTCTGTCGAACCACATTTCATCTATCCTTATTCCGCACTCTGATTTCCGCTTCACCATTTACTGCCAGCTACCTCAGGAAGACCTGACAAGACTTTTGTAATTTGTATGCCATTATTTCAAATCGTGAAGAAAAATTTGAGCCCTTTACAGTGGTCGCCTTTCTCGCGCTCGAAATGTGTGTGATTCTTATATAATTCCTATACAAACTTTGAAATTGGATAGATGCATTGTGGGATACTTCTGTAAAATATCTCTCGATCGGGAGAACAAAACTGTTTTCCCGATCAGGGGTACGAACTGTATCGTAGGTAGCACAGAACTAATTATTCGCCCCATTGATGATGAAATAGTCAAGTTTAGGGTCCTTTTGGTACCAGAACGCGAACGAGTGGTGTGTTTCGTGATGTTTCCCAAAAGGGCTTTATATCTCTGAATAAGGATAGTCTCAAATAGGGGTCACTGGAGGTTTTGGGCAGTTTTTAGGCCTAAGTGAAGAGGTGTTGTACACCTTCCCCCAAATGACTCAAATTTTGGTTTGGGTCCATTATAAAATAGTTCCCCATGAAACTTTTTTTAAAATTTGCAACTTCTCAGCTTCCTGTCCCATAAAATGGGACCTCTCGAAAATATTTTATGAGCCCTTTCTTTGAGGGTTCTCATTTTGGTCTGGCGCAGTAATACCTAATTGGTACTGCGCTACTGCTAGCTGAGGCACCAGTATCGACCACACAGCCACACACTGTTATCAAAGCATTAGTATACACCTACACTGAAAATGGAGACCAAGGCAAGGCCTGATAAGAAGCTATAAGGACCCAAAAACATGCAACTAAACATACACATTTTTCCTATCAATATCCGACAAACCTGACAAATTGAAGAAAAACAGCCCCACAGGGTTACAGGAGTTTGAGATAAAAGGAAATAGTTTTGATCAAATAAAATGACCTGAAGAGAATTTTTCTTGTACCACTAAAATCAATTAGGCCTACATTACATATTGTTCAACTTCAATTATCCGTTGTATAAAATGTATTCAACAACAAGCATTTCATGATAATTCTGATTCTGTATTTTGACTCCACCCCCTCCACACCAGAGTACCCTACTTACTACCCTGAATATGCCTACATGGAAAGCTCCGTCTGGCAGTCTGGGTTTAACCAGTGGCGTATTTAGCTTGCGCTGCCAGAGGGGCGAGGAGTAATTATCGGAAGAAGGGGTGTACATGTCAGAGGCGTATAAGAAAGGGAAGCGGAGGGGAAGAAAGATGTACGATTTCGGTTGGGAGGTAAAGTTGGGAAATTTTGAATGAAGGAAATCTGTGGTAAAATTAATGCAAAATTTGGTAAATGTATTGGAAAATTTTGTAAAATTATTGAAAAATTGTTTCAATTGTTTTTAAAAACATTTCCTCAAAATGAAAGATAATTCCCGAAAATCAAAAATTGAATTTTTGTTCCGAAAAGTGAAGATTTTATTTCCCTATAGGAAGAGCTCTGTTATGTTCAAATACTAAGGCTTTATAAAATTACAGCATTTTTTGTCAAGTTGTCTCAACTACCTAAGTGGCCAAATGATTGCGTAATTAGGGCAAATAACATCCCTCGTAATACATGTTTAACTTAGTTAAGAGTGTCATTAGAACGGGATGAAAATAACACTGGCATTTTCATCCCGTCCGTTTTTATCCCATGGCCGTCCAGTGTCATTTTGATCCCGTCCGTATTTTAAGGGGCGCCTTCTTAAAATGTTCATATCTATTTTAAAATATCCGTTCGTTACAAATCTCCAACACCGATGACATGCTACTTTTCTTTTCGCTTTATCAGTTTGCAGGAAATTCCAGGTGAGTGGAATTGCTTTCATTGTGCACACTTGGTCAAATTGCAAACTTTGGTAAACGGAAGTATCAAAAGCTTATATATCGAAATGTAATAAGGATTGCTGGACAGAAAATGTATATGATTGCTAGAATCGTTTGATGGTATTTATATTGATAGGTTTGGTTGTCCTTGTATCTCGCATACTTAAGAGAAATATACCATGAAACAAATGATGTGTACACGAACATTTCATGCTATATTTTAATCAAGTTAGGAATAGCTGGATTATGGGAAAGAGTTTTAAGTTGTGTGTGTCTGTGAAACGGATCTTTGTATGAATATGTGGATATGATTGATATTTTCCCTTCCTGTTTTCTACACTTACGTCAAATAAATATAAAAGGTTTTGTTTCATAACGATTCTAAAAATAACTTTGATATTTTCCTCAAAACTGCACTTGATTGGTTAAGAAACAAAGGAAAAATATTATCAGAGTTTCATGTGTCCACAATAGACCAATCGTATACTGGGGAATTGTATTGGCCAATCAAAACTTGGAGAATCTTGGCTGTCTGCACAATTCATGCACGGTATGGAATCAAGCGTATGAAAACATGTTTCAAACTCACGTACGTATCATACGAGCGTTACTATACATAAAGGTAATACGCGCCCATTGATGCTTTCAATTTTCTCTCAAACCTTTACCTGCTTGGTTGGGAAACAAAGAAAGAATATCTCTAGCAGTTAATTGGTCGAAGTACTGAAGTACGCACGTTCGGCTGAAATCTGTTTGAATAGGTATATAGACCTTTTCATATCGAACGTAGCTGAAAATAGCCGAACATAGGTACATCGACCAATCAAAAGTTGGAGGAATAAAACGGGCGAATCC
Source organism: Chiridota heheva (assembly GCA_020152595.1). Classification (NCBI taxonomy): domain Eukaryota; kingdom Metazoa; phylum Echinodermata; class Holothuroidea; order Apodida; family Chiridotidae; genus Chiridota; species Chiridota heheva. Next base: position 422,020 of record JAIGNY010001483.1, on the reverse strand, counting down.
GATCAAGCAGCCAAATCCGCAACAATCGCGCGTGGGCGTATGATAATGTTTTTTCGAATACACTAATTATCACGAGAAAAATCTGCCAATCAGCATCTGGAGGAATACTTGGCCAGCCAATCAAAATCCAGAGAATTTACGCGCTAGTGGAGTCAAGCAAACGACACGTGTAACATGACTTGACTTTACTAAGCTGATCATGATGCATTCGGCGCATATACGGGCCCTGGTCGGCCCTACGTAAAGTTTATAGCCGGCCGACCGGCACTGCAGTCTAGTAATAGCAGACGCTTTGGGACAACTAACGTTAGGCCTATCTGACTATTATCATATTAACGTTTTGCAGGAATAAATCCGTTTGATGCCTCAAAATTGTATAGCACGAGGTTGAAATAAAAGACAACACCCTGAAAGAAATATTCGGTTTTACCGTTTGCTGTGGAAGCAGCCTTCAGTATGCAAAAGGTGGCTCATAAGTGTTGGGGTTAACTGGAATCGTCGTGGACTATGGTCTATTCAAAATGCTAGAATTTGTTCCCTGCATTTTGATTTAGCCGGAAACAAAGACCCCATGCTGGTCTCAACCCCATCCATTGCATCCCAGGTATCTTTCCACATATCATGCTTTGCAGCAATTTCATATTTACAATGATACACTAAAATGCGATGACATTTTAAACGAATTACCCATAGCCTAACGTTAAACTTACAGTAAGTTAGTGCACACGACGACGGTACGGTGTGGTGCACAGGTGTTCCTAGCATTTAGCTTTCTATCATCATGTAACTTGTAAGCCTAGGCCTTAACGGGTCAAAGTTAAACAAATTACGGCCAAACTATGGTTAGGTTAAGTTGTCATTCGTTTAGTGGGCCTGAGACCATCGCTGTTACTACCCTAACAACAGGCTCGGCAGGCTTTAATACCTTACCTAGCTAGGCTACATTCAGACTGTAGGCCTATATATGTAAACAGCCTATCAAATAGTCACGTAGGCTGGTAGGTATTAGTGAGATAACATCTCCCTCTGTATGCCCTACATGCTACGCACTACATGCAATACAGAGTGAGACTCCGACCTATCTGTTTTAACGTGGAAATCACCTCGGTCCTAAAATCGCAAATACACCGTCTATTTACGTCATCAGTTACGCTGTAATTACTGTACTTACGGCACATAAGAAATATATAGTTAACTTCTCCTGTTAAATCTTGTTAGTAATTAAAAGATGCTGGTTATCATAAAATAAATACAAATGGGTAAAAATGTAAGCCATTATTGTTCATTCCTTCCGATTCAAGCGTACGCTCTTGGAACTTTTTTTTTTCACAGGGTGCACAACACCGATACACGTACTAATAGATATAATGCCAGCGAACTGGACACACGCGTCCAACATTTACGCTACGCTGGCATGGCTGATGTTCGATAGAATTTGAAATAATTAGGTACAATAACTTCGGCGCGCACGATTGTGAGAAGATAACAACCAAGGTAGGTGAAAATTTCTTCCTTTTACGGGTTTTAGTACATAGCTATTGAATGTATTTTTATGTGCCCAAGCTTTTAAGATTAAGAGTTACATACTAGAAGCTTTTTTAATTGTGTAGCTTAACTTTTTCAGGTTAAAATGAATGAGGTAAAAAAATACAAATTTATTGGAAAATGTTCGGAAAACAGGAGTGCGACGCAAATATTCTGCGACGCGACTATGATGAGTCAAGGTAGCGGTTTCCACCGTTATCTGCATAGCATTCGCATAGTATTCGCAGTCATGTGATGGCTATAGCGTATACTACGGTCAGATGTTTATCTGACTAGGTAGGTATGTGTTCTGAGGAGTCATAATTTCATAATAGTACTGTGATGTTCATGTTATGTACACAGCAGAAGTCAGTGTTAGGCCCTAACTAATTCAATTATTCAAACATATAAAGAACTTAATGTATTTTCATTAAACAATTGTATTAATTGGGCCAAAATATTGAAAAAACAGATTCAGGCCGAGGGCCCATAATATAAAAAAAACTAGTTAGCAATACAGGTGTTAGTAAGTTTAGCTTTGAAACAATTGAGACTTAGCGCATGAACAATGTCTGACGGTAAAGCATTCCAATCCTTTAGTGTGTGAGGAAGAAAGAGTGTTTATATACATTCTTTTAGCATAGGGAACCTGGAAATTAAGGTCATGATTATTTCTTGTATTAGTTCTAACGGTGGGGATAAGTTCATCTTTATTGATGGCGACAAGATTGTTATTGATTTTATATAGCATATGTAGCCGGGTGTTGTATCTTCTTGTTTTAAGCAGGGGCCAATCTAATTTATAAAGCATGTTTTTACACTAGATTTATAAGAGTAGTCTGCTATACAGAACCTGGCTGCTCTCCTTTGAATAGATTCAAGTTTATCCACATCGCACTGGTGATGGGGTCCCAGACTGCAGATGCGTACTCAAGTACTGGCCTGACTAGAGCTTTATAAGCAGTGGATTTAACGTCGGTGGGACAGTTTGAGAGGTTACGTTTTAAAAGGCCAAGTATAGAGTTAGCTTTCTTGGTTATGTTATGTATATGTTTATCCCATCTAAGTTTATTATCAATTTCAACACCTAGGTATGGGTGGGAGTTGACATGTTTTAGTGGCTGGTTGCAAAAGGTATAAACAGGTGATTTAAAGCATTTCTTAGAGGAAATTGACAAGATGTAGCATTTGGAGGGGTTGAAATTCATTTGCCATTTGTTTTGCCATTGTTCAAGTTTGTTAAGATCATCTTGGAGAATTTGTTGGTCAGAGGGGTTATCAATTGTTCTGTACACAAGGCAGTCATCAGCAAACAGTCTGACTGTGCTGTTTATATTATCAGGGATGTCATTTATATATAAGAGGAAAAGTAAAGGACCCAAGACAGTACCTTGTGGTACACCGGATAAAACCTGTTTAGAATCAGAGATTTCACCATCGCAAACAACACGCTGGATGCGGTTGTTGAGGAATGATGCAAACCAGGCCAGAAGATTTCCATCAATGCCATAGGCAGAAAGTTTGGATAACAGGCGCTGGTGGGGACTTTATCAAAGGCTTTTGAGAAGTCAAGAATAGCCATAGAGACGTTACTGTTTTGGTCAATTTGTTTAGAGATATCATTTATTGTTAAGAGGAGTTGTGTTTCAGTCGATCTTTTTGCAGGAAGCCATGTTGTAAATCAGTTAAGATATTATGCTCATCAAGGAATTTCATCACATGTGAGTGGATTATATGCTCAAGGATTTTACTACAAACGCAGGTGAGGGAAATAGGTCTATAATTAGCTGGGTTTTGTTTATCACCTTTTTAAAAACACTACATATGTTTGCTTCTTTCCACTTGTTAGGGATAGTACCATTATCGACAGAGGTTTGAAAGAGATCAGTTAGAATTTCATAGAGGTCATCAGCATGTGCTTTTAGAAACCATGGTGGTATTTGGTCAGGACCTGAGGCTTTGTTGGGGTCTAGGTTATGCAGTTGCTTTTTGACACCTTCTGGGGTAATTATAAGTTGGTTTATTTTGCTGTTGGTAAGTGGTTTAGTTACAGGAATTTGGGAGGTGTTTTCTACTGTGAAAACACTGAAAAACTGGTCATTTAGAATGGTAGCTTTAGTTTTACTGTCACTGCAGAGTTTATCGTTATTTAGTAGATCAGACACACCTACAGAGTTACTTCTTAATCTTTTGATATAGGACCAAAATGCCTTTGGGTTTTCGTTAAGTGAGTTTTTAAGTTTATCACAGATGAAGGTGTTTCTAGCTTCTTTGAGGTTTTTATGGACAGCCTTTCTAAAGTTTTTATAGGTAGTCCAGTCATTGGCTTGTTGATTAGTCTTAGCTTTTTAAACAGTTTTATGTTTTTTCCTGCAGAGACGGCGTTGGATACGGGTAAACCAGGGCAGATTTAGTTTAGTTGAGGTGAATTTGTGAGGCGTGTTTTTATCAATAATCAATTTAATTTCTTGTTCAAAGAAATTCCATTTTCATCAACATCAATGGAGGAATTAAATTGAGTATAATATTGCAGTTTAAATTTGGTCAGGTCTTCTTTTATTCGTTTTATGTTAGCTTTTTCTTTAAATAGATTTTACGTTTAGGTAACTTTTTACGAGGAGGGGAGATATTTAGGTCAATTCAACAATATCATGGTCACTTATACCAGGAATGACATTAGCTGAGGTTACAGCTGGTGAATTGTTAGTAAAAACAAGATCAAGGATGTTGTTATCTCTGGTGGGTGACTGCACCATTTGAGTGAGATTGAATGAATTGGTCACTTCAAGAAGAATTTTGGCTGCTTCGGAGGAAGCGTTAGTTCCTGAAATAATGTTTTGACTCCAGTCAATATTAGGTTGGTTGAAATCACCAGCAAGAATAACATTGTTTTTGTCAGCATTTTTACCAAGCTTTTGGAGGATTTTTTCAACTCAAGTAGGCTAGTGAGATCATTGTGACTGGGTCTGTAAAATGTTCCTATATACATGCTCTTTTTCCTTAGGAAATTGGAATTTGGTCCAGATAATTTCACAGTCAGAGTCTAATTTAGTGAGCTCAGTGAAAACCAGGTCATTTTTATTGCCTGTAGTACACCACCATAAGTATTTGAATTTCTATCTTTGCGAACAACTGTATAGTTGTCCGGGAAAATTTCAGCGCTGGTAATTTCGGAATTAAGCCAGGTTTCAGTGCCAATAATGACATCTGGGTCTTATTCTTTGATAAGACTTTCCACGGAGGCCGTCTTGTTTCGAACACTCTGAAAGTTGATAACAAGAAGTTTTAGAACCTTCCTTTTTCCCTTTTAGGATTTGTTTACAATTTGACATCGGGATGGTGGTTGGATCCCGAGTCAAGGCCAGAAGAATAATTTTGAAGTGGCTCATATGAGTTAGTACAGTTGATGGAATTGTTAGTTGAGAAGAAAGAATCAGAGAAGTTCATGAAGTCACAAGTGTCACACACCCAGGTACAGCTAGAATGCATGAGATCGCTGTATTTTGAGTCGTCAATGCTACAGCACTTAGTGTGGATCCATAGATCACAATTGTCACACTGTACTGCTTTTTCGGATCTCCTACACTGGAGTCCACACAGGCCACAAGGTGCCAAACATTCCAAACAAAACCAATCATCAGATGATGATGCAAGAGTATTGTAAGCTGCATTACTAATGCCTGCACACTTACTATGAACCCATGAGTCACAATCATCACAACAAATACCTTTCTGGTTATTTTTAACAGATTTGTTGCATTGTTTGCAACATATTTTGGGAGGGTCCAGGATTGCTTTCAATATCACCAGAAAGGGTAAGGAGTAAAAGGAGTAATTTTCTCCTGCGTGAGTTGAATTTTGCCAATTTCAACTTGATTTGTACGAATGTAATTGCCCATCGATACAAAGATAAGTTGCAAGTGAGTGATTTGAATAATCACTAGAGCCAAACAAAACATGGTAACCAGTTCCTGGGGCGTTTAGAGGCAAATTTGATGCCTGGGATGAATGAGGTTTACGACGAATACAAGAAGTTTAGAGAGTTAGAGACTCGGGAGTATGTTAACAAGAACAGTACAGGGAAGACGAGGTTGTGATGAACATGATTGATGGCAAGAAGAATGAATATACTTGACAAACAGGAAATACAGAATGGTAGAGCAAATAAACACTGTAATACAGAAAAGAATATGAATGGAATGACAATAAACAATAAACTTACTCAGGTCATATTAATAATGTTCATCACCGAATAAAAAAAAAAAGTGGAAATGGTAAAACTACAAATAAGGCTATATAACATTAGGTTCACTTCTGTTACGCAAAAATAACAAACACAAAAATGCATCAAATGATAACAAAAATAAATAGACAGGCAATGAATAAGGGGTAAAACAATGATATATATCTCCACAGTTAAGAGGTAAAATATCAATAAATAAAACTAGTTGTGGAAAATATGCTACACTCAACTATGTACGCTCTGTAAAAGGGTATATCATTCAATCTCAGGTGATAATGGGGGAGATGCATCTCCTGGTCTCCTTGTTTTTTGCAGACAAACATGCTGCGAACATCTCTATAGAAGGTAAATGTTTTTAAAAGTACAAACCTAAAACTTGAATTACAGTATGCCACATATATGCACTCAAACTTCCCGATAATCCCCTTGCCACTGAAGTTGGTAGGCTATAATGTAGTACGAGTTCACATACCCAAATGGAGCAGATCTCCAATTCCAAATCTATTGCTTGGATATATACCAATGTCCATTGAAAAAGTGGTTCCATACACTAATCAAAAGTCAATGGGATTCAACACGTCTTCAAAAAAGCTAGATTTTTCTAGAAGCTTTCATTTTCGACATCAAAATCAAGCCCATTCTCACTTAAAAATTAAACACGCTTACACGTACTTCAGTTTGTTTCCAGTTGCAGTTGTAAAAGTTGGAAACAAAAAAACAAATGATGAATGGTCGAAAGAAAAGAAAGAGAACAATTCTTTCTCAGTTTTTTCAAAATCGTGAAATGATTTAAACAACACATGTAATGCTGGCGCATGTACATGGGCGTGCACAAATAACATATACCACGCTACTTAAATGAGCGTGCGCATTTTTGGGGGGCTTTAAATCATTTTGCAGTTTAGTGCTTCTTTAATAGATGTTGTATTTGATTTCTAAAGTCAAACATTGTATTATAACAGGCTTCATAGCCCAAAAAGAAGCAGCCTGTGGTCTTCTCCTTCTCCAAGAGGGCCCACACGAGGGTTCCTAAGAAAGCAGTTCGAACCAAGGTAAGTTTTTCCTCTGGAAAATATAGAACTTTTGATTTCCTATTAAATTGTGGCTGGCATGAACAAATTACCAAACAATAAAGCCTATTGCTTCAATTGAATATGAAAACAATTAAGTACTTATAGAGATTGAACTTTCAAAACAAAATGCCTTTGAAATGAATGCTGTTACGCAATAGATAATGATAGTTCAGTAAATCACACATTCTATTTCTACATAGAATCTCTTGAGTATGAATTATGGGAGACTGTATCTGAATAACATATACTTCTAACTACACAAAGAACTTAAAAGAAGTACTAGACCGAAAAGTGGGGGTGCTTGTTTTTCCTAAAGTCACAGATATATTATCCACAAATAACAGATTGATAAACTTCATGCTTTCATAGCCCACAGTGGACATGAGGGCAAAGGTCACTTGAATAATCCTAATAACGAGAAAATAGTTATACGGTTCCTTGCTAGATAAGCATTTGATTTATGTTTTTGGCGGAAGGGGAAAGAAGGGGGAAGGGGGGAAGTGGCTTAAAATACACCGTCACTTTTTGGTTTAATGCTCCTTTAATCAGTTAATAGATGTATGTGCTTTTTAAAGTCAAATATTGTATTATAACAAGTCCCATAGCCCAAAAAGAAGCGGCCTGTGTACTTTTCCTTCTGCAAGAGGGCCCACAAGAGAGGTGCCAAGAAAGCAGTTCAAGCCAAGGTAAGTTTTTCCTGGAGAATATAGATCTTTTATTTTCCTTTTAAATTATGGCTGGCATAAACAAATTACCGAACAATAGAGCCTATTGCTTCAATTGAATATGAAAAAAATCAGGTACTTAAAAAGATAGAAATTTCAAAACAAAATGCCTTTGGTATGAATGTCGTTACACCATATTTAATGATAGTTCAATAAATTACATATTATTCTATTTCTACATAGAACCTCTTGAGTATGAATTATGGGAATATAATTTGTTTTATCTGAATAATTTTCCAGACATTGATTGGAATCTTTGTACTAGTGGTCCTTGATGGTAAAGATTTTTTGGAAGCTGTATCTGACCGCTTTTTCACCCAGCATGTGTTGTTTTCCACGCGTGGTAGTAATTGTCTTGATTTTCAGTAGTACAAAATGTGTGGTTAGAAATGTTATGTTAAAAAAGTAGCGGTAAGGTAGGGTGTAGTGATCATGACCTCATTAGTTTTGATCTATATTGTTTCGCAATGCTTCTCCAGCTAATAAACTGGTTTTAGATTTTAAGAATGCTCACTTTGCTGCACTTTAGGATAATTTTTCATTGATTAAACTTCTTTGCACCGTGACTTAGATCCTTCTAAAGCATGGGATGTTTTCCGAATTATAGTTTTGGAGGGTGTAAATAGCTTTGTCCCATTAAAGAAAATCTGTAGGTGTAATTGGCCAGTGTGGATGTCTTAGGAGGTTTTGCAGGCTGTTCAGAAAAAGAAGAAGTTGTGGCGTTGTTATAAACATAGTGGGTGTCCTGCGGAGCTTGCTAGGTATAAAGATCATGAAAAATTCACAAAGGTTTGATAAGAGATACTACAGTGCTTTTTAAAAAGCTTTTGTCCAAAGAGGTTAAGATTAATCCTAAGTCGTTTCATTCTTATTTTCGCTCAAAGCAAAACACCAAGGAGGTTGTTAGCCCCCTTTCAGGTAATCATGATGTTAGTCCCCTTCAGGGTAATAATTATGTTACTATCAATAGTGGTAAGGATATGGCTGATGTTTTGAATGACTACTTTGTGTCTGTTTTTACTAAGAAGTCCGCTGCTGATGATGTTGTGGATTATCTTAGCGTGCACTCTCCAGTATCCATTAGGAATGTTGATTTTTCAATTGATGTTGTGTCTAAGAAGATGAAGGGTTTGAATTCAAATAAAGCACCTGGTCCAGATGAAATACATCCTTTGTCTTACGTGAGTGTTCTGATGTTCTTTCTGTTTCCCTGAGTATTAGCTTTTCAAAGTGCTTTGATGTTGATGTTGTTCCTAGTGATTGGAGAATTGCTAATGTCACTCCTATTTTTAAAAAGGGTGACCACAGTCTGCCTTGTAATTATAGGCCAGTGAGTCTTACCAGTGTTGTGTGCAAGGTCATGGAGTCCATTGTTAAGGATGTTGTACTAGATCATTTACTGGTAAATGGTTTGTTGAATTTGTCCCAGCATGGGTTCTTACCTAAGAGGTCTTGTGTTTCTAATTTATTGGAGTTTCTTGAGGATGTTACTAAAGTAGTCGATTCTAGTCATAATGTGGATGTTGTCTATTTAGATTTAAAAAAAAAAACATTTGATAAGGTTCCATTAGGTAGGTTCATGATGAAAACAAGAGCGCTTGGTGTTGAGGGAAAGTGTGCCAGTTGTATATATTCTTGGTTAGATGATAGGTCACAAAGAGTTGTTAATGGTAAAGTATCTCCATGGAAGAAGGTTACAAGTGGTGTTCCTCAGGGTTCTGTATTGGGTCTGCTTCTTTTCTTATTCTTGATTAATAATATTGATGTTTCCCTTGGCTCCAGTATTTGTAAATTTGCTGATGACAATAAGCTGTACAGGATTGTTAATGATGCTAGGGATTCTTTACTTTTGCAAACTGATCTGGATAAGTCAGTTTCTTGGTCCCAAACGTGACAGATGTCATTCAATGTTGATAGATGCAAAGTTATTCATTTTGGTCACAATTTGGCTTTTGATTTAATGAATGAATGGTTCAAATCTTGGTTGTGTTGATCAAGAAAGGGATCTAGGTGTTGTCATTACTAACAATCTAGGTGTTGTTATTACTAGCAATCTGAAGCCTTCTAAACATTTTTAGCAGCTGCAGGGGCAAATAGGATGCTTGGTTTGATTAGAAGAAATTGTTGCTTTCTTGGTAGAGAGGTTCTTCTTAATTTGTATAAGCAGTTCGTCAGGCCTCACCTTGAGTATGCTATTCAGGCTTTTATGAGAAGGATAAGGTCATTTTGAAGCAGATTCAGTGAAGAGCCACTAGACTTATTCCCGAAGTAAGGAATCTCTCTTATGAAACTAGGTTGCGAATTTTTGGTTTGACAACGCTTGAGACGAGTACGTGGCGATATGATTTAGGTTTTGAAATTCCTATTTGGTAGTGATACTTTAACTTCCTCTTATTCGTTGGATGTTCAGGTAATCCTCATGTGACACATGGTAAGAGTTTGAAATTGACCACAGATTTCTCACGGATAAATATTTGGCGTTTAAGCTTTTAGCAAAGAGTTGTTAATGAGTGGAATGGTTTGTCCAAGTGGGTAGCTAGCTCCAATTCTGTTCACAATTTCAAAGTCAACGTTGATAAGTTCTATACTATGAGCGTCTTTGATTTTTGTAATTTCTGTTTTGTGGTGATGGTGTTAGTTTGGTGTTTTTTATGGGGTGACTAATCCTTCTTAGCCCGTAATCTTGTTATGTTATGTTAATTGAATATGAAAACAGTTAAGGACTTATGGAGATCATGGCTAAAACACAGAGCCTCAGTAACTATCGGTAAGGAGTAATCTGTATTCTTCTATATATTGTAATTTGTTCTTAAATCAAGCAAATTATGTTTGTTTTCCATGATTTAGGAACTAAACAGGATGGAACATACACACAAGTTGGACATGTGATGAACCAATCATGTGATGAAGAAGAGTGCGATTGTCTTGGTGCTGAAAGAGAATACATAATTACTCAACACCCTAGAAATAGCAAAGTTAAAAAGTATCTCTTCTGTGGGAGCTCAGAGCACTCCTCTTGTTAATCAAGGTTCTCAAGCTACTCCCAAATGGAAGAAATCAGTGAAATGCAATACAGAACAAAATTGGATGCAATTTCTCAAACAAAGTTACCATTTGCTTTAAGAGTTAGTAATAGAAACAGCTCAACACAACCTACTAAAATAGATTTAGCTAATAAATCAGTTCAGGTATCACTGACTAAAGTAGACAGTAGACAGTATGCCTAAATCAGACAAGGAATCAAAGAAGTACACTGGTGCTCAAGATACTAAATTGTTTTTAGCCTCATGTTGCTCTCAAGCCAATTGTGATATAATATGCCATTCTAACAATAAAACACCTCAGAGAAAGTTTCCCCAAATAAAAACTAAACAACAACTCTTTTTGGTCTTCTACAAACTTCAAAGAAACCTCTTGATTCCGTTTTGGCAAGTAACTTTGAGTTATCAGTTGGGAGGGTCTCAAAGATATTCAAATTTTGGGTAAAAAGAAAATTTGAGATTATCAAAATTTGGCCCTTTTACAATCAAATAAAGAATCATATACCCCCTTCAACAGAAACCCATTTCCCAAACTTAGTTGCCATATCGATTGCCTTTTACACAAGTCCCAAAAGAGCCCCTATCTAGTAAATTGTTATTTTCTCATTATAAAAAGTGTCACACTGTGAAAGTCATGTATACCACAGCCCCAAATGGATCTTTAACCATTGTTATACTGTATTCTTATGCAACAGTTTTGATAAAGAAATTTTTCGGCAGTGTGATCTGCTACTTAGACTTCAACCTGGGGATGGTCTCATGATAGATAAGGGTTTTTTAATCCAAGATATTATTCAAGAAAAAGGAGTCAAATTGCATAGATCACCATTCTTAAGTGCACACAAGAAACAGTTCAGTTCAGCTGAAAGGGACTCTGGTCGTTTAATTACACGATCAAGAATAACTGTAGAAAATGTTAATACACGGATTGCAACATTTGCTTCTCTGAAAGAAAAAATAATCCACTTCTTTATTTGCCATTTATGCATTAAATTTGTTTTGTGTGTAGATTTTTTGGCAAATCTTGTACCTTTTGATAAGACGTTTAATAACTTAGACTTATTAATGTCCGGGTTGAAGTCTTTGTAGTCAGTTTTCCTCTATTATGAAAGACATCACAGCAGTTTCTTTGAATTTTTGTCCTATATCGTATAAGATAGACCAAGCAAACCATGGAGTCAATCCTCTAATAGTAGATGAATCTACCAATATTCATAGATACATAGAGGATCTTTTTATGACCTCTATTAAAAGTATCCCTTGCAGAATTCCCATATATGGCTTTATATACAGTATGGCGTACATTAAGGAATATAGGTCTTCATATACCATTTAAATTCAAATATAATTCAAGATATATACAAAGTTAAATAATTTATATAGAAATCAAATTTGATCAAGACAAAGCCAGATCAATACATGGGGCATATTTTATTTGGGAATGAAATAATATATTTATGTATAAGCCAAATAGTAAATAAAACAAAGAGGGCATGTTTTGTATGTATATACATACTTATATGGATGAATAAAGCATGATATACCTTAGCAGGTATATAAATTTTGTATACATGCATGGTTATATACAATCATATCAAGTCAGAAATAATATAAAGAAGCATATTTTATTTTTGTAATAGGTATGTCTCTGTACAATCATACTTGCATGTAGTATGGCATGGTTTAAAATTACATACAGAGATATATGGCTGTATGAAGCATCAGATATACAAATTTTATATATTATATAATATGGATGTATACAATCATATAGTCAGATATTGTTCATATAGGAAGGCATATTTTATTAAGGAATAAGACTATATATGTATAGATATATAATACATAAAGATACAGATATATATGTAGAGGTGCTCTGGCTCAGTGGTTAACGAGGCATGCACGTATTCGAGAGGTACCGAGTTCGATTCCCGTCGTGAGCGCTGCATTGTGTCCTTGAGCAAGACACTTTACTTGCTTCAGTCAACTCAGCTGTAAAATAAGTACCAGTTAGGGAGTTAATCTGCGATGGGCTAGCGTCCCGTCCAGAGTATTGTAATCTTATCCGCTTGCGCCATGGAAACCGGGGATTAATACCGGCTCAATGAGTCTAATGGCTCGGATGGATTTAGCTTTTTTTACACATACAGTGTGTAAGATGGCACATTTTATATGTATGTACAGATTAATATGACTATAAAGTATTGTATACCTTCTCAGATATACATTTTTTCATATTACATGAATGTATACAACCATTTAAAGTCAAATGTAGTTTATATAGGAGACATATTTTATTTTGCAATAAAAAAACGTTATATATCTGTATAAAGCCAGGTATACAGAGTGCATATTTCATTTACAAACACATTTTTATTTAGCTTTATGAGGCATTGTATGATTTGATTTATAAAATGAATAAAGATTTAATGATTTAAAAATTTCCAGATATTACTATTGTGACCCATGTTTGAGTAAAGAACAAATAAAAACATTTTCTAAACTTTGTTACATTATCCGATTGCATGGAATTTAACTCACAAGTTCCAGAAGGTCCAAGTAAATTACTATTCTCCTTATACAAAAACTGCCATACTGTAAAGGTCAAGTAGAACACAGAGCTAGCATTATTTCTTTATGATTTATCTGCACACACAGACTGCGTAATAACAAAATGGTGAACAAATGTTGGGCTTATGGGCCCCACTACCGGCTTTGTAAATCCGATTCCTGTTACCCACAACAGTTAGCAAACGGAAGTTTGTTTGCCCCACCTAATTAACGCGTTGCTATGGTGAGTGTGGCCTAGTTCCGTATTTATGAGGTCCTTTGCATGGAATGGAACGCACACGTTTCAAAATTTATATTTAGGAAATCAGAGCTTTCAAATGTTACACATGCGACTCATATGTATGTCTCTTATTTAATAATGAATAGCATGAAATATGAAAGCATGATAAACGAAACTATGTATTTATTAGTTGTTATATGACACATTTAGCAACAGAAAGTCCCAGTCTTTAAAACTCTTAAAAGCTGCCAGTACAATATGGAATGTTAAATTCATCTGAATGTAAAAAGCCACATTTTCACAAACCTCATCAAAATATAGTAAAGCTTCTTGGAAAGTAACTCACATTTTATCATTTGCATGGCGTTTCATGATACTTGGAGCCATAAAGGTGTCAAAATAAGTGTTCAAAGTTTGGGAGAAATTCTGCTACCCAGCTGCCCAGTCAGTCCGGCAGCATGTTGATAGGAACATTTATAACACATGAGAATATTACAGTCATGCAGCCATATTGTTCAGTTGCGATAAAATGTCATAGTTTCTAATTTATGTACTTGAAATATTAAAAATCATTGTGTTGAAAAACATTTGAATTTTCAAAATGACCGTTTCGCGCCTAAAAGCCTAGCTCTATTGTCTAGTTTTTCTAATATTTCAAAAATGGCGTGGTGAACATATCAAATGGGAGTGGAAAAGTTGTAGCCATGACAGTATTTAAGTTATTTTCATAAGTTTTCTCTAGCAAAGATATTTTTCCCAGACGTATTTCAAATTTGAAATATGTAACATTGCATAAGGCTTTAAGGTTACGATAGCAAAGGATCATGGGAAATATCTTAAAATGGCGGCTTCCATGTAGCAAAATGTTTCCATTAATAAGAACATTTATCTTCCTATTAATAGGCATGCTACCGGACTGCCAGTCTGTATCTGAAATGAATCGTTGTGAGAAGAAACCGTCTGATTGAGGATGCAGAAGAGCTAAATCACAGTAGTTGGCAAATGATCTGCATACATATAACTGTAGCTGAATTTTGTGATACCATGAGTGATTGGGTTTAAGCATGAAAGATGTAACACCCTCTTGCTTTCAGTTGCACAGTGTGTCAGTGGATATGAGGAATCTTTTATGCTCTCATTGATTGATGTAGCACTCCACTTTACAGCTGTTTTGCACTCTATTATGCCTGTTTGTACTCCATCTTCCTCCACAACACAATCTGGAGAAGCAGCTCAAAATCCTTTTTCTCTATCAACCAAAAGGCCAATTCTTGTTAATGTACTATATGAATCTCCATCAGCTGTTTCATCAGCATAACGATCTAAAATTGTTTATTCAAATTCTAAACCGTATTTCAAGGCAGGTGATTGATAGGATGATGGCTGTAAATTTGTGTCAACAATATTTTGAGGATTTGATTTCTTATATTCATAGTAATTACCAATCCTACCAACAATAGAACCTGTGATTTTGTACTTTCGAAGTACAAACCAATTTGAAATACTACTTTGTAGTAGTGTGTTGTGTTGAATTAGTTGTTGTATTTCATTAACGTATAAAGTATCTTTGAACTTTTGCAATTTGATACTCCCAGGGTAAGAATTAATGTTGTCCAGAAGATTAGAGAATGTGTACATATAATCATCAAGTGGATTTACCTAAGTGATGATTCAAAGGGATCATCGATACTTAAAACAGTATTTAAGAGAATTTTTTTCTTTTTTAGCACTATAACCAGCTAACTCTTGGAGTAACTGACAAACATTATCTTTGTCTGAATCACACACTTGTGGTAATTGATAAACATCTGGTTTATTTCCATGAAAGCATCGCTTCTGTTTCTTTTGTTTGCCGAATTGCTTTCTTTTGAAATCAATATCGTCTCACTCAGTATGCAAGTATTTCCTTGCAAGTAATGCCCTATTGAGTTAGGTGTTTATATTACTAGGCTAGGCCTCATCATCGTATCGGTCTCTTATAACACGCAATATCACAATTCTACATCGTCTCTTTGCACGCCAGTCAAATCCTTTAGGCTGCAGCTCGAGATCAGGGTCCTACACTTGACTGGACCGGAACAGGAAGTGGACGAGCACCGTGATTTTACGTTTCTCTCTTTTGAATAGTGATCAGAGAGCCAGGTAAGATGTTACTGTCGCACCAACAGGTCTGACCGCTTAACCTCCCCTCCGAAGGACAGTGAACATAATTCAGCCATTGCCACTTTCCTCAACAGCTGAATGGGGAACAGGAGCTGCATACGACGTAATTATGCTTTGATGTTTTGTGTATCTGTCTGCATAGCTGTGCAAAAAGGTTTAGCCCTGATCGAGGCTAGAATCCAATACCTCCAGCATCTCAGCCGTGCGCCCTACCAACTGAGCTACTTACTCTTTAAAGCAAGTTCCTGGACCCAAGCTGCAGAATTGAGCACTTTGCGTCACATAATCTGTCGTAATTACATTTATGGTCACCATCGATTTTATAATTATAGAAAAAACTCCACTTGATCTTATGATGTTCAGCAAAACAAATATATCTCATTTAATTTGAGTTTTTACTGGAAATTGTTGTTATGAATGTTTCGTCAAATGCCATGACTCATCAGCTAGACTGAAAAATATTTTGAATGTTTGTAAGCATAAATGACCTCTCAAAGTATTTTCAATGACTAGGACACTCACACCAAATAAACAAATTTAATGGCGTAGCTAGAAGGGGGAGATCGGTTGAGGTTTGTGCACGATGTCGGTACGTTTTGTCTGTTCACTTCAATTTCTCCCCACCCCCTCCCAATAAAAAAGAGAAGGAAATCTTAGCTACGCCAGTGCAGAGATCTGGCTAAACAGTTTCCACTCTTGTGCAATATTGAAATGGTATTTGACCAGTTGGATATAGCTTAAGGGTTGGTCTAACTTCAAATGTATTTTAATATACACAATTTTTAAACATGAACTATTGAAGGATTACATTTTTGAAATTGCCAATCGAAAAATCATTGTCAAAAGCCAGCTGCTTTTCTAATATTTAAAGGTATATGGATAGATGGAGATTTTATATGCACCATAAAGACTTTTCCAGCATTCTGAAAAGAAGTCTTTAATCTATGTTAAACATAACTGTAGTTTTCAAATTGTGGTTAATAGACATTTGACTACTTTTTTATTGTATCCAAAAAGTTTAAAGTATGATAGAGAGGACCACTTACAATTTCTAAAGCAATTCTTTAAATTCCAATTTTAAGTTTAGGTCAATATTTAGGTCAATATCCAGTACATCAGACTGTTTCTTCCTGCTTATGACTCAACTTTTTTCACATCATATTCAGCTGCCACCATACAAGAACATTTGGAGGATTGATTAACAATTAATAAGTTTTCCTTTAGTGATATTACAGAATTTCAATAATTTTTGCATAATTTTTAAAAATAAGGTTTTGAAAATTCTAAATGTTTTAAAATGGTCAATTTTTACCTGATTGTGATGAAATATTTTGCTTTTTTAATGGCTTTATTCTTTTCTCTCCAGAAGCTTAAGTTGGTAGATTATGTAAAACAAATCAGATCAAATCCAGTAGAGTTTGTAATTTTTTTCTGATTTAATGACAAATTTACATGTCTTCTTCATCCTTTAACCATAAAATTTTAATTCATTAAAATGCCTTCTTTTCCTAGTTCTTTGCCATTTTGTCTATGATTTTTGCCAAAAAACACCCAACATGTTTAGTGATTTCGATGCATTCTTCCATTGTTGGTTGATTTTCATGTTTTACACTAAATGGCATTGCATATCATGCAATATGCTAAGAAAACACATAGTCATATAGACGGTACATACAGGGTTAATGCACCCCAGGACTCTCCCAAACCAACTTTTTTAGCTTCTTTTTATAGTCCTAAAACACATTCACGATGTTAACACAAAAAAAAATCCGGCACTCTGGAGATATTCAAGATGGCGTCCAAAATGGCGCCAAAAATGGGACAATTCTCCAAAAAGTCATATATTGGCCATAAGCAATAATTATCTTTAAAAAGAAACCTCAAAATATTATTATAGGAGCTGTTGGGAACACTTGCAACCATATTTATATTTTTGCATAACTTTGCCATATTCCAAATCAATATGGCAGCCAATATGGTGTCCAAAATGGCCGCCAAAATGACAAAATTTTAATTTAAAAGTTGGGAAAATTGTTTTGTATGCATCAATTTGGTCTGCATGAATCCAATTTACCCTTTTAAATCCCAAGTCAGTATCGCAGACCGTTTTTGCAGAGTCTATTCCGAAAATTTTAGACTAACTTAGCAACAACACTACAACGTTAAAATGGCTCATTTGATATAGGAAAACATAACCTTTAAAAAAAAAGTTGAAGACCCAGTACACACACAAGTCTCAATTCCCAGAACCAAAGAGCACTCTCTCAAGCTAGACACACCTGCTCCATTGCCACCTTTTCATATTGCAAAGAGAAAAGGTCCTAACATAGACCTATAGAATGTCCAGCATCCAGAAGAAAATTTGGCTTTGTTACAGAGAGCTTTAACAGTGTACTTCATCTGGGCTTTCTGTCGAAAAGCAAGTAGTACTGACAAGCAGCAGATACCAGCACTGTGTGGGTTCATTTCTGCCATTGGATGCCCCCCAAGTGAACTTACCACCATAGACTTTTATCCGTCCATTACCGAGCCTATCACAGAGTACAATGTTGTGAAAGAACTGTTGCGTCAATGCGAGAAGGCTACTGAGGAAGTTGGACAGCGTTACACAATAACTACATTTGACCTTGGTGTAATCATGAAAGCCATGCCTATCATATGGGACAACCCTGCAGCTTACAAGAACCACATCGTCCTCATTGGAACCTTCCATACCATCATGAACTACTTGAATATGCTTGGACATAAGATGGCTGGTTCGGGCTACTCTGAGCTCATTATAGAAGCAAATCTCACAACCTCTGGCTGCCTGAAAGGAGTTCTAAATGGCAAAGCGTATAGCAAGTCCATGTGGTGTCTGAAAGTAGTAAGTGAAGCCTTAGAACGACTACTTCTTTCAGCTTATATCGCCCAGAGGGATGAAACTGCTCACGGCCCCACAAATGCAGATGCTCTGGATGCCTTGATAACACTCTGTAATGCTGAGAACTTTAATGCTGTTCTTCAAGATCCTACAATTCAGCAGTATCTGAATGACTACACGGTGTTCAAGAGCGAGTCGAAATGGAGAACTAGGAAAGACCGCCAAGTTCTGGATATCTTTTTTGGATCATGCACACCGTATCTTCATGCTGCTCTATGCAGTAAAGACAAACAATCTGAAATTGTACCACAAGTGCATGGCGGACATGGCAGACTTGTTCTTTAGCTTTGGAGGAATCAATTACTCTAGATACCTCACCTGGTTTGATGCATTTCTCGCCAACATTGAGGTCAGTCATCCAGGAGCTACTCGATTACTAGAGAAAGGAGCCATATCCGTTGCCAGGTCTAGAATACCCGGTAACTTATGTGCCGTAGACAAGACGATAGAGGAAACCTTCATGAAGTTTGCCAAGTCCCATGCTGGTGCTGGTGGAGCTGGCCTTACTGGAATCTTAGAGAACTACGGTGCTTACCAGCGATGGATTCGGACGACATCAGAACGTAGTAAGTACTACCAGGCCACATTGGAGATGTGTGACATGTGTCTTGACAATGATAACGCCAAGTGTGGCAAGCACCGTGAGCAACTCCAGACAGAAATCAAGAGGAGTGAAGCTGCAGTACAACGAGTAATGGATGCCATAGAAGGCTTCCTCAACCCATTTGACATAGCAGACAAAGACCGCTTGTATGTGATTTCATCTGGCAATCCCATACCTTCTGAGATAGAACATGATGTTCTAACTGCTGAGGAGGCTGGCAGGTTGGAGAAGGAGAAGTTTGTTGAGGAGGCTAAAGAAAAAGATGACGACGAAGGACGAAAGGAATTCTTTGACCCGTTGAAGAAGTTAAAGCTGAAGACCATGCAAAAGTTGAACAAGAAAGTTAAGCTAACATCTGCTCAAGGAAATGCTTTGAAATATCAAGAGCAGGGGGAAATAGCCTTTCAAATTCTTGTGAAGTCACAGATGCTCTCTCAACCTGTAAGCATTGATGAACTGATGAATTACTGCATTACACCAGTACCTCATGCTCTAGGTACTCTGATGGCTTCATGGCAAAACCAACAAAGCAGCAGCAGTCCACTTCCTCACAAGCGACGTGCCTCAAGCTTCCTTACCGTCCAGAAATGCTGGAGAAACACTCTTCATTGAAGATGGGAATGCCCATTTCCATATATTGAAGGATCTGCCTCCAACCTTCAAGCAAATTTCTTTCAAGCTGCTTGACCAAATAAGCCATAAGCCAGATGTAATCTTCTCAACTGACATGTATCTGGAAGAGTCCATCAAAAGTCAGGAGCGGCTTCGCCGTGGCTGCAGTGAGAAAATCCTCTTGGAAGGCATCGACACCAGAAAGCCAGCCAATTTCAAGGTTTTTCTGCAGAATGACGAAAACAAAAAGCAGTTGTGTCAGCTCATGCTTCGCTCTTGGAGTAGTCCAGAAGCAGCACGACGTTTAGTAGGAAGGAAAGTTATACTTGTGGTTGAAGGTGTTCCGTTCTTGCTAACATCTACTGACGGTGCATCTGTGCAACAACATGAAATCCCAGGGCTTAGATCTAACCAAGAGGAAACAGACAGCCGAGTAATCCTGTATTTGTTTTATGCCAAGGAACATGGTTACAAACAGGTAGTTGTACACAGCCCAGATAGCGATATCTTCTTCATATTGTTGTACTATGCAGAGAAATTGCGTCCACTGACTGTTCTGTTTGACACTGGCAGTGGAGTTAACCGGAGACTCCTTGACATCGGTGACATAGCAAAAGACTTGGGACCCACATACTGTGAGGCACTTCTCGGCATTTACTGCTTTACTGGTGAAGATTGCAACTGCGCTTTAAAGGAAAGGGGAAGAAAATTCCTCTGAAGACACTTGAAAGAGGCCACGCTACCAAGACTCTTTCGTGAAGTTGGGCAATAGCTGGGAAGTTGAGGAGAGTCTAGTTGATGAGCTGGACGAGTTTGTGTGTGCTCTATATGGCTTTCCCTAGACTTAAGCATGCCAATCAAGTTCGATGTGCAATGTTGAAGAAGATGGTTGGCGAAGGAGAGACCATCAAGTCATCAAAGTAGATTTGTCCAGGATGCCTTGTAGACAGTCGCTGATCCCACACATCAAACGTGCAAATTACAGGGTAGCTCAATGGAAACGGGCACACATACCCATACTTGAAATCCCGCCTCCTACAGCACATGGATGGGCTCTTTGTGATGGATACATTGAGCCAGTGTGGTCAGAGGGACCTATCTTGCCGTCATGTCTTCAAGATATATTGGCTGATGACACTGAGGAGGATTCATCTGATGAAGAATATCCTGAGGAAGATGGTGTTCCAGATGAATCAGATTATTCCAGCCTAGACTCTGATTCTGACAGTGACTGATTCATTATAAACACAGGTTATTTCAAATGTATGAAATATGAACATTGTAGAAGAAACTAGTAACTCTTATGAACAGATAAGCGGTGGACATTCGCTATATAAAATGTCCATGTGTAAGCAATTTTTTCATGATTTTCTTTTTGATATACTTGGCGGCCATTTTGGATGCCATACTGGCCGCCATTTTGGATTTTGAACATGGCAAAGTTATGCAAAAATATAAATATGGTTGCAAGTGTTCACAACACCTTCTAGAATAATATTTTGAGGTTTCTTTTCAATGATAATTATTGTTTATATTAACTTTTGATTTTTTTGATTTTACCATTTTGACGCCATTTTGGACGCCATCTTGGCCGCCATATTGGATTAGGAAAATGGCAAAAAATATGAATATGGTTGCAAGTGCTCCAAAAAGCTTCTAGAACAATATTTTGAGGTTTCCTTTCAATAAAAATTATTATTTATGGCCAATATATGACTTTTTATAGAGTTTTACCATTTTGGACGCCATATTGGACGCCATTTTGGACGCCATCTTGAATATCGCTAGAGTGCCGAGATTTTTCTTTTGTTAACATCTTAAATGTGTTTTAGGACCATAAAAAGAAGCTAAAAAAGTTGGTTTGGAAGAGTCCTGGGGGGGAAGGGGGGGGGGGTGCACATTAACCACCCGTATATACCCGACTAATAGGCCATGCCCACCATGCATGTCAATGAAATAGAACCTGGAGACAACACTTGTATGATGCAAAACATGCATCATACGGTTGCACATTTTCACTCACTTTTATTTTTTTTACATAAGCCCCACCTACATGACATCACTACCAAACCTAATAGGTCCATATACAAACTATAATTCATCTAGTGTACCATGTGTGCGATGTGTTTTCAAGTTTTTGTAGTACTTTTACATTGAGGCGCATATATTAGTGATATAACCTGCTGACCAAAGAAGCATGTACACAATAACTAAAAATAAAATGCAAATATGATGCAAACAGACATATGGTTGCTATAAATCTTCACTTTTAAAGATTATTCTATTTTATATTAACTTAGCAATATGTCTGACATCACAATCAAAAACAAACACTGGGCTATCTGGTACAACATTATATCCTGTATTTAATGTATCGTTCCGGAGTTGCTGTCTTAATAATCTCTTTTCAGCAAAAACATATTTAGCCCTGCACACCATGTATGGTATTCAACAATTTTATACTATGAATATGTTTACACTAGCTAACAACATAAATATACTAAGTATGAATCAAAACAGACTTGTAGTTAATACAATATGAGCATTTGAAGATTTTTACATTAAGCCCTGCCTATTCATTGATATGCATCACATCACCACAACACCAATAGGGGATGATCATGGGCTATCAGTGTACCACACAGGACATGAATCCAGTTTATTATTCTTTAGATATTGTGTTTACGAGCTCTGTTCAGCAAAATTATGATAAGCCCTTGCCCTGCCCACTATGCATGCATGTTGATGAAATTCAACAATTTTGTTCTCTGAACATGTACACACCAGCTAACATCATAAATAAACCAAATATGAACATAACAGGTATGTCTTGTTGTTAAAATATGCGCATTTCAAG
Source organism: Chiridota heheva (assembly GCA_020152595.1). Taxonomy (NCBI): domain Eukaryota; kingdom Metazoa; phylum Echinodermata; class Holothuroidea; order Apodida; family Chiridotidae; genus Chiridota; species Chiridota heheva. Next base: position 399,464 of record JAIGNY010001483.1, on the reverse strand, counting down.
ATTTTTATATTAAGCCCATGCCTACTAATTAATATGCATGACATCACCACCAAAAACAATAGAGCACCTCTACAAACCATGGGTTACATGTATGTGTACCAAATATTATATGAATGCAGTTGATTGTTGTTCAAGAGATACCGTGCTAACAAGCTCGTTTCAGGAAAATCTTATTAAGCCCCGCCTTTGTTGCATACTGATGAATTTAAATGTTTTTATACCATGAACACATACACTAGCTAACAATATAAATGCAAAATGCAATGCGTAATACATGAATATGAAACAAAACAGACATGTCGTTATTAAAATATAGGCATTTCAAGATTTTAACATTAAGCCCCGCCTACTCATTAATATGCATGACATCACCGGAAGCAATAGGGCACATCTACAGATCATGGGCTGTGTACCAAATATGACATTAATCTAGACTATCGTTCTTGAGATATTGTGTGAACAAGCTTACTGTTACAGAAACACACCCATACATACGTACACACATACTTGTAAAAGCACCCAAATGGGGACCAATGATGGAAACCCTCAAATTGAGGAAAACAGTTTTAAAGGGTTTAGGAGGAATGCATTTGCAGGATGATTCCTACAGGGGTATGATATAAATAGATATGAACTCTGTCTTTTGGATATCCCTTTCTATCTGACCTTGATTCCCCACGTGCAAAATGGGGGCTCACATTTTTAACAATAAACACACAAATGTTTGTTTTTATTTTTTTATTTTGCTTTTCAAAATTTAACAATTTGCTTATTGGCCTATAGTGTTTTAGGTTTATTTGTACTTTTGTTTTTATTTCCCCGATTGGGGGACACAAAAATTTAGCCTACAGTATACATTTTTAGCTTTATTCCATGTACATATTCTTTCTCAATTTCCCCGAGGAGAGGGTGGGGAACATGCCCCTAATGCTCCCTCCCCTGGATCAGCCTCTGCAAAATGTACAACACTGTTCAGCTTCCAGCGTACCGTTGTAGAGCATCCATGCACAGGCCCTGACAACTAAGAAATTCGAGTTGGAATTAAGAATGAAATGGCATTAAAACTTTTAGAGCTCTTTACAGTGACATCATTTTTAACTGACGTTAAATGCTTGGAGTTTTGAGATCTAAAGTAGGGCACGGGTGGCGGGGCAAGAGTACAAAAATGATGTATACTCAGTTTTGTTTTTCATAAAGTATACATTGGTCTCAAATCAGAGAAAAGTGTCCATTTACTGCAAAACGTGGAGCAGAGTCTTTTGTCATAATGACTTGTGAATTGATGGAAGATTTATGAGAAAAGCGTTGCCCTCTATTTGTGATTAATTCTCAATTAGCAAAATACATTACGGCAGACCAACTCAAATATACTATTGCGCAGATTGAGGAATACATGTTTATTTTCTGGAATATGGGGAACCTGTATGCCGCTATTAAATTGGCGATACACAGATTTTTTGTTGAATTGAGGAAATCAAGATATACAGTTTTTTCACACAACATGAAAACTTACCGGAAATTGTGGACATCACCATACCATGCTAAGAATTAAATGGGACATTACTGATGGTACCTGTTTCACGAATTTAAGCTTTTTGGGAATCGGGGAAGTCCCCGATTTCCGGTGTATCCCCGATTTGCAGGTAAAAATCAAGTGTGTATCCTCGTTTGGGTGCAATTAAAAAGGCATACACACAAGCACATACACATACACACATGCACACCAACATGACTGCAGGCTCCTTTTATTCATTGTAGTTTTCATCAAAACTTTGTCAGGTTTCAATAACAGTAACTGTATATAAGATATACTCGTGAGTATCTGTAAGAAGTTCAAATGAAAATTTTCCTTACCTGTACATAATGGCAAGTCTTCCGGTGAAACAAACGTTTTAATGAAATCTTCCAATGCGCAGCAAACTGCTGCAATGTGCTTACAGGTACACGTCGGTCCAGCACCAGCAGGGCATTCACAGTTTGTATGGAGGATTGTCCCGTCATGACTGAAATAATCCTTATGTTGTTTGTAATTTTCTTTCTTTGTGCTTTGCATTGACCTTTTTCAAATTATTTTCTTCGCTAATTCATCATTTCGGAGATAAACATTATGTACAAAGAAAAGATTCAGGCAATAGTGTTTGTAAGTAAGTTTGAAATGTAAAGTGAATTGCATTGAATTAATAGCTTTATATGTTTTATAAAAATTTTCACTATAGAGTTCAGATTCAGGAAGAAGCACTTGATTTTAACGTCGAATCAGTGTTGAATTAACAAATAATGAAATGGGAATGTTATGGTGCACGGCGACGCAACATTGCTTTTTTGACGATCTCAAACTTCACCCAAAGGGGAAAACAAACAGTCAGTTATCATTGCAGTCATTAAGAGAAAAACATATTTTGTGGTCATTTTTCAACAAATACTGGACAGAATTGTTTTTTTTCCCTTTATGTTGTGTATTAGATAATAGTTTCCAACATATACAATCCAAAAGCATGCCTATTAATAGGAACATTTATAACACACGAGAATATTAAAGTCATGCAGCCATAGTGTTCAGTTGCGATAAAATATCATAGTTTCTAATTTATGTACTTGAAGTATTAAAAATCATTGTGTTGAAAAACGCTTGAATTTTCAAAATGGCCGTTTCGCGCCTAAAAGCCTAGCTCTATTGTCTAATTTATCTAATATTTCAAAAACGACGTGGTGAACATATCAAATAGGAGTGGAAAAGTTGTAGCCATGGCAGTAATGAAGGTATTTTCATAAGTTTTAAGTTTTCCCTAGCAAAGATATTTTCCCCAGACTTATTTCAAATTTGAAAAAATGTAACATTGCATAAGGCTTTAACGTTAGGATAGCCAAGGATCATGGAAAATATCACAAAATGGCGCCTTCCATGTGGCAAAATGTTCTTATTAATAGGAACATTTATGTTCCCATTAACAGGCATGCTACCGGACTAATATATGAGTACCATTGATTTTCGCTGACTGGCTGAGGCGACACAAGTATTCATAAAATATATCCCATTGACTGTGATGATGATGTTTCCCCTCCAACTTAGCAAAACCGTACTGAGCTCGTACACGGTTACGTCGACTCCGACCTCGAGAATTTCAGTAACGTAACGTTACGTTAACGTTGTCACTTACCATTAAGTTAGTCTAACGCTAACGTTCAGGTTAAAGTCTTAGTACTAGGCTATAGTCTGTGAGTTACTAATCTGAAGATGTTCTGGTGTAAATGATTCGAAGCTGTTTTCCCGAATGGCTTTCATATTGGCCGATAAAAAGAAATCAATGATTGAAGGTATGCTGAATTTGTTTATTGGTGGCAATCTTGCTGTACCAAACGCTTCCTTTAATTCAAGAAATTCACCCATCTTCGTGCCTGTCAGCGTGTTTTCCCTTTTAATTTGAGCACTGTGGTTTGCGTTTTGTTTACAAACATCATTCACGTGGTTTCTGTTGTCTGTTGTTTTGCTTTTCTCCTTTTTCAATTGGCTCACCATAACCACGTGAATTTTGACTATGTGACATTATCTAAATTAGATTTCCAGAAATGACCAATTTCAATATGAAAAGGTCTATACACACTCTTAACAATAAAGTGAACAAAAGCTCTAATATCAATTATTCGGGGACAGAAGTGAAATCAAAATCTTTCCATTTACTAAATCGCATTAATATTGCCCCATAAAATTACAAAGCAATTATTTTCTTATGATGCAAAATATATTTATAAGCTTCTCGTGTTAGAATGTAAAGGAAAACTGAAATGGTAGGACAGTGCACATAATATAAGTGAAAACACCCTTTGTTATCTGCGGGAAATTCGAAATAGCTATTTCAAAGGAAAATAAAGCAATTATAGCTTAGGGAGCACAAGACATGATGCTTGTCCATCCCGTTAAAGTAATATTCCCGTAAATTTTTGTTTTCATATATATATATTAGAAGGTGTGATATTTAGGTTGGTATCGTATTCCGTTTAGCAGTTATTACATTTCAAAGATTGCGCCTGTGTGTTGAAAAGTGACTTCACTGTGTACATTGTGACATCATAAAGGCAAATCTAAGACAATTTACGTAAAACTTTTAAAAATGGCCTTTTTCTAAATTATTGGATGCATTTTCTGTTTAATTTTTGAGATGGAGTATAACAAGAGTGCACTTTACAAGAACGTACTTTTTTCCCATTTGCTGGTTACAATCTAAGTAGAAAAAAACGTTTTGTTTTTGGTTTATAGGAATAAATAAGAATTGTCTTGAATCTTCCTTTATGAAATCACATTGTACACTGCAAGGTCACACTGATGAAATCTTTAAGATGCCATAACTCCTTAACAGAATAGGATATCTAGATTGCTTTTACACCATTCGGTTTTTTTTTATAATCAGATAGTCCTCTATCATAAAAATGAAAATAAAATTACACGGGAATATTAAATTAATGTTCTTTACAATACGGCACTTAATTTTTGTATATGATCTTGCTGATTCAGCATGACTTAAAATCTAAAAATAGTATAATTTTACAGGAAAGTGAAAGTCGGTTGATGCGGGTTGCGTATGTACTAACAGGAATATTTCGTTATAGATATGTAGTTCAGCAATGAAAAGAAATTACACGCAGGACATATATCTGAATCTCTGTAGAGACTTCTATCGGGTAAGTTAGTTTCAAATATTAAATTATCCTTCCTAAATGTGTTTGAAACATTAAAAAAGTATTTAGATTCAGCGGTGATTGAATTTAACTGTTTTATTTATCCAAAAATTGTTAAATTCAAACAGAAAAGACGAAAAACAAAGTAAACGGACAATACTTGTAATAAGGTTTACATATCACAAAATAGATTATAGGTCGCATAGTGGGGAATCTACTAGAGTCTTAAATTGAATTAATATTAAATTAAATGATGCATACTTAACATAATTTGGATTTTTACCAATAATATCACTTAAGGATTCGGCTGAAGTAAACATTTTGAAAGAAAATTAAAAATTAAAGGTGGGTTTCCAATGTTTGACTGGAGTTTAAATTACGGTAATGTCCTGCTTCTGTGTACGAATTTGCCCAATTCAAGGCTGCAAATCCAAGATGTCAGACTCGTTTCAACGCAAGCAAAAATAGATGATCACGTATCCCCACATCAAGCATCTACATTTTACTTGTTAATCAATCGATTGATCGATCGATTAATTAATCAATCAATTAATCAATCAATCAATCAATCAATCAATCAATCAATCAATCAACGCTCGCCATGCTATTCGTAGACAAATGCTTCGCTTGTTAGGCTCTTACTTATTCTCGCATCTTACTTTGCCCTACAGTATATCATCTGCGGCATCCGTTTCTGACAGAACTCATTTCACAGGAATTTAACTTATAAAGTGTTAAAGATTATTACGAGCAAGTTCATTGAATTTCTATCAACACGAATACTATTTTGAAAATAATCAATAATCTTATTAAGAATCAAAATAAACATAACACTTTCAATGCGTTCATGTTAAATGGAGTAAAAAATGCTCTACTCTAAATCCCCAAATGGTTTAATGATTACTTTTCAACAAACGTACAACAGGAGATTATTTATAGGAGTAATCCTAGTATATTTTCAAAAATGTCTACCACTTCCAAACTACAATTCTCCCAGTGTGTGTACAAATGTATCATTGATGAGAGTTCTTCTTTAAGTATATTTGTGCATGGCTGTGACGAGATTTCATCCAAAGATGTTAATCCTGCTTTATGTTTATCCGTAATACAATTTATATCTCACTCGAAGTACCTTACCCGAGAGGTTGAAAATAATCAGTATATCCCACAATTAGTTGTACAAGTATTTGTTTCTATTGACCCATATCCGCGCTTTCGTGTTCATTTCTCTCTCTCTAAAATCCCCGAAAAGCTTGTGAAGGATTCTTTGATAGACATTCCTAATAAAAACAATATTTGATATGGCTTCATATCGGATACATCACCATGCTGGGCTTTACTTCAATTTTGTGATAAGTTTTACAAAGCATTTTATCTATTTTTTTCATTAACACATTCTTACGTTTTCGAAAGGCTTTTGGGACCCTGCATCATGATATTATCTTAACGAAACTAAACTAGAAAATTATGGTGTCAGGTGTATTCCACAAATTGGTTTAAGGTCTAATATGTACAAAGTACATTTTGTAACCGTTAACAATCACAATTCTGAATGGAAAGAAAGTAAATTGTAAAGCGACCAAGGGTTTAATCCTCAATGTGGGTGCACATTGCACCATTGTGTTTCGACTAATCAAAACACAGGAATTGAATTCTATTTAGCTGGTACGTTAAAGACTACAACTGGCCATTAAATGCAATTTTGTTATGGTTTCAACTCCACACGTTATCTGTCCCGTCCACACGTTATCTGTCCCGTCCACACGTTATCTGTCCTGTCCACACGTTATCTGTCCTGCCCACACGTTATCTGTCCTGTCCACACGTTATCTGTCCTGTCCACACGTTATCTGTCCTGTCCACACGTTATCTGTCCTGTCCACACGTTATCTGTCCTGTCCACACGTTATCTGTCCTGTCCACACGTTATCTGTCCTGTCCACACGTTTAATATTCAGAAAACTAGTTATGTTTGTATCTGTTCTTTTCTGTTACTTTCCTGCTAAATGCAATTCCATCTTTCTTTTGACATCAGCCAATATCCTATAATACCGGATTTGTTATGTTATTTAGTATCATCAAAATACGTCATGTTCCACTTATCTTAATTTTTGTTTTTATTAATATATTTGGTATTTGCTTCTTAGAAAATATATATATATATTTGTCTCGTCTTTCATATCGTAATGTATTTGTGCATATTATTTATGTTTGTATAATATGAGGGATTTTTTCTTTGCAATGTTTTTGTTTTTAGGCGTCTCATAGTCTCTTCAAATGATGATGTATGCATTTTTGTAGAAATTCCTAAAGGAATGTATATCTAATTGCCCTACCAATATATTACTAAACAAAATTTTATACACAGTACAGGACAGAGGGATTCAAGGCCTTGCACGGTCAAAATAATAACAATATGGCACTTCAGCTATTCCGAATTTGGATATTTCGCTACTTAAACCGACCTGTTGTGAGAAATATTACGAGGCGTTATGAAATGTTAAGAAAATGTTATAAAAATGTAATTTTCTGTTCAAAATTATACACATAAACTTTATTAAGTGCAACTTTTTCCTACAAAAAATGTAGTTCTAGAACTACCTTTATCTTAAAAGATCAATTCTCTACACGTACATGCATATCAAAACCGTTCCATATATCTGTACAGAATGCTTGCGACGCTCTGTTGTGATAGTAACCAAATAACACCTCTATGAACTAACATAGCAGTAGTCTGATTTGTGTCGAACGTCAAATATTATACAATTATTACAAAATATAGGCATGTGCGAGTTCTTGTATCTATTTATAGATTTATAATATTTATTTTGCTCACAGCTCCAATGATCTCGGGAATATTGTGTAAACCCTTTGGCTTTGTAAGGAAATGAATTGTTTGACCCAGGTAATTGCCATCCTGCTGATTGGTAGATCTCATTTCCGATGACTTTACGAAATACAGTATCTTCGAAAGCAGGCATAACAGGATAATATACAGTTTTGAAAGAAACGAAGAGCCTGTCGGTCCATATTCTTCATTGCATTGTGATCGATTCAACAGAAAAATGCACAGGCTGATGAATTGAAGTAACATGGTGAAGCCGTTGCGCTACAACACATGTAAGAGGTTAGTCATTTGATGTTTTCAAGGTTGATTTAAGTAAAAAATTCTATAAATTATAGAAATATTCTACATTGGTTCATTATCTGGACGTATTTTACGTAAAGGTCACGGATGTTGTTTGAGCTTTAAAATACATTTTTCATTAAATATAAATCATTCATTTCGATGGTTATTTAAAGTTTCGAAAACGAATATTCGCTTCTTGGCATAATTTCATTAAAGCACATTGGTCTAGCTCATGATAGAATGAATGAATAACTAATTTGAAACTAAATAATTCACTTCTACGTAGCTCTATAACTGTAGATAATCAGATTATGAAACCGCTCTTGCTTACTAGCTGAAACGCCCCTTTGAAGGTTGTAATACATGGGAACAAGTGTTTCTCAACGGCGAGTCACAAACAAATGACTTCTGATGCAATTATACATCAGTATAATCAGTATAAACGTCAGAATTATAACAGCAGATTCGAGTCACTCTTTTTGTGAATCCCGAATTCCTCATTTTGCCATATTCTGACTCAGACATGGGTACGAGGGTTCCGGAATCACAATTAGATTGTGTGGATTCAAATACAAGAATAGTGTAATTTAGTGTGGTTTCAATAATGTAATATTACCAAACAATTTCAGTGTTGCAAGGTTTACTTAAAGTTTCAATAGAAATAACTTTTGATGTCAAAGTAGACAGGTAGATTAACATACCTTGTTACATTAGAAGCACGTGTATTTTTCAAGTTACGGCTAATAAGAGTTTGAAGATATTGTGATGTATGTGTAATATCTATGAAAGAAAGTACAGTTCAAAAGCTTGAATGTAATTCTTTGATTTGTTGACTGACATTTCATTCACTCAAAATCACCATCCTGGTTTTTAGTCAAAGTGAATTTTAATTAAGCGTAGGATATAGATTTAAAACCTTTTGGTCGTATTGCACTGCCCTTAAAATAAAGGTGAATAATGTTTGCGACCTCGATTTGTTATCATAGTTGCTATGTACTATATCATTGAATAATTTTACTTCACCGCGAGAGGGAACTCCGATTATATTTACATCCAACTTCAGAATATGAATTGTATTATCCGTCCCCGTCGATCATTATTTTCTGAGATCTCACCGATCTTTACAACAATGAAACGAATTCTAATCAATAATATTTTGAAAACTATGCCAACTTAATGTATGGATAGATATATTTTAAAGTAATATTTTCGAATATCATATAATCCTGGGTCATTTTTTCGTATGTATTCGGAAATGTGGATACACACGGTATTAGCAATACTACGAGAAAGCTCAGAAAGGAGAGAAGGAGAGGAGAGGGTGGGGAAGGGAAGGGAAGGGGGTGTCATGTTGCCATAGACCATGTCGTCCATGTCTCTGAGAAAGGATAAAATGTTCCAGTTGTAACGTAAATCAGATCTGATAAAAGCTTTTTCATTCTAATGTCATACATTTAAATATGGAGAAAATGTGTAATATATTGTGCTTAGGCCTTAAAATTCAATATGCTGTAAATTTGGCAATGTTTAACCGAATTTTATTAAACATTTTGACCATTTTCATGGATTATAAACATACGAATCTTAATCAAGATCAAGTTGTTGTTGAAAGTATATCTAAACCAGTGTGTATTTAAAATGTGTGTAAAATGTCCAATTAATATGATACGTTTTCACCTCCAGTCATATATGACTGGAGGTGAAAACATATAAATACAGTTTAAAGTTTGAACTTATCAAAGTGAAGGTCATTTTTATCATTAATACAACTGTTGCTTTTTGGGTTAGTGGTGCTTTGAATGAATAAACAAACGAATTGAAGTCCATTTATTTACTGGTTTAGGCATTAAAAGAGATGTGTTGACTGCTTTTCAACAGTTCAATAATGTTCCTAGCAACTCTAACGTATGATTGAAGACCGTGTTCAATCCTTTTGTAAACGGTCACTATAGAACAAAAGTGTTCTCTGATTGATTTGATCAATTTTTTTGCATATTGAAGTACTGTGAGATTTGAACCATACATACACACTGTATCTATTGCGCTTCATAAATAATACAGGCAATACAACGAAGGTCATTTAAAATGTTTTAAGGAACTTTTAAGATCTTATGGATAGCGCTGGTGATTCTTCGCCATTTTGTTGGAGGGGAGAAGGGGATTTTAATAGCGATCGGGATTTTAGAGAAGAGTTTTAGATTTGGAAGCACATCTAAAAAATGGCCTATTAAGTGGGTCAAGTGCAACATGAAAATCAGATGATTGTGTAAATGAATGACCTTGACTTAATTATCAAGGTCATGAATAAATTAAGAAATATGTTGGGAATGTAGTTTTAGCACAATTATGAAACACTAGTGGGATATCGATGAAATTTATATGGTAAACCAACAGCACGAAGACCGCCGCTGGGTATGAAATTGATGACCTTGAAATAGCTCTCAATGTCATAAGGTCAAATAAAAAAAGGTTTTAGAAATTGAGTTTTAATGCAAGAAATCATGACACGTATGCTACATCTATGAATTTCGCGTGAAATATTCACTTGTATAACTTTCGTTAGTTTTGCGTTAGAGCGGAAGGTTATGTGACGTTATTACTAAGTTATGAAAGAAAAGATAATTCAAAATAGACAATTCTGGCAAATTCGACCCTTTATGTACAGTCATTAGAAGAATTCAAATGCAATTCTGTAGTATAGTGAAAACCCTAAGATTGCTTGTCAGAATCTTACAATAACTGCTCAACCAGGAAAACGAATACAATGGGGCCATTGGTAAGGGAATTTGATTCCCCGGGTCCTGTTTAAAATTTTAAGGAGCACAACAACTAATGGGGCCTTTCGTGAAGGTTTAGTTCAGTTGTCAAGCAAGTCCATCTTACATAAAAGAAGACGTAAATGGTAAAAAAGGATTCCAAAATCTTATTCAATTAAGGAGATATTTCAGTTTAAAGCTGTGTCTTATTTGTGCAGATATAACTGGTGTAGTAAGTCCACTGTGAAAGTTTGGCTCCCTCATATTCACATTCTTAACTATTGTTAAGTGAATGATATTGGCTACATGATATTGGCTACATGATATTGGCTACATGATATTGGCTACATGATATTGGCTACATGATATTGGCTACATGATATTGGCTACATGATATTGGCTACATGATATTGGCTACATGATATTGGCTACATGATATTGGCTACATGATATTGGCTACATGATATTGGCTACATGATATTGGCTACATGATATTGGCTACATGGTATTGGCTACATGGTATTGGCTACATGATATTGGCTACATGATATTGGCTACATGATATTGGCTACATGATATTGGCTACACGATATTGGCTACACGATATTGGCTACACGATATTGGCTACATGATATTGGCTACATGATATTGGCTACATGATATTGGCTACATGATATTGGCTACATGATATTGGCTACATGATATTGGCTACATGATATTGGCTACATGGTATTGGCTACATGATATTGGCTACATGATATTGGCTACATGATATTGGCTACATGATATTGGCTACATGATGTTCTTTTACTTAATACAATGTCCTCCAAGTGCTCAGACTTTCCAATTTAGTAAATGTTACAGATAAATCAAAATTATTTACTGCGATGGTTAAGAGATCTAAGAATTATTCTCAATCGGAAGTGGTATTTTGTTTTATGCATCTCCATTGTTTTCAGTTAAAAGAATGAATGTGACTCTTATCAACTAGTTGATTCATATTTCTGGTAATATCTGCAAACCCACTACAATTAACAATTATTTTTGTCACAATTTTTTCATCCTCAGAAATTTACACATGCTCGAAGAAGTACAAAAATAACGAATGTGGACAACTTATCATTAAGTTAAAGAAGTCTATACAATGGATGAAATGGAGTTTACAACGGAATCCCCGAAAAATTGGACTTTTGACAGTTATGGACAAAGAATTTTTGTTGGAATATTGTGTGCCCTTATAATGATAAGTGGTATATTCGGAAATTTCTTGGTTATTTTAGCTGTGATGGCGTCCAGAAAACTGCGTAATGCTACAAATGTGTTTGTAGTGAATCTTGCAATTGCGGATCTGATTACATGTATCTTTATCTTCTCCAACGTTGTTGCATTGTTAGCTCCGACAAGCTGGCCGTGGCCCAACGGTATTTGGATTTGTAAAGGGTCCGCAGGAATCCTTATGACATGTGTTGGAGTGAGTTTATACACTCTTGCAGTTATTTCTTTCAATCGTTACGTCATCATTGTGAAGCATGTAACGGATTATCAAAAGTGGTTTGGTGGTGTAAGGAGTCTCATAATATGGACTTCAGCTATATGGATTTTGCCTATCTTGGTAATCAATGTTCCTCTTATTCTTGATTTGGGAGAATTGGGATATAATGAGAAATATCATTCCTGCTCCGATAAATCTGATAGTGAAACTGAACATCTGTATGATCTTATTCAAGGAATTGGACTGTTTCCCGTGCCACTGGTGACTGTTGTTGTATGCTATATAAAAATATATCGACATGTTCTTATCCATGCCAAGAAACTGGTGTCAAGAGAAGACTCCGAGGTTATTTCAACAAACCAAAGTATGAAACGAGAGGAGAATGCGTAAGTTGAGCACATTTTGTAAAATGATAAGTCTAAAAATGTTTTTAGTGTGTTTTTCCCGGTAAGTCTCAGGACAGGTGAAATTTGATGTTTTACCACAATTCGTAAAAGATACATAAAGTCTGATACAAGCTTTACTTCATATGGTAGCGGAGTAAAATCTCAACGAACAACACAAAACGGCAAGTCCAATTCTTGTTCTTCTCTCAACTTATTTATGCTTAATCCGTGAAGTAGATTCATGGAGGCTGCCATATTATTCTGTATTGAAATCTTGTACGTGATGACACTATTTCTCCAACATGAGGACATAAGGATTATAATTTATGTCTTTTTTTTAATTCTGATCAAATTTTATTCCAAAATGATGTGACGCAAAACTGTTACTGCATGTGTTGATATTTTCTTTTGTACACAAAAATGTCAATAGCCCTTCCGAAAGAAAAATAGTTTTCCTTAAGCTTAAAAGATTAAGATAAATTGTAAATAAATGCAATGCATTCGAACATCCTGCTGGGTTGATGACATCATTTTCTGCACGTTTTAAAATAAAAAGGGCGGCTGCCATAGAAGTATCATTACAGTTTTGAATACATACAACAAATTTAATAAATTGTTTCTAGAGGTATGAAACTTGATCGGAAGATTTGCTGTTTTTAATTCTATCATTATGAATGAGAATTATTTTAGAATTTATGTCCTCTTTAATAACAATTTTCTCCACTTGATGCGTTTGAAAAGCAAACATGTAAGCAATTCAAAATGCCACTTTGTAAAGTAAAAGTAAAGTAAAGTAAATTATCAAGTTAGTTACTGACCAATGTCAGTGAGTGCTCCGTGGCAATTAAATCCTTTTTTTTATATCAAAGTTTAGCATCATCCATACTTTCTGAAGTTTATTTTTATTACCGCTAGTAAATACATTTAAGCTTTTAAGATGCTACCACATCTTGAATATACCTTTTACGCGATGCATCAATTTCAAGAGCTGAATTGTCAAACATGACCTTAATTCTAACCTATCATAAGAATTCTTAATAAATCATGCTCTAACAATTTTCTCCACTTCATACGTTGAAAAACAAATACGTGTTAGCAATAATAAAAGGTAACCTTGAAATGCGAACTATAACGTTATCTACTGACCAACCCCAATCACATCTTTGTGGCGACTAACCCTTTCTTATTATAAAAGGTAAGCATCATCCATGTGTTCTGAAGTTTATTTTATATTACTGCTAGTAAATACATCAGATGCTGCAATAAAATGTCATAGTTTTTAATTTATGTACTTTAAATATTAAAAACAATTGTGTTCAAAAACATTTGAATTTTCAAAATGGCCGTTTCGCGCCTAAAAGCCTAGCTCTATTGTCTATTTTTCTAATATTTCGAAAACGGCGTGGAGAACATATAAAATGGGAGTGGAAAAGTTGTAGCCATGACAGTAATGAAGGTATTTTCATTAGTTTTAGGTTTCCCCTAGCAAAGATATTTTCCCCATAAGTTTTTCAAATTTAAAATATGTAACATCGCATGAGGCTTTAACGTTAGGATAGCAAAGGATAATGGGAAATATCACAAAATGGCGGCTTCCATGTAGCAAAATGTTCCCATTTTCAGGAACATTTATGTTCCCATTAATAGGCATGCTACCGGACTGTTTAGGATTGTACTTTTACCTTTTACGCGATGCATCAATTTCGAAAGCTGTATTATTAAACATGACCTTAATTCTAACATATCACCACAATTCCTAATAAATCGTGCTCTAACAATTTTCTCCACTTGATACGTTGAAAAGCAAATATGTGTTAGCAATCAAAAAGATAATCTAAAACTATAAATTATAAAGTTATCTACTGACCCTCAATCACTGCTTCGTGGCGACTAATACTTTGTTGTTATATGAAGATATAGGTAAATTGTTTAAAACTTACTCAAGACAAAACTGAATTCATTATATTTACATCAAAATTTCAAGGTAATGTTATTCAAGACTTATGTATAAATATTGAATCTTACACCATATGTTCAGTTCCCAACGTAAAGATTTTGGGTGTGCATTTCGATCATAATCTTACTATGGAAATTAAATTGACTCTATCTGTGAGTCCTGTTATTGGCAGTCGCGAAATATTGGCAAAGGTAGAAGGTGTATAACTGATGATGCTTGTAAGACCTTAATCCGTGCCCTTGTGACATTAAAATTAGATTACTGCAATGCCCCTATATATTCTGCCTCATAACATCACCGCCAGCCTTCAGCGCGTCTAAGATTGCGCTGCAAGGCTTGTAAGTTGCACTCGTAGACATGAACACATTACACCTGTCTTACGTGACTTACATTGGTTGCTCATAAATGGTATAGTCCAACTCGATCGATCTCTTCGATCAGAATCCAAGTAATTAATTACAAAACCCGTCATAGAAACTGCAACGTACGGAACAGGCAATTTGATCATTCAGCTGCTACATTCTGGAATAATTTATCTGATGAAGCCAAAAACAAAGATGGTTTTAAGAAACTTGTAAAAACCTTTCCTTTAAGATCTGCTTTCTATTTATGGTGCATTTATACTATTTATAATGTCGGTTTTATCTATGCATTTTCCCTTTTCACATATTTATTGTACATATGTCCTCTTTTACCCGTTTTTACCATTTGTATATTTAGATTTACGATTTATATATCTGTATATCTTTTAAATTTGTATGTCTTTTATTGTAAAGCGCCTTGGAGCAATTTCTGATTGGATAGGGCGCTATATGAATTGTGTATTACAATAATGATAATTATCACAGTTACGAATTATCCTTACTTTCTGAAGTGTATTTTTATCGACTGCTTGTAAAGACATTCTAAGTGCGACTACTTATAGATATTATTAAAACGTATGACCATCATTCCAAGCTTTTTCGATTTCATAAGAACGCATTGTACACTACAGTGAGCATTATAGTGAAATATTCTAAGTGATACAATTAAATGAAACAATATGGTCAAATTTGACCATGTTATGATCACATTTGACTATATTATGGTGTTCAGAAAACAAATATAAGTTACCCTTCATATGAGTACACCCCTCTCTTGTACTCGCAGTTCCTTTTGTTTATTTCTTAGGTCGGGTTGTTAAAAAAAGCATCAAAACCACACTCTAAAAAGCTATGGTCAAATTGACCATGCCATGGTCAACTATGCACCGATCGTATCTATGGTCCAAATTTGACTATAGTATGGTTAAATTTGACCATATTATGGCAAATTTTTACAATAATTAGAATCGGTGCATAGTTGATCATGTCATTGTCAAATTTGACCATACCTTTTGTAGAGTGTAGTGGGTAGTTGGCTGGATATTCAAAGTATCAAAAAAGTTGATAGTGAATAAACCTATTTAAAATTAAAACCTCGAATATACCTACATATAGTCATTATTGAAACCTATAAGTATCATTCCAAGCTTTTTCGGTTTTATAAGAACGCAGTGTATACTATAATGAGCACTGTGTAAAATCTTTTCAGTGTTAAGATTGAATAAAGAGATAACTGTGACTTCGTGGCATTGCATTACAAAATATTGCTCACTTTTTGAAGGTATTATACCACCTCTATGCATGACGCATGTGAACTTGTATACCTTTTAATTGGAAGCTATAGCCTACTAATTGTTTACTAAAAGTCGTCGAATAAAGTAGCCCAGAAGCTTTATCAGCTAATAGTTCCTGCTACCTTCAAGATAATAGGGGTACAACGGAAATTTTGTCAATGTCGCTCCTACAATTAAACATACCAACATTGTGCCCCAACATCTACGACATTGCTACTAACAGCGACCTCACTAAATATCTCTTAGATAGTGTGTACGCTGTGTCGCTTAAGCCATTCCCGAAATAAAGTCCGTTCGTACAGTGTGTGTGTATAATTGTACACTGTATGTATGGAGTGTGGGGGCAGTGATGCGTACATTTTCGATGGCCTTGAGATATTTGATTTTCCAACATGTGGGAAATTCGAACATCACAGATGTTCGCTCAAAGCAAGAAACCAAGTAGGTTGTTGGCTCCCTTCAGAGTAATGAGAGTGTTACTATCAATAGTGGTAAGGATATAGCTGAGGATTTGAATGACTACTTTGTGTTTGTTTTTACCAAGTAGTTCCCTGCTGATGATGTTGTGGATTATCTTAGTGTGCACTCTCCAGTATCATTAAGAATGTTGACTTTTCAATTTATGTTGTGTCTAAGAAATTAAAGGGTTTGAATTCAAATAAAGCACCCGGTACAGATGGTATACATTCTGCTGTCTGACGTGAGTGTTCTGATGTTCTTTCTGTTCCCCTGAGTATTTTAGCTTTGCAAAGTGCTTTGATGTTGGTGTTGTTCCTAGTGATTGGAGAATTGCTAATGTCACTCCTATTTTTAAAAGGGTAACCACAGTGTGCCTTGTAATTACAGGCCAGTGAGTCTTACTAGTGTTGTGTGCAAGGTCATATAGTAATTATAGGCCAGTGAGTCTTACTAGTGTTGTGTGCAAGGTCATGGAGTCTATTGTTAAGGATGTTGTACTAGATCATTTACTGGTCAATGATTTGTTGAATTTGTCCCAGCATGGGTTCTTACCTAAGAGGTATTGTGTTTCTAATTTATTGAAGTTTTTTGATGATGTTACTAAACTAGTTGATTCTGGTCATGATGTGGATGTTATCTATTTAGATTTCTAAAAAGCATATGATAAGGACCCATTAGGCAGGCTCATGGTGAATACAAGAGCACTTGGTGTAGAGGGAAAGTGTGCCAATTGGATATATTCTTGGTTACTTGACAGGTCACAAAGAGTTGTTGTTAATGGTGAAGTATCTCCATGAAAGAAGGTTACAAGTGGTGTTTTTCAGGGTTCTGTATAGGGTCCGCTTCTTTTCCTAATCTTCATTAATGATATTGATGTTTCTCTTGGCTTCCAGGATTTGTAAATTTGCTGATGACACTAAGTTGTACAGGATTGTTGATGATGCTAGGGATTCTCACTTTTACAAACTGATCTGGATAAGTTAGTTTCTTGGTTCCAAACATGGCAGATGTCATTCAATGTTGATAAATGCAAAATCATTTATTTTGGTCAGAACAATTTGGCTTTTGATTACTGCATGAATGGTTCAAATCTTGTTTGTATTGATCACGAAAGGGATCTGGGTGTTGTCATCGCTAGCAATCTGAAGCCTTCTAAACAGTGCGCTTTAGCAACTGCAGGGGAAATAAGATGCTTGGTTTCATAAAAAGAAGTTTTTTGTTTTCTTCGTAGAGAGGTTGTTTTTAATTTGTATAAGCAATTAGTCAGGCCTCACCTTGAGTATGCTATTCAGCTTGGAGTCTCTTTAATGAGAAGGATAAGTTTATTTTGGAGCAGGTTCAACAAAGAGTCACTAGACTTATTTCCGAAGTAAAGAATCTCTCTTATGAATCTAGGTTGCGAATTCTTGGTTCGACCACGCTTGAGTTGAAAAGAGTACGCCGCGATATGATTCAGGTTTTTAAGTTTCTATCTGGGAGTGTTGCTTTGACTTCTTGCTATTTCTTGTATGTTTCAGTATATCCTCATGTGACACGTGCTAACAGTTTAAACTTGACCAAAGGCAGGATAAATATCCGGCGTTTTAGCTTTTTGCAAAGAGTTGTTAATGAGTAAAATGGTTTGTCGAGTGGGTAGTTAGCTCCAATTCTGTTCACAATTTCAAAGTCAACATTGATAAGTTCTATGCTATGAGCGTCTTTGATTTTTTCAATTTCTGTTTTGTGGTGGTGGTGCTAGTTTGGTCTTTTTTTTTTTATGGGGTGACTAATCCTTCTTAGCCCGTAATCTTGTTATGTTATATTAATTGAATATGAAAACAATTAAGGACTTATGGAGATCATGGCTAAAACACTGAGCCTCAGTAACTATGGTAAGGAGTAACCTGTATTCTTCTATATATTGTAATTTGTTCTTAAATCAAGCAAATTATGTTTGTTTTCCATGATTTAGGAACTAAACAGGATGGAACATACAGACAAGTTGGACATGTGATGAACCAATCATGTGATGAAGAAGAGTTCGATTGTTTTGGTGCTGAGAGAGAAAACTCTGGGCGTCTTTGATTATTTTTGTGTGGTGGTGGTGGTGTTAGTTTGGGCTTTTATGGGGTGACTAACCTTTCTTAGTCCGTAATCTTGTAATGTTATATTATGTAAGGGCGCGAATCTTTATAAGCAGTCAGCAAGCTTGTTTTGAATATGATGAATTGTGTGGTTAACATCTGGAGGATATGCTTATTCATATCCTTCGACAAAATAAGAAATGATAGCTGCCCATTCTCCGAAAAAACTATTTCTGAGAAGGGAACGAAAGTCTATACCATGTCATTTCTTCTAAAAATCACGTGATATTTCTTGCCCAATTTTATTTTTTTTCTGTTATGAAATGAATTCGGCTGTATCTTGATCAGGAACATAAAACGGAATAATTGTACGGAAATTGAGAAGGAAGGCAATTTGTGAATTGCTTCCCTTTAGTCCTGAACAGTGTCAGAGGATTGACTTCTAAAGTACACACGTTGTTTTCATTCAACAATATTGATTCCAGACGAAAGTAGTTATAGAAGTTGGAAGTGATGTCCGACGGTGTTAATGTATTATTATTATTATTACATATTATCATGTTTATGTGATATATAATCTTGATATAAGATATATGGCAGATGACTTTTCATATGAAACAATTCATGATAACTTCACCTGATTACGTTCTAGCAAGATGTTTCTATGATAAACCTTCGGAAATTTAGGTAATGATTTGCATATGTAGACGTTGTTAATACATAACTAATGTATCGACTATTAAGAAGGAAAAAAACAATTTTTCATTTTATCAAAGACTGAGGAAAATTAAAAAGTCCAATGTTGATTTACTTTTTAAGTACTTCATCTGATTCCTTCATGGTCTACAACAACATCAATTCTTTTTTATAACCATCCATCTATTGTTACCCTTTGAATCACAATTTCAGAAAAGATTCCTGAATGAGGATTTATGAATTTATTATGTTTGCAACATTAGGGTCAATCGAACATCTATTCTTCTAAACTGATTTTGAAATCATCATTGTAATTTAAAATACACATAATACAATTGTTTTTTTTTATATTGAAAATGACAGTTCTCACTATCTCGAACGAATATAAGTTGTACCTATAAGTGGGTATTTTTTTTTGCGAAGACGTCATACATCGTGAAAAACCATTTTCTTTGTAAAAGGTGTCTTAATCTTAATCTTAGTAGGAATTTATATAGCGCCGCTAATTTCAAAATAATAATCAGCAGCGCTGTACATACATACATAGAAATTATACACATCCACGCACATGGGTGTGCTTAATTTAGGAGGCAGAAAGAGTTAAATTGTTTAATGAAACTTCCAAAGACCATATAAAGACCCAACATAAGATATTAAAGCTTTTTATAGCGCTGCCATCGTAAAGGCCATCTATCGCGTTAAAATGTGGCGGCGTACATTTGATTCCAAGGCAATTGGCTTTATCAGTATATGTGCGAATTTCAACCAATCAAATCACACGAATTGAAATCAATTTACTTTCACTTTAGAGACGTACTGGCCTTTAGAATATAATAACTTTTACTCTATAATGCACAGCACTTGCATTGCATTCGATCCTAACGACGTGGTTTTTATCTAAATCTTATCCACAATAAAAGATCTAATTGTAAGACATTCTCATGACATAGTAATTGGTAATTAGGAATATTTAAAGACTAATTCAAAAATATAAAATTTCCTCCCGTTTAAACATTGCAAATTCGAAATATTTCCACAATATATGAGCCGAAATTTGCTAGTCAAATATTTTATTTTCAATACTTAATTTTCGTTTTAAAGAACGTTCTATTATTTTTACCATGTTACATACTTTTTTGCAACCATCCATAGACCATTCAAAACTGTTTATTTCTTATATTTTCAGGATACACGAAGGAAGCCCAAATGGAAGTAGCCTCCCGAAGTCTCACTCCACTCGATCCATTTCAACAACGAGTGATAAGTTCAGGAAAGGAAGACGCAACCGATCGATAAAATCATACCTCTCAAAGCGACAAATCGAAATAACGAAGAATTTGTTTTACGTATTGTGTGCATTTCTGGTGTGTATATTGCCGTATCTCCTCGTCCTGCTACTTGACGACAAAGACGCAGCACCAATAGTTCCATACACAGCAACAATTCTAATGTTAAACAGTTGCATCAACTGGATCATATACGCAACAAAACACCCTCATTTTAAGACAGTTTTCAAGTGCATATTGAGTTGCAGATGGGATAGCATCCCAGAACCAGCTGAGTGGGTCAGAAAGAAAAAATGGCAACATCTATGTATTTTCAGCTAAATGAAACATTATCAGCCGACCAACATCGCGAACAACGCCTTAAAATCTGTGAATAATTATGCGTTCATTGCGATACCCAAGATTCGAATACAAATATTAAGAAATAAATAATCAATTGACATTTGCCGATTAAGAATTGTGAAATTAAGCTCTCTTGAAAACTTAAGACGTACGAAATTAGACGAAAAGATTCAGCTGCTCGAAGTATTGTGGTTATACGTGATGGTATACTTCATTTGCATAATCAGGCATAGACTTGATACAACCACCCTTCTCCGGAATAGTTGCCGTCCAAATCCATGTGACCAATGTCTTGTTAATACAAGAAAACTCATGAATATTTGGTGTATATATTGTACAAAATAGTTTATACTTCGAATGATAATCGATAATACCCGATGTGGTATTATCCTGTGATATTTCTTTATTTTTCCAGTAAAACTGATTAGCGTACATATTTTGAACTGTTTTATAACGTAAGCAATTTTTTCCACCGCCTTTAGAAATTCAGTATAGGCCTATGTAAGAGTAGACTGATGTTATTGGACTACGGGGAACGGTTGATAGTAATAGTAATGTGACATCCTTTTTTATTCATTACTATTTTAACCATCATTTATCGAAGGCCTCTATGTATATTATCAGGATAATTGTTCAAAACATTCTTCTTTATTTCATTTTTTAACATTTGAAGATCCGATTGGTACTCCGTGTGTAATTGGTAGACAGTGGCGTTTTCAGCTTTTGATGCGGGAGGGAGAGTGGGGGTGGGGTGGGAAGGGGGCAAACGATAATTATCCAAAAAAGCTGTATCGAGAGGTGTAGGAAGCTGGGGGAGCGAGAAAATACCTCTGGTAAATTTTACCCTCTCGAGCATGTTTTCTTTTTGGTTGGGAGGTTAAATTCAATAAGTATTAACATTTAAAATGAAGGTAAATTTGGTAAAATTATTGGAAATATTGGTCAAAATAATATAAATTTTGGTGCAATTATTGGAAATTTTGGTGCAATTATTGGAGATTTGGTAATTTTATTGAAAATCTTGGTAAAATTATTGAAAATTTGGGTAAAATTATTGAACATCTTG